>OZ030016.1:43115555-43550555 GCA_964023405.1 Apodemus agrarius
TGGAGCGGTGAGGGGGAGCAGTGTCAGGATCAGCAACAGGTCCTAGAAGACGCTCAGGGGGCGTTCCCTCCCCCCCGAACCCCCCCCCCTGTGTCTCCGCTGCTCCGTCGGATTTCACTTGCACGCTACACAGCAAAAGAGAAGACTGTAGCGCCTCTGCCCCAAGGGGTAGGCCCTTCTGAGCAGTGCTATCTATCCACAACCACTATCCATTGCCAAGGAGATGAGCCTGATACAAATGGAAGAACTCACCCCAGCTCAGAGCCAGACAAGGGATCTCGGGCTCTGCCTCTGATAGGGCGATAGCTCTCACCAGACTAGGGGATTTGTCCCCCAAAACTGCTCTGGAGAAACCTGGAGTGTATTAGTTCAGGGAAAAGAATCACTCCTAGGACTTTCCTGATAAACTGTGATCTGTCTTAGTTGAGGTACAGAAGAGCAAGACATAGTGAGCTCATCCCTTCTGGCTTTCTGGGACACTTTTCTCCGGTTTCCTTTCTTCTTCTTCCACTCATTGATTACAACTGTCTTTGGAGGACTGGCCATTTTCCCTGTGTCTGAACAGCGAGGACAAGGGCCCTTGCTGCCTTGACTCATGTCAGTTGAACCACAGTGACTCTCTGGAGGCCAGCTGCGGAGGAAGACGGGGTCCAGACCAGTTCTAGTGCCGAGGGCGTTGGGAAGCCGCACCAAGGGTGGAGTTCAGATGCTGTTGGCGCGTCTTCCCACTTCCCCCACCCCCTCTCTGGCCTGGACCAAGCTTGCTCACAGGAGGTGAGCACAGGATTACCTACAGGGGAAAACAAAACAAAAACAAACAAACAAACAAAACCCAAAACCTCCTGAAATGAAGGTGAATGCCAACATTCCCAAGCAGATTGAAAGGTTTTTCTTTCCAAAATCATGTTACAAGCTGAACAGATGCCCTGCTGACCCTGAAGGCCAGCATAGCACAGGGGGAAAGTGAGTACGCCTTCTAAGGTCAGATCTGAGATGGAACAGTGACTCTCCTGTGTTTATTACTCCTCCCTCTCTATCTCTAGTTTTTAGTTCTTTGTCCCCTGACTGCCCCGTCTCTTCCCTCCTTATGTCAACTCAACCACCTAGGAGGATGGATGGATCCCTTTCTTAGGATGGGGACAATCCCTTTCGTAGGGCACCTGTAGCAGGGAAGGCACTAAACAGGTATTACAAAGATGTCAGTGAGGACAGGGACCCCACAGGTGCTATGGCGGATGAAACGGGATTCGGACAGGGGAAGGCATCGCAGAGGAGATGCTCACACTGATGTCACGGTCCTCTGCTGTCAACTATGGGACTAGGGTTAGGAGCAGGAAGTGCCCAGACTGTGCTGTGGATACAGGGACTACTCAAACAAGCGCTGGGAAACTGTCACCACAGCCCACTTCAGGCTGCGCTAGTGTTCTTTACTGGATCTTTCTAGGTTACTTTTATGGTGTTAACTAACTTTTTACTCTGGTGCCCTTTGCTAAGCAGTTTTGAGCCTGAGATCCCTTGGGTGTCAGTGGAAAATGGTCACACCCAGCTTCTTCCGAGTCCTTGCAATGGTATACAGTAGCTGCTTAGTAAATATTTCTGGAATAAAATTTTGATTTGTTCTTTTCCTCAGGGGACAGGGCTGTGCACATCACAGCCTGTATGTGGATGTCAGAGAACAACTTTTGGGTATTCCCTTCTTTCACTGTATGGGTTCAGGGATCAAACTCAGGCATCAGGCTTAATCTGCTAAGTCATCTCACCAGCTCCTGTGGCTGGACTTCAATGAGCTGAGAAATGAAGAGGAAAAAGACCCTCGAGAAAAAGCACAAAGAGTCCCGGAGAGCGGCACAGTTTCACAGGAAGACATCAGAACCTCCGCAGAAGCCATCTTTGTAACCTCCGCATAGAATAAAAACCAACACCTCTGTCTCATCTCTTCCTGTGCTATCTGGCAGAGAGGATTAATAAAAGAAAGAACATTTCCTTGAAATGTCACTCTAAGGGATCCTTTGTAATTAAGTGTCTAGCCATTAATTAAAAATCTAATCAAAATGAGCTTTTACTGTATTCATCAGAGGGAGCAGGCGTTCTGAGAACAAGGGGTTATGGGAACTCTGAGTTGCATATATAAAAATAAATAAATAAATGAGTAAGTAAGTAAGTAAATAAATAAATAAATCTCTCAGTCTACCAAATAGTTGGTGAATCTCTGAGCAGGGTCTTCCTGGTCAGGCCAAATTGAGGTTTTCTTTTTCTGAATCCCTATGTAGAGATGAACTTCACAAGGGGCTCATGGTCCCCAAGCCCCTTCCTTTACATAGGCTCCTCCGTGGCCAAGGAATGGGATCTCAGGGTGTGTTGGCTCTTGTCTAGTGTAGGTTTATTCAAAACGTTTATGAAATTCCAATGGTGAGATCGGTTTATACTCTCTTGTTTTAACCGTTTCCTTTGAAAGTCAAGTCAACACACTTAAGATGTCCCCTGTGAACGCATCTCAAAGAAGGGTCTGGGTTGGAAGACGGAGGCCACATGGAGCCACGCCACGGCCAAGAGGACATGGTGACAGAGCTGGCGAGAGGATGGCCTGGCCAGAAGAACCGCAATGAAGCAGACAACTTTCTAGGACATAGCACTGGATCAGCGCGGACAAACAAAGGCCTGGGGATCGTGCTTAAGTCAATTAAGACATCCAATTCTTGGTGTTTTGCTGCTAGCGTAGCATGATGGTCTCACTGGGGCATCCTTGCCCTCTTCCCATGATGCTCTCCTGTCTCCCTCACGCTGCTCTTTCTGGTCCCCTTTATCTTCCCTCACAGCACCCCACTCCTGCTTTCATGTCACATGTATCCATTCCCACAGGCTGAGGCTTAACTCAGGGTTCTTGGAGGCCTTCGGAGACACCTTGGAATTATCAATACATGCAAATTGTCTGTGCATCAGTTTTCGTTTTCTGGCACAAGCTCAGAACCCCTGGGCATGATAAAGGGTGAGAGAGGGTGTTGCAATTGGTAAGAAAGCATTGCCTTCTTGATTGTCCTTTGGCCATCTGCAGCTTGAGTCCCCATCAGCAGGCAGGCACGCCCAACAGCGTGGGAGTGCCTGGGAGTGGTTGGAGGCTACCCATCAGGGAAGACAACAGTCAGAGGGGCTCTCACAGCTTCCCTCTATTTTGGGGTTAGGTAGGTCTGCATATAGCCCATTCCAGCTTAAAGAGAGGAGACCAGACAAGGACAGAAAGACTGACAGAAAGATGTTCCTTAGCAACCCTGGGAGAGTTAAGTTCAGTGAGGAGCTCGGCCAAGTCTCTGACATATCATTTTCCTGCGCATAAAAACCAGAACCAAAGCCGGGCGTGGTGGCACACGCCTGTAATCCCAGCACTTGGGAGGCAGAGGCAGGCAGATTTCTGAGTTCGAGGCCAGCCTGGTCTACAGAGTGAGTTCCAGGACTGCCAGGGCTACGCAGGGAAACTCTGTCTCAAAAAACCAAAACAACCACCACCACAACAACAACAACAAAAAAACCCAGAACCAGAGAGGGCAAGCACTGTGACAAAGAGTTCTTGTATTTATTACGTTAATTTTCTTGTATGTGTGTGCAAGTATGTATGTATGTATGTATGTATGTATGCACGAATACACATGTGTGCATAGACCTGTGGAGAGCAGGGCTCATCATTATGTCGCATCCTCTGACCATCCACCTTTGCTTAACCACCCTTACACCTCACGCTTCCATAGCAGCTGCTTTCCTGAAGGAATCAACGAATTCTTTCAGAGGAAACTTGGGTTCTTGCTATCGAGGAAGAACCTATCGCTGTTTCTGGTGTTAAGTAAACGTTGAAAAACAGTAGATTGGGGGCCCAGGAAGGAAAGAACTCCCGACTATTCAGGAGTTAGAAGAGAGCTAGGTTTCTCAACAGCCCTTGCAGGGACCGGAACTGGAGTGGCCTTCTACCCTGCCGGTGACTGCGGCAAAGCCAGACTGAGAAGTGGCCTGGGAAGAGAGACCCTTTGGACTCCGCAGAAGGAGCAGGGAGTTCAACGGAGGGGTCAGGGTGTGGCATGGGATCAGAACCAGGTGTCTGCTGTGGTTTCCTCCTGACACGCCCTCCTGAGCCAGGTGCAGCCACTTCCCTGCCAGCACCTGCAAGACCCGGGCTGGTGGAGCCGAGCCGGGACCTGGTCCCACCCCAGCGGGAGGTTTGTGAGGCGCTGCTTGCCGGAGGCAAGCGTTTGGCTCCCGACCAAGCTCTTCTCTGTACTTCCCTTCCGTGACTGTGCCCAACCAGTACAGCAGTTCTGTGACCCACCCCCACCTCCAGCTGCTTGTTCTCCTTACCCCAACGCAACCCAGACCTAACCTATTGCCGACCGCCTCCACCCCTTCTTCCTACAGGATCTTGAGTTGGAAAAGCGTTGGGACAAAGCCCGCGACACAGGCGACCAGGAGAACAGTTCTTCTTTGACAATCTCATTCAAAATCCAAGAAGCTAAAGAGTTGGGTGGGGGAGCCACTGGAGATTACAATCTTAACCACTCTTAGTCCCAGAAAGGGGGACTAAAGAGAATAGGGGTCCACCAGGCCGTCTGCTAGGGTTCTGAGGGCACCTACCCCAAAGGCGCATTTGCCAGGGTGGTGTTAAGTTTCTGATGGCTTAGCTATAACTCGAAGCAGAGACCTCTCTCTCCCTGGCACCGGGGTGTGTGTGCTAAATCCGGGCAAGGGTTAACCACTTCAGGAGATTAGATCAAGCTTGGGTTTAACTTTTACACAAGACGCCGGAGGGCATGTCTTAACTGTCGAGGTGCATTGTGAATTTAGAGTTTGGGTGTGGAAGCTCAGCCTCCTTGTTTTATAATCTACACAGGTGTGCAGGGGACTTCAAAGCCAGTGCCAGAAGGAGGTCGTTGGTGGTGGTGGCAGCGGCGGCAGCGGGGGTTGGGGTTGGGGGTTGGGGGTGAGGTGGAGGGTGGGGATGGGGGGGGCGTACAAGCAATAGCAATCCCACAGAGCAGATGCTAATTCAGCTTTCCCCAGCCCTGCTTTGCCGCCGATTTTGAAATTCCATCACCCTTCTACAGAGCCCTTCTTACTTGAGAAAATGGGGACATCCAACAATGTGGTTTCAGACTTGAAAACTTTTCTCAAAGGGACTCTAGTAGACTGTTTGCCTAGGCAAATTCAGCAGGATATTAAGTTGGGTCATGGAGCCCACCGCACCAGATAATTCTGGGCGTGGCCTGGTATGGCCTGGCATCTTGCTCGAAGCACTAGCCATCAGCTGGAATTTCACAATGGAGAATATATGTAGCGTGTGGTCGGGTTAGCCTTGCCCTATCCTGCAAACCCAATTAAATTAGTGACTATGGCACCGGTTTTCTATGGAAGGGCAATGCTCTCTAATTGGCCGAGGCTCAGTAGGGCCAGCACCTGGAGTCGTATTCTTTCCCTCCATGTTATTAGGGGTGAATGTTGCTACCATAGAGGGGGAAGGGAACTCCCTCCTTCCAAATGTCGCTATTTGAATTTTATTGAAAGCTGAGGGGGTGTTTATGCAGTTACCCTCCGGCTTCTTTTTCCTCTCTAGTATTTTCAATGACTTGTGGCCCATGAATCACCAAAAATAAGGTTTTAAAACCCACCAGAAACCAGTGGAGGCACTTAGCACATTTCACACTAATTACACCCACCCCACTGCAGATCCGGAATGTTTATTTCTCCCAGTTTGCCTACTTTTTGGTCGTTTGTTGACAGGTTGGAAAGGTCCAGTTTCAACTGCCTGTTCTGAGGGTAGGGTAACTGGAGTCAGGGTAAGGGAGGTCCTTGTTAGGTTTGGTTCAACCGGCCTTTCTCTTCCTCAGAAAATAGGAGCTGTCCTTTCTACTCCCCCCACCCCCCCCCCCCCCCCCCCCCCCCCCCCCCCCCACCCCCCCACCCCCCCCCACCCCCCCCCCCCCCCCCCCCCCCCCCCCCCCCCCCCCCCCCCCCCCCCCCCCCCCCCCCCCCCCCCCCCCCCCCCCCCCCCCCCCCCCCCCCCCCCCCCCCCCCCCCCCCCCCCCCCCCCCCCCCCCCCCCTACCCCACCCCCTACCCCCACCCCCCACCCCCGTTTTCATAAAGTCACATATTGTTTAGATTCCTTAGGCGTTTTCACTTTTAAAACATTGGGAAGTTTCTCATGGGAAAAAAATTATATCTTAAGATGATTTTTACAGCCGGGCGGTGGTGGCGCACGCCTTTAATCCCAGCACTTGGGAGGCAGAGGCAGGCGGATTTCTGAGTTCAAGGCCAGCCTGGTCTACCAAGTGAGTTCCAGGACAGCCGGAGCTACACAGAGAAACCCTGTCTCGAAAAACCAAAACCAAAACAAAAACAGAAACAAAAACAAAAACAAACAAAAACAAAAAAAACCAAAAACCAAAAAACAAAAAACCAAAAAAAAAAAAAAAAAAAAAAGATGATTTTTACAAATGAGAAAATGTAGGACGGCTAATGTAAACCCTCAGGACTGGGGCGCCTACCTTCAGACACTTTATACCTTCCATGGCTCTCCACAAAGCTAACGGACTTCTTTCTAGCAAACACCACACATTAAAAAAAAAAAAAAAAAAAAAAAAAGACAAAAGACACTGCTCTGTGTAAGCCAGGCTAGCCTCAAACTCTTTATATACCTGAGGAAGGCCTTACACTAGTCCTCCTGCTTCTACCTCTCAAATGCTCCGATTACAGGCATGTATCACCATGACCAGTTTACGTGGCTTTAGGGTCTGAATGCATCCTAGGTGAGCGATTCATCGACTGAGCTACAGCGTGGGTGGATCCCTTCGGAGGCACTGTGTTTTTTAATTTTTTTATTTTTGTAGTTCCACACACTTCTGGCCATTTGCACTTGCACATTCTGGTATCGTTGCAGTAACTCAATCAATGATTAACAAAGGGGAACCCACTGGCCCTTTCTTGGGCAACTGGTTTGAAGGCCTCGGAATTCTTCTGGAAGGCTGTGATCCTTCCGTGGGAACCAACGAGAAGAGCCGCAGAAGTCTGGTTATTAGTGGGTGCCGATCCTTTGACAGCTGCGGGTGCCAACAGCATTAACTTTCATTCTCTTGGGTCTGCAACTTTCTTTCTATACCATAAACACAGGATACAAAGTCAAAGTGTGTTAGAAAGAAAAATGAGGTCTGTCTTCCTCAGACATCCCCCCACACACACCGGGGACTGCTTTAGCTCCACTGAAGTGGGCAGTTTCCTTCCTTGTCCCTACAGCCTGGACTAGCTGTCACCATCAGCCCTTTGAACCTTATCCAAGTCCAGGTGACATTCCCATCAGTGGGTCCACAGCAGAGCAGGGGAGCCTGGGAGTGGAGCACAGCAGGTGTATGGGGTGTGTATGTGAGAGGGGGAGGGGTGGGTGTGGGTGGAGGCGGCTTGGCCCCTCCTGCTAGGCTGGGGCACCTGTGGGCTGGTTCCTGGCTTGACCCAGTCACTGCAGGACGCTGCCACAGGTGTTAGCTAGTTTACACAGCTCTGGGACATGCCAAAGGTTCGGATTTTTATAGACATTTGTGTGATTTTGATATACAACAACTCCTTCTCTCTAAAAGCCCGGAACACCGCAAATAGAGCACAAAACAGGCCGCCTACTTTTCAAAGTCCTCTATGCTCCTGGTGTGACTCAGCAGAGGGAGTTGGGGGGTGGGGTGGGGATAATTCAGCTGAATACTTTGAGTTAGTTTTGCCCAGTAAAGTGGTATGTGTCCCACAGAGGTGTGTGGTAGTGTGGGGCGGTGCACTGACAGCCCGGTGAAAACTGTTACCATTGTGCCGCTCTCTGCCTTACACAGTAAGATAAAGACAGGGTCAGCAATGTCTCAGGTCTGGGATAGCATCCTATTAGATGTTTAGGACAAATAAAGGGAAAAATTAAAGCTTTTAAAAAGACCTTAAATAAGAATAGTGGGGGCTTTGGGATAAAGCTCCGTGGTAGAACAGTTTGCTATGCAACGGGCCTTTGGTGGAATTCCTAAGACCACAAATAAAGAGGTGTGTATGTGTGTGTGTGTGTGTGTGTGTGTGTGTGTGTGTATGTGTTAGGGGTGAGGGTGTTGTTTAAAAACAAAAAGAACCAGGAGGTAGTGGTGCAAGCAGTTAAGCCCAGCACTTGGGAGGGAGAGGCAAGCAGGTCTCTGTGAGTTAGAGAGATCTCTCCGATCTATAAAGCAAGTTCCAAGGCAGCAGGAGCTGTTACACAGAAAAACCTTGTCTTCAAACCAAACCAAGCCAAACCAAAAGCAAGCAACCACCACCACCAAAACAACAAAAACCTAACAAAACAAAACAACAAAAACCCAATAAAACACTATCCCCCCCACCCCCACCCCCCACCCCCCACCCCCCGCAAAAAAAAATCCAGAAGTGGATGTAGAGATGCAGCCAGTGGTACATTACTGACAGCACGTGAGAGGCCCTAGTTTGATTCCTCCCCCAACAAAGACAGAATAAAGGCAGAATAGAGGCCATCCCCATAACTAGCCAAGAATAATAGGGATTAAGAAAATTATACAAAGCAGCACTATTTAGGATACTCGGCATCAGGACTATAGGGGCCATGCCTCCTCTCAGGATTGGTGCAGGCAGAGTGGTTGCTAGGTCAGAAAGCTGAGACAATTGAAAAAAGCCTATGTCTGCCTGAGCAGAGTTTCCAGGCCATGGTGTGGTGATGGGGACTCAGGAAGAATGCAATGATGGTTTTTTTTTATACAAGTCACAGCATCGGATTCCGGAGTCTGTGGGGGCTTGAATGAACTGTTCTTGATAGGATCCTGGATTTACGCACTTGGTCTCTGTTGGTGGCCCTGTTTAGGAAGCTTAAGGATCTATTATGAGACACCGCCTTGCGGCCTTGCGGGAGAAACCATGCCACTGGATGGGGGTTTGCGAGTAAGAACCTACATCCTGCTGTCCCCCCTTCCTTCCATTCCCCTCCCCACTCTCTCTCCTCCTCTTCCCCCCCTCTGTTACTGTCTCCTCACTCCCCTCCCTTCCCCTCCCCTCCCCTTCCCTGTACACTCAATATCTCTCTCTCTCTCTCTCTCTCTCTCTCTCTCTCTCTCTCTCTTTCTCCACACCCACTATGGACACGCAGCCCCCTCTAGAGCCATGACCCAAATAAACTTCCTTCCTAAAGTTGCCTCTGGTCATAGTAATTTATCACAGCCACAGGAAAGTCACAAGTAAGGAGTGCCAGTCACTACAAAGTCTAGGAAGCCAAGATATCACCATCACTTGGTTCATGGGCCAAAGAGAGAAGACAGCTACCTAGAGAAAGTCCGAGAAAACTCCGGCTGCAGGCAGGTGGCCCTGGCGAGGGCATACACGGGGTGGCAGGGGCAGATAGATCACCAGAGCTGAGGAAAACAGTATCTAAGAGATTAGAGTGAGCAAGGCCTAGAGATGAGAGCCTTTCTCAGTAAGGAGTGGAGCTGGGCAAGCTCCATGTCTGTAAGCAAAAGCTACAAAATCTTCTTTGCACCAGATCCCACCTTGAACACACTGGTTAGCTCAGCGTTTCGCCACAGACCTACATGAAACTTCTAGAAGAAAACATTGGGAAAACCTCTGTGAAGCGAGTTAGACAAAGATCGGTCACAGCTCCTACAGCCGAAGTGCAGCCCATAAAAGAAAGGCTATGAAGGGAGGAGTGAAGGGAGGACGGCGTGGCTGAAGAAATAGGAAGGCAAGGCTCTTGGGAAAGAACATTTGGAAGTATTTGAGAAATAATTAATACACAGAATACACGAAGAACTATCAAAGCCTCAAAAATATGCAAGTCAACTCAAAGTTGGGCTTAAGGTTTAAAATAGAAATGTTACCAAAATAAAAAACAAACAAATATGCCAAACACCATTGGCTACTAAAGAAATATAAACTGAACCCTAAATGTGGTATTAGCCTATCTTTAATCTCTTTAATAGAGAACAACCTGTGGTTGTCCCATTCTACTACTCTACAGACATGAGTGAACACACATGTCCCTACAAAGCATGGTGCACACATTCGCAGCAGCTTCAGGAGCAGTAGTCAGGTATCAAAAACAATCCCGGTGCCTCTAAAGGAAAAGTGGGTAACCAAACACACTGTGTATACCAGCACAGTGGCAGACCTGTCGGTCACAAAGAGAGATGTATGACTAACAACCTGGACAGATTTCAGAATAATGGCACTAAGTTAATACAACCAGAATACACAACAGAAAAAAACCCAACAGCATCGTAATTCTTATCCGTTCATCTTTGTCAAAGCCCAGTACCAGTGGAGGGACAGCAGGTCAGTGGATGGTCTGCAAAGGGATGTCGGTGAGGAGGAGCAGGAAATGACAACCACACAGTTGAAGGACACTTCTGGGAATGATTGTGCCCAGCAGTGTTCCATGGGTGTGAACACATCAAAACCCGCCGGACTCTAGAAAAAAAACGTGGACATTTTATTGTGTGTCAATTATACCTCTGCCTCTTCCTTTGACCCCTCCCTTCTTCCTCCTCTTTCTTCTCCTCTTCTTGTTTTTATTAGAGAGAGGCTCGATTTGTAGCCCAGGCTGGCCTCTAACCCACAATTCTCCTGCCTCGGCCTCCCGGGTGCCGAGTGTAGAGGTGTGTACCATGACGATCACATCTTCTTAAATGTCATACCGCTCAGGAGGCGTGAGTCACTAAACTTGGTGCCACCCCCTGGACCGGCCTGCCCTGTTTCCTTTCTCACTTGTCTTCTTCTTGCATCCTGTTTCAGGTGAAAGCAGATAGGACAGTGTGGGAGTTAGAGGAACACCCCTGGCCTCAACACGAGCAAGTTTTCTGATTATCTGTGCTCCCTAAAAGTGTAACTGAGTTTGTTTCCTAGACCCCAAGCAGCCTCCATCCCAGTAATCATCTACACAACCAGATAAACTCTCGCCAGAGATCTAGTAACCTCAAACACGATGCTTATCTAGATCTGTCAAATGTTTTATTTGTTCCGTGAAGTAACCTGGGTTCTCATTTTTTTTTTTTTTGTTTTTTTTTGTTGATGTTGATGTTGTTGTTTTTTTCAAGACAGGGGTTTCTCTGTGTAGCCCTGGCTGTCCTGGAACTCACTCTGTAGACCAGGCTGGCCTCGAACTCAGAAATCCACCTGCCTCTGCCTCCTAAGTGCTGGGATTAAAGGCGTGTGCCACCACCGCCCGGCTGGGTTCTCATTTGTAAGAGTTGATCTTATAGCGAAATACTGGAGAAAAGGTGGGTCAAGATGGCAGGGGTGTAGGGGTGGCTGGGTCATGGGTGCCTATATCAATTACCTACTGTCTGCTGGGGAAATCACCATGTCCAAGGCAATTTAAGGAAGAGCTTGTTTTGGCTTAAGCTTTCAGAGGCTGAGCCATCATGGCGGGGAAGCACAGCCATCCCCAGTGGGCACAAACGTAGGCATGGCAGCAGGAATAGGAAGCTAAGAATGTCACCTTCCAATGTAAGCACAAAGCAGGAGGGAACTGGCAGTGGCGTAAAGTTATAGCCCTCAAAGCCCCTTGTGCTCAATAGTTTAATGTCCAATTGACACCAGCTAAAGATATTGAGGGGACGGAACTTCAAGGAAGAAAATGTCTCTGGAAGATCTGGCCGTAGGCAAGCTTATAGAGTGTTTTCTTAATTACTGATTGATGGGGAAGGGTCCAGCTCATTGTGGGTGGTACTATCCCTGAGCTGATGGTCCTGGGTTCTATAACGAAGCAAGCTTAGCAAGCTATGGGAAACAAGCCAGTGTCCAACACCCTTCTGTGGTCTCTGTATCAGCTCCTGACTTGAGGTTCCTGCCGTTTTGAGTTCCTGCCCTGACTTCCTTCATCGATGATCAGTGGTACAGAAGTGTGAGCCAAATAATCCTTTTCCTCTCCAAGTTACTCTGGTCATGGTGTTTCATCGTAGCAATAGAAACTCTAACTTAGACAGCCACACTCAGTGGCATACTTCCTCCTAAACGTCCCCTAAATGGTGCCACTAGGTAGGGGCCAAGGATCCAAATGTCCAAGACTATGGGGGAATGTTTGGCATTCAAACCACCACAGTAGAAAAATACAACCAGATGGGGGAACTAATGCCCACACTACTGTAGCCTGTCACTGATCTGCAGCATTTAATTATAGACTTCAAAATAACCAGAAAAGTTCTCCACACACAGAAATAAAACTTTCAGAGACGGAAATAGAGATTACTTTGAGTCCATCTGCGTACTTGATACACGTCTATCAGTTTCTAATATTATAATCCACAAACGAGTACAAATATCAGTTGAAAACCAAAACGATCAAAAGTAATTTGAAATACTGTTTGCTTGTTACTCTGCAAATGAATGGAGACTTAGGTAGGAAGGCGATTATTTTATTATTTGCAGAAGTTGGAGGCTCAGAGTCTTGCCTTGGTAGCCCCCTCTTTCTTCTTCTGCTTTGTTCTTTTATCATCTTCTGGGGTGAAGAGTTTACGTGTGCTCCAATCCCAGAATCCAAAGAGCCTTTCATCGTGATGGAAGTAGTGGAGGTCCTCGAAAGCTCAAAGCATCCCACAGGGCAGCAGCTGAGGTAGAGCTTTGACCACACCTTCTTCATCGCAGAAGGTAAGGACCCGTTTGCAGTAGAAAAGAGAGTTGCTTTCTTTCTCAAGCCTCTCTGGTGATTATGACATTGATCATCTCCTTCCCAGAGAGGGTATAAAACAGCTATTGTTCATGTAGCCGGCGTTCCTTTCCCACTTTGTGAAAGAAGGGATTTCAGATAATGGTTTGGTTTAATGACAGTGTGGTTAGCTCTGACTGTTGCTTTTTAGGCCATGCCCAGTTCTCTCCCTTTAGCCCTGGGCATGCCAATTATGTCTAACCACACGGAATCCACGGGAGGAAAGGTGCCCCCTTTTCATTTTCAGGAGAATAACTAAACGCGGCCTTTTCTGAGTACTTATTGTGAGTCCAGCACTGTGTGGTGGTTAATGTTATGTGGTGATTTGACTGGGCCAGTGGCCCCAGGTAGTTGGTTAAACATCATTCAGCATGCTTCTGTGGGATTGTTTTTGAGTGAGATTTACATTTAAATCAGGACTTTGAGCAAAGCAGACTGCTCTTCAGAACGTGGGCAGACTGTGGAAGGCCTGTAATACAAAAAAGGTTGACCTCCCCAGATAAGAGTTTTTCTCCAATGCACGATCTTGGGACACCATTCAGAATAGTGGCTGTTTCTAGTTCTGTAGCTCTTAAAGTCTTTCTGGAGTCTTTTGCCTGCTGATTTCCTCTGTCAGAGTTTGGGTTCATCAGATCTCCCATTCATGTGTGCCAATTATTTAACCTCATCCTCCAGAACCCTGACTATGATAATTATGGTATAGAAATCTGATGACTATTACCTTAAAGACATTCATCTAATTTCCCAAATACCGTTTGAAGTCTTAAGAGGCATTAGTACTTCCTGGGTAAAGCAAAGGAGGCTGGGATAGGAGATGATTTGTTCAATGTCTTGCAGAGAACACGCAGCAGAGTTCTGATTGTCACTCAAAGTTCAAGGACCAAACTACTAGGCTTTGTCCCCCTAGCTGCCGCTGACACATTTTGGCCTTATTGACTGGCCCTCTGGACCAGCCATCTGGAGCCTGACCTTTATCCAGACCTTTTCTTCTTGGAAGACTTCTGGGTGTCTACTCCAGGGACAGAAATACCCGCCATTCTTTGGCAAACTGGGACAGGATGCTTTCTCTGTTAAGCTCCACCCACTTTGCCTGCAGAAGGCAGGCCCATTACTCCACCCACTTTGCCTGCGGAAGGCAGGCCCATTACTCCATCAGCTTCTGAGCTTCTGCAGGGTCTGTCTCACACAACAGACACCCAGATGCACTTCTCCCGTTTACCATGCTTTATCAGTCTTGGGAAAGATACCATTACATTACAGTTACTTTACAGTTGGACCGCGGACACAATCAACCCCTTGGAGAATGAGTCCTTCTATCCACCGCCTGTAACATAGTATGGCAAATAATGTAGAAGGGACAGCCTGTACAACAGCATAGTCCTGAAGGCTGGAAGTTTGAGACCCGCCTTTCTTCTGGGCCTTTCTCTTGGCTTTCTCTTGGCTCATGTTTCTACGTTGACACACAGGTCCTGTTGGGTTGGGGCCCACTTAAAGGTATTTTTTTTTTTTTTAAATTGACCATCTCCCGAAAGGCTCTAGTTTCTAAATACAGGTGGTTCAGTTTTCAGCTCACGCATTTTGCAGGGGAACAATTTAACCTGCAATATGTCCAGGTACCATAGACTTGGTACACCACCAGATCCATCACTACTTATATTTATACACAGGCCTTTGGACCCTTCAAACTTTTCTCTCAGCTTGGCAATATTTCCTCCTGAATAAACTGAGGGACCAGGTAAGTTGATCAAAAGTTAAAGGCATGCAATTTATTCAAACTACTTTGTTCATTGGTTATGAAGGTTGGCTAGAATCACGTTGAATACGTCTCGTAGAAATCGCTTCATTATTCTTAATCTATAAGCTGAACAGCCTCTCATCAAACACTCATCCATATCATACACACAAACACACAACACAAACCCTCTAGGATCTGGGAAGTACCATGAAGCAGAGTTTAGCAGAAAAATCGTAGATTTCTTTAAGTCTTTACATGTGTGCATGTGTGTGTGTGCATGTGCGTTTGCGTACTCGTGTGTTTTTCTACTATGACACCAAGAGAAACTGTGGTTGTGTTGGTCAACATCCAATAAAGGTCATCTCTACTAAAATGGGTTCCCAGGCTAGGGAAACCTTAGAGACCACGTGTCTGTCTTATGTCTTATTTATTTCTGGTTGCTTTGCCTGAGGTACCAACATTGGATTCAGCCTGAACCGCTTAGAGAAGGGGGACCTCTGGGTTCAAACACAATGCTGCAGGAAGGGAGTGTGTGCGGGGAGGAGCCACTCTCTGTAGATCCTTTAGGATCCGCAGAGCTCCGCTGTGCAAATTCACCTCTACATTGGCAGATCTCATTTCGTGGCTGCCTGCTCTTAGGGTATCAGGATCCATGATAGAGGACATGCAGGCTTTCCAAGTCTAAGGATCAGAAATTTAAAAACCAGGAAACAAGAACCTTTGTTTTTTATATTATGTATAACTATCCCATAGAGTAAAAAAAAAAAAAAAGTCACTAAATGAGTAAAAAGTAATGTGTACTCAGAATTAATTCAGAATTAATAAGTTGGTATTTTGGGGGAAAATAAAACCTATAGGGAAAAGAAACCTGTGTATGAGATGTGCTCCTCACTACCTCCCTGTCTTCCTCTTGTCTTTTGAACATCTTAAAGTATGGATGTCTACAGCTGAACTTGAAGACTAAGAGGAACCAACAGGAATCACGACATAATGGGAGCTTTCCCCGAACACCCGAGAGCTCCCTAGTAGACTCCGCAGGGGCTCCCGGAAGTTAGGAGGAAGGGCTGGACCACGCAAGCCTGTGATTGATGGCTGCCGTCAGCGGTGTGCCCGTCTTCTCCCGTCCCCCAGAGGCTTAGACAATTTCACCTCATTTCACAAGCTCTCAATCATATTCATGAAGTCAAGGCTCCAAATGGAGCATGATTATAGCTTTAATCGCTGTTCCAGGTAGAACTGATTTGAATGATGCAGAGTGTCGACATCGGTTTAATTACTTTAGGGTAATGACGCGAATCTCAGTGAGGGGCCAATGTGATATTGCTGCCTATTATACGCAATAATTAATGTGGTTTGAGCATGCTGCTTTATAAACAGTTTTATTTCCCTATTTTCTCAGTCTATTTTTTTTTTTTTGGTTTTATTTCTTTCCTTTCTTTTTCACCTATATAGAATATATAAGGTTTATTAGTCCAGGCTAGCCTTAATCTCTTATGTAGGCAAAATTAACCTTGAATTTCTTGATCCTCCTGACTCTATTTCTCCAGTGCTGAAATTACAGTTGTGTACTGCTGTGAGAGCCAAAGTCATGTTTAATTACTGTGAAACAAAACCTCTAACCTGTAAGCCTCTTGCCCAAGGACAGGTACTTCCTGAAACTCTGGGGGCTATTGTTTACAAGAAACATGTTTTCTCTCCCCTAAACAAGTTTGTTAGACCCAATTATACTGAATGTGCTTGGTCACATGTAGGTGGGAGATACATGGGCAGGAAATATGTCAGGACACATGCTTGTGCCTGATTGGACCTGGTGGAAAATATGGTAGCCATGAGGTTTTGCATTTTAAGCCTCAGTGAAATGTGACTTATGGACATTTTCTCAGGACCCAGGAGAGGACCTGGCCAGAGTCCACCAACCTGGCCAGTATTTAATTAAAGCTAGTTTCACAGTTGGCTTAAAGTAGTGGCAATGGTCCTACTCTCAACTGGTGAGATTAACACTACCATACCGAGTTTTGATGTGGTGGTTGGGATCAAGCCTGGGGTTTTCTGCAACACTAGGCAAGCACTCTTATCAACTGAGCTACAGCTGAAGCTCCGAGGAGAAAGGAAAAATGCTTTTTGGAAAGTTTGTTCAAAGAGGAAGCAGAGGTGGTGGTGGTGGTGGTGGTGGTGGTGGTGATGGTGGTGGTGATGGTGGTGGTGGTGGTGGTGATGGTGGTGGTGGTGGTGGTGGTGGTGGTGATGGTGGTGGTGGTGGTGATGGTGGTGGTGGTGGTGCTGCTGCTGCTGCTGGTGCTGGTGCTGGTGGTGCTGGTGGTGGTGGTGGTGGTGGTGGTGGTGGTGGTGGTGGTGGTGCTGGTGGTGGTGGTGGTGCTGGTGGTGGTGGTGATGGTGCTGGTGGTGGTGGTGATGGTGGTGGTGGTGGTGGTGATGGTGGTGGTGGTGCTGCTGCTGGTGCTGGTGCTGGTGCTGGTGGTGCTAGTGGTGGTGGTGCTGGTGGTGGTGGTGGTGCTGCTGCTGGTGGTGGTGGTGCTGGTGGTGGTGGTGATGGTGCTGGTGCTGGTGGTGGTGGTGGTGGTACTGGTGGTGCTGGTGTTGGTGGTGCTGGTGGTGCTGGTGGTGGTAGTGATAATGATGGTGGAGATGATGGTGGTGGTGGTAGGGACCTTCCTGCCTTTTAATCTCTCCCTCCCTCCTCACCTCTTTGTTCCCACAGCCTCTCTCACTTCAAATCGGACCTATCATTTCTAGGTTCGAGTATAATGACTGCAGCAGTAATGGCGGCGAGCTGTGTTTGTGGATGACTCCTCGAGTGCCACATCAGGGATTGCTGTAAGTGCTTCTCCGGTCTTACTTCATTGCACCAAAATGCTGGTTCGATTCCTGCCTTACGGATCACGCTGGTGAAGCTTGACCAGGATAACCTACCTCGTGAGTGATGGCTCAGGCACCTGGGCCTCAGAGTGGAATCCTGGAGTCCTGCGACTGAGGCACCACCTTCTCTCATCATGGCAGCAATTTCAGCAGCATGTCCCAGAGCACACGTGGCCTAGAGATAGACTATGTCAGCGTGATGCTGATGGCTCGGAGCACAGAGAAACTGGAAACTCACCGTTCAGAGTGCTCCTGGCTTTCTACAGGAAGCTAGAGGCGCGGCCACGGCAGGGAATTAGCAGAACATGTCTTCTAAAATGATCACCCTGGAGGTAGAGTGCTCTGAGAATCATCTAAGGAAGCGGATTATAATTGCTTGGGATTCGGTATGTGTCTGAAAATACCAGCTGATTCTAGTCTCTCCATTCCTTTGCAAACATATAAAAGAAAAATCCTGAGGTAGGACACAGATAACACACTCACCATTCTCAAACACCAGCAACTGACTAGATGGCCTGACAGTACATGAAAAGCCCACATAGACTATGGAATCACACTGGCCTGGATTTTTGTGGGTGGGGTGGAGGTGGGGCTGGGTGGGCATGGTCCTTTATTAAGCTGAGTAATATCGAGAACCATTTACTTGCTCTTTCTGGTCTTCTTTTCCTTCAAAGTATCATAGAAGCTGATGCTAACACATTCCATTCTTGTTGGCTGCTAGAACAGAAGCTAACTTTTTCCTAGAAGAACAAGTAATACATTTTGAGTTTTGCTGCCCGCACTGCCTCTGTTACAATTATTCAACTCTGCCTCTGTAGCAGAAAACTAGCCATAAATAATAAGCAATTGAAATGATGTAACAATGTTTCAAATACTTTATTTTTAAAAAAAATTTTAAAAAGCTGGATTTGGCCCATGGGCCACAGATTGGCCTTTACTGCTTTAGAGCATTAAATAAAATACTGGAAGCAAGCAAACAAACCTATATATAAAGGTCTTTGGTACTCTGAAGGTACTTTGTCTTTTTTTTTTTTTTTTCTTTTTCTGTCTTGCCATTTATTCCACTAAGCAGTTGGGTCATAAACAGGAACCAAAACAGTAGGCGTCTCTCTCACTGTGCTCAGCCCAGCTGTAGTAATCACACAGGAGCTATACAAAACAATACATTGTATATATATTGCATATATATTAGTTTGAATCTAGGGTTTCACTGTGTAGCCCTGGCTGGCCTGGAATACACTATGTAGCCCAGAAGGCTCTCCAGCTTAGCATTGTACCTACCTGCCTCTGCTTCCTGAGTGCTGGGATTGAAGCTGTGCCCAGCTGAGCAATCCGATTTTGCAAATGCCAGTTATGAAGGAACGGGAATAAAGGAATGAGCGAAGGCTATGATTGTCATAGAGGAAATGGTTCATGTTAAGGGAAAGAAAAACAAATGACCCCGGAGAAGATTGCTCTGAGAATCATCTAAGGAGGCTGATTATAACTGCTTGTCTGGCAAAGGGGGGGGGGGTGATAACTGGAAGGGTAAGTTGAGACCCTGTCTTCGTGGGGTGCTGTGGGCCGGACGATGAGGTGAAGAAGTGGGGCCTAGCTTGGATTTTGGTTGCCAGAGCTGATGTCTTAGTCTGTAGAGATCATTCAGCGTGTTCCTGGGGATTTTGCGGATGACACTGAAGGGCTTCAGCGGGCATTTTTGGGGCGAAGGGAATCATGAGGAAGAGATTTGTAAGGTAGTTGGGCAGAAAAGTGACATCTGAAAGTTAGGATCAACCGCAACGGGTAGATTAAAAAAGGTAGCAGGTAGGGGAAACTCTAACAAAATGCTTAGACTCGATACTTAATAAATAACGGAATTTCACTTTTTAAAGCTCTTTTGGTTTGAAGTCTGAGACCGAGTCACTAGAGGAACAGGTTCTCAACTTTTCCAAAGCTGCGACCCTTTAATACAGTTCCTCATACTGCAGTGACCATAAAATTATTTTGTTGCTACTTCATAACTGTTATTAATGGTAATGTAAATATCCGACCCCTATGAAAGCGCCATTCAACACCGAGGGGGTTGCAACCCACAGGTTGAGAACCACCGCACTAAAGAGTTCAGTGTCAGGTGAGGAAGGTCTCTGTTTCTAAGATGGCACCACAGTGGTATCCTCAGAGTGGGAAACACTGCATCCTCACAGGGCAGAAGGGGAAGGAAGACAAAGGGCCTAGGGCTTACCGAGTCCTTTTTATAACGCACTATTCTGTCTACAAAACCCTCAAGGTAAAATTACCTCCTACAGGCTCCATCTCTTAATACCATTACATCGGCTCTTACGCTCCAATATGAACTTTGCAGGAGACACAGGTTTGAATCACAGCAGTACTAGAGTAAAGGCTGTCAAGGATGCTGATTTTTGGAAAATGACATATTTGAATTTAGTGTCTCTGGGGAGCTATATGAAAAGTTTACTACATTAGGATAGACTCAGGAAATAGTGGAAACCTGGAACTAAATGGGGTTCCGCAGCAGGGCTCACCAAGTTCAGAGCAGTGCTCAGGCTGCATTTCTCAGGTTTTACTTTTTCTGTTACTTCTGGTTAGTGAAGAGACGTGGCTAAGGCTCAAAAGACAAGAGCGATAGATCCTTCTAGAACATTGTTGCCATTATGTTTTCTCTAAACAAACCCAGGAAAGTATTCCAGTCTGGCCTTGTTGGGGCTCAATTCCTCCTCGCATCGTTGCGTTACAAGCAGTGATGTTACCACCCGAGACATTTGTCAAGGACTGCTTCCAGTCCCTAGACCAGTTTAGCTCTTTCTTGAAGCTCATACTTGAGTCATGGTTGGGTCAAGCACATTATTTCTAGGGAATTCACAATTGTGAGGGAATGACAGGATTTAAAAATCTGATATAGAGCTTGTCAAGTTTAAAATGCTATTATTATTTTTCCTCTTAATATTATATAGTGTGTGAATCAGAGTCCAGAGAGCATACACTGACATTTTGAGTTTCCTGTGTGCCAGAACAATGTGCTGGACCAGGGGTACACATCAGGAGAAATAGAGGCAGTTTATTAAGAAAGGAAGGAAGGAAGGAAGGAAGGAAGAAAGAAGGAAGGAAGGAAAGAAGAAGGAAGGAAAGAAAGAAAGAAAGAAAGAAAGAAAGAAAGAAAGAAAGAGCTGGGCAGTGGTGGCGCACTTTAATCCCAGCACTTGGGAGGCAGAGGCAGGCAGATTTCTGAGTTCGAGGCCAGCCTGGTCTACAGAGTGAGTTCCAGGACAGCCAGGACTACACAGAGAAACCCTGTCTCGAAAAACCAATAAAAATAAATAAATAAATAAATAAATAAAAATAAAAATAAATAAAGAAAAAAGAAAGAAGGAAAGAAAGAAAGGAGGAAGAGGAAGGAAGGAAGGAAGGGAGGAAGGAAGAAAGAAAGGAAAGAAGGAAAGAAGGAAGAAGTGAGGATAGAACACGTTCAGGGATAGAGGAGAGCAAGTGAGCTAGAAAGACAGATGCAGGCAGATGCTCAAAGGTGCTGCGCTTGCTCTTGGTCTTTATAGGTTAATTTATATGGCACCCTGTCCACTGGGAGATATCGTGGTGGCAGATGCTCAATTTTTCCAACAAGAAACCCTAGCAGGGAGAGACTTCCCGTCTATATGCAGCAGCGTTCTTCCACAGTCAGTCACTGAGACAAATGTCTTGCCTTGTGGCCCAGGAGTTCATTGTGCACCTCAAACTGGCCTCAGACTAACGATCCTCCTGCTTCTGGGTCCTGAATGCTGGGTTTACAGATGTGTCCCACCATATCTGTAAAGTCAAGTTTCTGACTTTTTTTTAAAAAAGGCTGACTGACCCAAGGACTGAGTGACTGAAGTCCTGATTCTGGGTCTACTCCTTCTTCCAAGGACATCTTTATAGAGCTCCACAATGGCCAGTGCTAAATTCTCTTTCCATCGTGGGAATATGCAAAATACTGCAGAAAGCCACAACCACCAGAAACAATAAGATGGGGATTATGGTCAAGATTTGCCCATCAGGCTCACCTCTGAACAGCATCTTCTGAAACTGGAACAGTCCTGTTAGAGACCCAGCCTCTTCAAGAGGAGAGCACAAATCTTTAGAGGGAAGGCACAATTCTTTTGACAGAGACAGAGTCAGCAAAACCTGACTCCAAAACGTTGATATTTAAAGCAGTTGTCTTTACATAATGCCTGGTTTGATCAAAGGGCCTGGCCACACAATCCAGGCAACAGGAAAGCTGACTGGGGGGGGGGGGGGGCCTTTTGTGCTGGAGGCCTGGAATCCGGATGCCCTGGTAGGCGGGGCGCTGGCTGGGCTGCAGAGAGGCTGAGGCCCAGCCTGCTCCTTGCATGCCTTCCCTGCCCTCTGAGCTATCCACAAAATAAGGACCTGGGCTGCCTTCTCCCGCCACGTTCCCACTCCCGCCCATCAGTACATTTACAGAAACATTGTCCCTATTCCTGTAACACTATGAATTCTTGCATAATACTGCCATCAGAAAAGGTAAGTGCCCCAGTTTAACTCTTGGGGCCTTTCTCTCTGCATGTGGTTTCCTGATACCCATTTATCCTTCAGGTCACATTCTTGACCTCGTTGATTCAGGTGCCTGATAGTTCTAAACTAAGGACAGCTCACTCTCCTCCTGTCCTCAGCATTTCTGCTTGGGTCTACTTCTGTCCAGGCCTCGTCCCCTTTAATCGCAGCACCCCTCTCCTGATGCCCTTCTTCTTTATCGCCATGTTTGCTGTGATGGTCCTTCTTCACCCTCCCTCTGTTCACTATCTAACTTTTCTTCTAGGCCCAGTCATTGTTTTCATTCTCAACAGCCTCCAAGTGAAGATTGTAGCCTTGTAGGTAAGCTTTATGAAATTATGATCTCTAATGTGTGCTGA
Organism: Apodemus agrarius; assembly: GCA_964023405.1. Taxonomy (NCBI): domain Eukaryota; kingdom Metazoa; phylum Chordata; class Mammalia; order Rodentia; family Muridae; genus Apodemus; species Apodemus agrarius. Next base: position 43,137,771 of record OZ030016.1, read on the forward strand.
TGTCCACACCCACCACCACCACCACCACCACTACCACCACCACCACCACCACCAATGAGAGTGAACCATGCTTCAAGACTATATTCTTAGAAACACTGAATTTTATAGCCTTTATTTTAAAGGCTGATCCACTGGCCGCTGGCCCTGACAGCCCTGTGCACAGTCATGAATGCATGTCCATTTTATTAGTTGTTGGGACAGTATCTCTCTCTCTCTCTGCCCCCACCAGGCACAAAATATGGAAAAGGTAACTCTGAGAAACTTTCATCCTTGGGTCATCCCAACGTACTGAGAAGTCTGATCCAGAGAACCAGTGTGATTGTGGGAGATGTATTACCTTAGAAGAAGGCAGCTCTAGGTGAGAGTAAGACCACTACCACAAATTTGAAGCAAGCTTTATTAAATACTGGGCAGGACTGTAGACACTGGCCATACCCAGGATTTCCAGCGAATAGTCAGGTGCTTATAAAGGCAAAACCTACAAGGCTACATACTTCCTGCCTTAGTCCAAGGGGCAAGCATATATCCTTACCTATTTCCTGCCTATGCTATTCCTGCCTCCATGTGATCAAGCATATCCTGTGCAACTGGAGCAACCAACCTTGTTGATAGAAGTGAAAACACATGGCTTGTTATATTCTCAAGTCATAGACTACATTGTTATCTTATGGCCTCCAGTATTCTAGGACGTTATCTGTCCTTGGCCAAGTAGGGCTTACAGGTTTATAGATTGTTGTAGGGATATTTGATCACACTGTAAACCTGAGATTGTGCTGCTTACTGGAAAAACCTGTTTCTCTTTGTGGTGTGACTGGGCCTTAGCACACACCATTAATCCCTCTGCCTGGAATGCAGACACTCTCTTAATATGCACCTTTAATCCCAAACAATGAAGGCAAAGTTAGTTTGTAGAAAGAAGAACCCATCTTTGGAAATTACATCTAATTGATTGGTCTAAGTGACCAGTCAAGAATAGGATATGTCTAACTCTCACAAGAACAGACAGAAAAGAGAGACTTCTTGAGAGAGAGAGAGAGAGAGAGAGAGAGAGAGAGAGAGAGAGAGAGAAGGAGTTCTACAGTTGTATAGTTGTACAGAGATAGGTTATATAGAGAGAACAAGCTAGACACAACAGTTCTGTGAAGACAGAACAAGCAAGAGAACAAGAATGAACTAGAAGATCAGGACAGATTGCCAGAGTTAGCTTTAGGCCAAGCAGAGCAACTCTGAGAAGCTGAGAGAAGCCAGATTGAATTAGTCAGTTTGGAGAGGAGCTTGAGACAGAACAACTGAGTCGAACCAGCCAGCCAGAGCTCAGAAGGAACTAGGAATGGGTGAGCTCATTCAGCAGCAAGTATTCTGTTTTCAGAGGCTGAAAACATTTTAGGCCTAAATTAAATTGTTTAGAGGCTAGAAGCTTCCAGGACTAGGCTTAGATTAGCAGACAGAGGCAGAAGTCTCTGAGATGACAGTTATATCAAGTGACTAAAAGATACCTTTACAATAGATCTCTTAAGCATATTAGTTAAAACTTGAGATATGACTTTAGCCCTCACAGTTCCTAGTGTAGGTCTAAACACACAAATGAGTAATCAAAGGGACAGCAAGGTTGAGACTATGGGTGATAAGATAATCTGATTCAGGGAACTACTGATCTTTCCCTTTTCTTGTTTTTGCTCTAATGCTTCCAACATGTTCAGTATTTTGCTTAAAACAAACAAACAAACAAAAAACCTAGTTGTTTCTTCCAAATTTATATTTTATATGTTGAATTCCTTTTCCTTCCTTCCTTCCTTCCTTCCTTCCTTCCTTCCTTCCTTCCTTCCTTTCTTTTTTGGGTTTTTCAGATAGAGTTTCTCCGTGTAGCCCTAGTTATCCAGCACTTGATCTGTATGTTGATCAGGCTGGCCTTGAACTCAAGAGATCCACCTGCCTTTGGCTGCCAAGTGCTGCAATTAAAGACATGTGCCGCCACCACCCAGTGTGCATTGAATTTCTAAAGCAGGAACATAACTTTATCTGAAGACAGGTTCTTTAAAGTGGAGACACAGTTGACTAAGGATCATAAAGATGGCTCAGTGGGTAAAGGTGTTTGCCGCCAAGCCTGACTATGTGAGCTAGATCTCTAGGATTCACACTGTGGAGGAAGAAATTAGAGTTCTTAAAAATGGCCTCTTACCTCCATACAAGAAAAAAGAAGTAAATAAATGCAATCAATATTTTTTGAAAAAGTGACTAAGTTAAATGCTGCATATAGCTTTTGCTACCCTGCCTAAGCTCTAGGAATGGACCACATTACCAGCCTCCACCCAGAGAATATTCAATCTCTGGATGAAAAACACAGAAACACATGTTGCTTAATTTCAACTTGCCTTATTGGCTCAATTGCAGGGTGGCCCCAGTGTACCTTGGCTAGTGTGCCCTTCCCAGAACTCCCAGCTCAGCACCATAAATCTGTACTCAACCCCAGTTGCTCAGCTGCCTTCAGTCCCAGCTCCACGTCCTCAAACTTCCTGCTTGCAGAAGTGATCTGAGGCCACTCTGCCTGAGATCTCACAGGGCTGGTTGGATTTTCTCCCTCCCAAGCATGGCAAACTCTCCCTCTCTTCTCATGTTTCCCCATTGGCCTGTGGGGACCTGGAAGTCCTGCCTATTCCTTCCGTTCAGCAATTGGCCCCTGGCATTTTTACCGATAGGTCAAGAACCAACTGGGCCATAGGACCTTAGCATCAGAACCATCCCTAGAGTTAAAGAGCTCATTTAGGTGGGTCTCATACAGTTAGTCTCCTTAATGAGAGACAGCAGGCAGGGCATAGACCTGTACAGACAAAAGACTGTGTAAGAATACCAGAAGGGAGACCTCTATAAATCAAAGAGTGAGGTATCAGAAGAAACCAAACTAAGGTAATGTCACGGTTGATCTCAGATTCACAGCCAATGGGGCTATGAGACAATGCATTTCTGCTAAATACCGCCTGTATGTGGTACTTTGCCATCGTAGACCTAGCAAACTACTGTAAACAGTGGTATTTCAAGATGGTATTTATTTTAGATAGACAATGAACTAGACAATCAGATAGAGATTTCTGAGCAGAAGTAGCTAGCTGTTATGCCTCTCTTTGAGTTTCTTAATTCTTGTTTTTAATTCTTGTTCATGGTCAAACAGTAGCTGTGCAGCCTGTGTATCCTGTGCACTTACCTTACACTTCACACTGCTAGGAAATAGATGAACAGATGCCAAAAACATATGGTAACCTCTAGAGTCTAGATGATATTAATTACCACATGGGCCATGAATGCATTCCAACGAGGGATTCCTCAACACAGTTGCCTCCCTAGAACTTAATGACCTCATTGTAGTATGATTTACCTTCTTTAGTTGCTAGTTTGATTCTTAAGGTTTTAGGTCAAACCATGTAAAGTGGCCTTTTGATGTAAGTTTTAAAAATAAACACAATGCAATGTGGAAGCTATCTTGCATTCTAGACCCAAAGGGAACATTATTGAAAAACAAATCAGTGAAATCCAAAGAAAGCATCTCAGAAAAGACTTCCGTGGAAATGAGACTATCTTAAATTTTTCCACATGTACCTTGACTATGTGATATGCCAACATTGGAGAAACTGGGTCTAAAGATGTAAGAACTCTGCAATTTTTCTATTAACCCCACAAACCTTAAATTACTTCAGAAATAAAAATTTATCTTTAAAAGTGTTTGACTATTTATGATTTTACATTATGGAGGCAAAAAACCAGAGGTCTCGTATGCAAAGCTGACACCTTTTCACTGCACATCCATGGGATTCATCATTGGAATTTAAGGGTGCCTCAACGTGATTGATGGACCATCGTACTTTGGCGGCTCCACTCCCGGACATCTGGTTGGTTTAGTGAAGCATGAGACTCTTCAAGGAGAAAAGGCCAGGGGCCATTCCTGAGAGGTCGCTCCAAGACACCTGCTGACAGCATGGCTTTTCTAATGAGACAGAGGTGAAGCCACTTTCTTGGAATGTTATTGGAATAACCAACCTCCTCTGCCCTTGGCTGACTGGAAACTTATTCCAGGAGAAGGATCCACATTCATATATGTTCCTCCTTCAGCTTGGGAGTCTCCTTTATTCCCTATTGAGTCATGAGAGGATAGAGGAGGATTGTGCGTTATTAATTTGGGAAAGATTTTCAACTCTCTCTCTCTCTCTCTCTCTCTCTCTCTCTCTCTCTCTAATAGCAAAAAGAACCATTACCTTGTTTAACAACTAAAAGCTGAAAATTAACTCTTGATCAGACCAATGTTAGCTGAAAGAATTGTTGGTTTTAACTGGCAAATGGCTATCTTCACAGTTTTTAAGAATTTGTTGCAACTCTTCAAAAAATGGGAGGATTTCATGCTTGATGTCTCTCTCTTCTGTGATTAGAAGTTCACCAGCAGGAACCTCTGTTCCCCTTCAAAGGCCATGGCCTCTGCATCTTCTCTTAGCCCACATGGCTTCTTCATCTGCTTGCCTGCTCACTATAAGCAGTTGAATTTGCCATTTGCTTTACTTTACTAGTGCTGTTGTGAGATACCCTGACAAAAGAAACCTAAGCAAAAAAAGGGTGATTTGTGCTTGAAGTTCTGGGGTACAATTCATCATGGCTGGAGTGGCAAGGGGGCAGGGTTTGAAATGTCTGGTCACATCTCATTTACAGTCAGGAGGCAGGGAAGGCTTTTGCTCAGATCACTCTCTCCTTTTTGTTCACTCAGCTCAGAATACTAGCCCAGGAAATGGTGGCACCCACTGAAGGCCCTCTCACCCCAGTTTAATCTGATCAAGATGATCTACTAGTGTGCTCTGAGGCTGGTGTCCCAGGTGATTCCACATCTCATCAAATTGTCAGTTGATATTACCTATCACACCACCCTGGGCTGCTGCTAAGTGCTATTCAAACCATGGCTAATCCCCTCTGTGAGACAAAATAAAACAAAACAATCCCCCCCCAGACAAGCAAACAAACAAAAAACAAATAAGCAACCTCACAATGCAAAACTCTAGGGTTTTGGAAAACTAGCACTAGAAGAAGAAAAAGGAGAAGGAGGAAAAAAGAAAGAAAGAGAAAAGGAAGCAAGAGAAAATAGAACATTCTTATAGAAAACAATAAGACTACAATGCATATACTAGGGGGCCTGGGCTATTCTGTGATTTTTCTTAGCTGTGTTTGTACATTCTTGTGTTAGGTTGCAATATAAAATATATTTTACCAGTGGGTGGCAATTAGAATCCTTAAAATCAAGATTAATTAGAAAAGCATTTCACTACTCATATTTGCTTCCTGTATTTGTGAACATCACCCTTAGATTACCCGAGAGGGGTAGGTGCTTGTTATATATGCCAAGTACACACAAAACTGTGAATACCCCTAGCAAACAAACTCATAAGAATGAACAAAAACATCTAATTGAAATGAAAGGAGAGGTGAAACTTCCAGATGCTTCTCAAACCTATGTCCACCAAAGTGTCTAGTTCCGTAGTTCCTTTATGGCAAATTAGATTACATTTAATAATTTATTTACATGGACTGTATATGTGTGGCAGTAACTGATAGAACATTCTGTGATGGTGGAGATGTTCTGAATCCACACATCCAATATGGCAACCACTAGTGTACCTGACATGCAGTTAGTATAGCCAAAGACTTGAATTTAAATGTAAAGTTAAGTAACCAGACTTGGTTAATAACTATGATACTAAATGGCATCACTCTAGAAGAGTAACTAGCAAGAAGAGTAGCTTTTTTTTTCCTTCATAAGAGTGTCAGTTGGTCTGATGGAAATCTAGTGATGAAGCCAGAGCCACCAAAGCTCGGTGGCTAGCATTCAGTCCGCTACAGCGATTTCACTCCTGTTTCCTTTTTGTCAAGGCTACTGTTAACAGGAACTAGCACAGCCCCCATGGCATGTCTTTCTGCCTTTTGATATTTCAAACTGAAAATTATTCAGGTGACTTTTGAGGTGTATGACATGTATTAAAAGTTCTGATGAGGTTTATCCAGGAATCATACTAGGAACTCTCAGAGTAACGACGAAAGGGACGGAAGCGGCTGCGTGGACAGCGGCTGCTTACTACTGGCCCCAATTGCCACCTTGACCAGCACCGTGTTCACCCACATTATCCTACGTAAGGGCGGATGCTTATAGAGGTTAAGCTACGTAGTCGTTTGGCAATGAATGCATGAAGTGCAGTGTGAACTCAGTTCTGTCCGATGGAAACCCTGTCAGCCACTATGGTCTCTAGAGAATGCCAACCAGTTGGGTTTCCATTGACCCATTGTTTCCTGAATAGGGCCTTATCAAATATTCATGAGCAGTTTAGGGCCAGGAACCTGGGTCCTGTGATGCTGAATATTGTGCTCTCTGTGCTCCAACACGCCATAGTACTGTTTCAGCCACGTTGCAGGAACATGCTTAGGGACCCTTTCTTCCATATTACTAAAAATTATATTTTTCTCTGCTGATAAGAATACATTGGAATTGGAGAAAGTTCAGTGGGGCTCACAACCACCCATAAGTCCAGCCCTGAGGGATCCAACTCTTCTGGCCTCCATAGGCACCTGTATGCATGTATAAATATACCATAGATACAGGAAAGCACAAAGACATAAAAACAACAAATAAATTTTTAAAAAATATACAGATATTCCAGCTTAGATTCGTTTCTTCTACCTAAAGCTTTATTTCTTTTCTTGTGACTTGAAGAAAACTGGAAAGATTTCCATGTAGTAGGGTGAAAAATGACCTCCTGCTCTCTGAAAAAGATGGCAACATCTCAATTTCCAGAACCTGTAAACCGTTAGAGGGTGACTAGGTCATGAGGACTTTGCCCGAGGATTGGATTAAGCATTTGTGAGGGATGGGCTAATGACCTGTCTCTAGCTCAGCGGTACCAGGTCCCTGTCTTTCACGTCCTCCTTGCACGGTGTGGATCCCTGTAGCCTCCTCATTAACAGGAAGTCTCTTGCCTCGCAGCTCTCAGCCCCCAACATCTTGAGCTAAATAAAAGCTTTGCTTATCCAAAACTACCAATCCTGGGAGCTGGGGAGATGGTGCAGTGGGGAACGTGCTTTCTTTGCAAATACTGAAGCCCTCAGACACTAGGTGAAAAAGTCAGGCATGGTAGCTATGCTAGTAACCACAGTGCTGGGGAGGGAGAGGGGGGTAGACCCCTGGGGCCTACTGGCCAGACAGCCTAGTCTAATTGTTGAGCTCCAGGCCAATGAGAGGCTGCCTAAAAGGGGGGCATGGGGTTGGGGTGGAGCTGGCTCATTAATTAAACTGTTTGCCACTCAAGCAGAACGACCAGAGTTCAGATCCCCTGGACACACACATGCTGAGTGAGGGTGTGAGAGGGAGTGGCTCCATCGCAATTCCTGTTTTGGAATATGGAGATATGCTAGTCCTGAAGCAAGCTAGCTGGGTAATTGTAGCTTTGGAATACAGAGACAGGGGAGTCCTAAAGCAAGCTAGCTAGTGAGAGTAGTCCTATGGGTAAACACTGGATTCAGTTGAGAGACGTGCCAATCAGCTGGAGAGGAATTGAGGAAGGTTCCTGAGATCATTCTTAGAACCCCAGACTCACCCACACACGCATATCATACACACACACACACACATACACACACACACACACACACACACACACACACGGAAATAAGGAGGAGATGATTGTCCCTGAGGACCAACACCAGAGGTTGACCTCTGGCCTCTATATACCTTGCATATATGCGTGTACACACATGACCTATCTGGGGCACTCAGTCATTAGAGCAGAGAATGGACTAGAACACTTCCTCTTAGTAGTAGTTACCCATCAATATCTAGAAGCTCTCTCTCTCTCTCTTCTCTCTCTCTCTCTCTCTCTCTCTCTCTCTCTCTCTCTCTCTCTCTCTCTCACACACACACACACACACACACACACACACACCACCCCAGCACCAAAAACACTATCCCTCATCGTTGTCCCCATCTGCCCTCTTAACCTGAGTGATTCTGAAACTACACAAGCTGCATTTGGGAGAAGTGTCTGGGAAGGGCCTCGAAGAAGAAGAAAAGCAGACGGAGACAAGGGGGAACTGGGAAGGAGCAAGGGCAGAAGTGATCCTGAAGACGCTGAGGCAGGAGGATGGGTGAGACTGGGAAATGAAAACAGACATGCAAGAGAAGCTGGAAGGATCGATTGGTCGGTGAGATGTGTGCAGACCCAGGAGGAAAAGGGGGAAAACAGAAACCAAAATCGTGCCAGAAGTGAGAGAGAGCAAACTTCCTCTCCAGATCTGCTGCAGGACAGGGTTGACCTTGAAAGGTCAGAGGCCACCTGTGGCCATCTGTCTGCACCCCACACTGCTGTATACCAGTGGGGGCTGCAAGTTTGTCCATGTGGTCGGGACCACATCTTTCCCCCGCCTCCACACAAAGTGGAGGCTGACATTACTGCTCCCCCTAACCCATGACGTCAACAGTGGAAACTCAGAGGCCCCAGTTCAGTCTCAGGCCTGCTATTGTGACTGAGCCAGTTATCCTGAGGAACAAAAAGAGGCTTAAATTTGTAGATAATCTCTGTTGTTTAGGGTGTGGCTTACTGTCTAGATTACTGTGTAGAGTCCGTTGGTACCGTTGACATTTTCACTTCTGGATGGGGCTTGTTAAGAGCTTAAGGGTGTGTGTGTGTGTAGCTAAGTGATAGGCGTGCAGGCCTAGCATGCGTGTGAGGCTCTGGATTCAATCACCAACACTGAGAAATAAATAAAAAATAAATAAAAAAGAAAATGAGAAAGTTCTAAAATACACATCGATAGGAACTATAGTGTTAAACATGAGTGTGTGATATGTGCATATACAGGAGAATACATATACGCCCATATAATATGTTTCTATGCAGAGTTCCAGGAAACTAAGAATAAATGTGCTCTTCATTAAACCCCAGATTCCCATTTTAACTTCTATTTTTTTCCAGAGATGTATCTATCTCTATTTTATGTGTGTATGTATGTATGCCTGCATGTATGTCTGTGCATGTGCATAGTGCCCATGGAGGCCAAAAGTCATGAGATCCCTTAGGACTGGAGTTAGATGGTTGCTAGTGTCTGTGTAGGTCCTGGGTACTGTTCCCAGGCTCTTTGGAAGGGCACTCAGCAGCTCTTAACTGCTGACTCTCTAGACCCCTTTTTATTTTAGAGGAAACCCACGTAACTAAACATGTTACCAGCTCTTGGAAGGGGGACTATGAGTTCAAGGATAGTCCAGGTTACAAATGGAGAATAAAGGAGAGAAAGAGATAGAGAGACAGAAGCAGAAAGAGAGAGACAGAAAGAGAGAGGAGTGGAGAAGAGAGAGAGAGAGAGAGAGAGAGAGAGAAGGAAGGAGGGAGGGAGGAAGAAAGAGAGAATATGAGATGTATTACTTAGCTCTTAGCTCATTAGCTGAGACCATACTTACAGGCCCTGTTTTTACTTTTCAATTGGCTTTTGCACACATAGAATCATTCATTTAGGCAGGCTTTATCCAGCCAGTTTTAAGAAAGACTTTTTTTTTTTTTTTTTTTTTTTTTTTTTTTTTTTTTACCATATGGCTTTTAACTGTTCTTCCCTAAACTTTGTCTGGTATGCTGATATTCCCAGGGGGTCGGGTTTAGCGTCTCTGACCCCCTTTTTCTGAGCTGATACCAGGTGGTCCTCCAGCCATGTCTGGCCTTGGGGTGTCACCAGCAGCTCTGGTTTGTGTATTTCACACATTCCCCTTCTCTACTGCTCCAGTCCAGGAAGTGAGAGCCCATCCTTGGTTTCCTTTTAAGTGGCTGGGTTATTTTTCACAGCGATGGCATCCATGCGTTAGCACCCTGGACATCAAATCTGTGTCCAGATGAGCAAACAATCTTTTATTTGTTATTATTCTAGATTTTTGCATGGCGCTTTAAGAAAACTGCTCTGCCGGCTTAGCAATCTCCCCTCCCCCCAACTTGGGGAGCGGAACCCTTCACAGGAGTCAGAATCTTCTGCTTCATGGCCCGCTCATGGAGGCGGAGCAGCCACCATTGTGGGTCTTAGACATCTGTTTCGCCTCCTCTGCTCCCTCGGTAGCCCAGTCCAAATGGTTTGTTTTCATTCATCTTTTCTACTTCCGGTTTCTGCTTCTCTTGGCCATTACATCAGCAAGTAGCACACCATTGGAATCTGACGGCATGCGGGGCTCTTTGCTTCAGCATTTCTTCCAGCTGTCCCCTTTTGTGTTTCTTCTGTAGAGAACAGCCCTGTTTCTCCTGAGGGTTCCTCTTGGAAAGGAAGGAAGACCTGCATTTTCCCGGAAGAAACTGGAAAAACTCCCCACCAAGTTCTGAGTGGGGTCCTGGTCCAGAGTAGACCCCGTATCTATTAGCGCTGTGCCACTCAACCTGAAAGGCGAGGGCTGGTTGCCCGGGGAGGGAAAGATGGAGAGGAGAGAAACCCAGTCTTTTTAAAGGTTGATTTCTATATCCCCTGCCTTGAACAGGAGCGGCGAAGACTGCTGTTTTCATCGTGACTTAGACGGCTCATTTAATAAGTACTCCCATGGATCTTAACATATGTATGAGACGTGGCTGATCTGAACATGCGTATGAAACGTGGCTGCTCTGTAATCTCCTCAACATTAATTCCACATCCAACAGAGTTCCCCTACGAGAATGGTGCCAATCTCAGTATTTTACAGATGGGCAAACACTCACCCATAGCTAAGTGATTCAGGACTCACACAGAGTCACACATCTGATAGGAATGGCATTGGGGAGCAGGGACTGTGCTGGTCAGAATCTATACCCTAGCTGCTATCCACTGCACTAGGGAGGGAAAATGGCCACCAATCTTTTATTTCTCTAAGGGGCAGTCAGTGTCTCTGAAAGGATGAGGGTTGCAGGCTGGCCCCACAACAGGAAATGCGTAACAGGAAACACCTGCGTGATCCCGGCGCGACCCTGTAAGTGGAAATGACCTAACTAGTTTACTGATTGGTTCTCAGAGAGTGCAGGCTCGGATAATTTAAACTGATTGGCTTAGAAGCTATGGAGTGGCTTGTGTTAGGTGGGCTTTGCTGTAAATCTATAAAAGCAGTCCTGTTTCTGTACTCGGTGTTCATAGTCACCTACCCCGCGTGGGGAATGGCTGTGACCCCAGAGCTCTGGAATAAAAATCCTCCTGCTATTGCATCAAGACTGTTTCTCGTGAGTGATTGGGGTGACGCCTTCCAAGGCATGCGGCTCTGGGGTGCCCCCATTTTTCTTTTGGGTCTTACATCTCCAGGACAAACATCATGTTTATTTGTCTTTGTTCACAACAGATTTGCTTTTTTTTTTTTTTTAAACTCACAGGAATCTACAAGGTCACATGTTGTGCCCCTGCTCAGATGTCCCATGGGAGTCATTCCCTCTCTCAGGTGGGCTGGCTTCGTGGTTCAGGGGACACTGGCAGTGTTTGTGTCACTTTGCACTGTGTGATTCTTGTCATTCGCCTTTTAAGCACATCCTAAGCTTGGTGGCTTTTTGTTTTGTTTTGTTTTGTTTTTCATCAGTCTGCAAACCCCATCAATGCTTTGAGAGCCACACCCTTTTCAACCAAACATACTCAGATGCTGTTAGAAAGTGACCTTTACCCAAGAAAAAGATTTTTGAATCACAGGAAGTTAACTATACTAGGCAAGGAAAAGAGACATCTATTTTTTTTTTCTAATGTAAATCGTTTCCTATGAAGTACACTCTGGCTCTAAGGAAGTTCTTTAAGTGGGAACTAGAAAGATTTCAGAAAGATTAGAGAATGGCATTTGTCCTGGTCTCTGATTTAGTCTGAAGGAAGTTTGCAGGGTGGAGAGGCGTGTAGAGGTTGAGAATACTTAGAGGAAATAGCCAAGGGTGTTCTGGGTCAGCACTGATCAGAGGTCGGCATGGGCTGAATTCCTGGTAGCAAGGTTCCAGAGTGCGGACTGGGTTCCATTAGTGGACCTTGATATAGAAAGAAATAGAAAAATAAAAAATAGGATACCAAACACCACCAAGCCAGACAGAGAGTTAAAGCTGTATGGCTTTGTGATAGTCTTCCTTAAAGGTGTATGTATAAATAATGTGTGGACTGAGCAGAGATGTAAAATTTATTTCTTATCATGTCTCATGTTCTAAAGCAGTGGCTCCCAGCTTTCTTAAGGCTAAGACCCTTTAATAAATAAATAAAACAGAGATAAATAAATAAAACATATGTGGTGATGACACGTAGCCATCAAAGTATTTCCATAACTACTTTCATTAGCCTCTTCATAACTGTAATTTTGCTACTATTATGAATCATAACATAAAGACCTATATTTTCTGATGGTCTTAGGTGACTTCTGTAAAAGGGTCATTTGATCCCCAAAGGGATCACGACCCACAGGTTAAGAACCACCATTCTAGAGAGTCCGTACAGTGCTACGCTACGAATAAAGCCAGCCCCTGGCATTCTCTCTTCCTTCTGAGAACTTATACTGTAAACGAAGACTCTATAAAACGTGGAAGGATTTTATCTCTATGACCTGGGGATTAGCAGAGACTTCTTGGGGGATACTGGAGAAGAGTGCAGGTCACTGGAGTCTTCTCATGGGTGAAGGTAGTAGATTCCTGAGGTGAGGTCAAGGCAGAATTGGGAAGGCAGAGATCAGAGTCTAGAACAATGGAGCAGTGGATGTCCTGGCTTTGTGCACTGGGGGAAGAGACTTGACTCCAATGTTGCAAATGGCTGACGTTGGCAGGAGGGGGAACAGGCTACAGAAGGGAGAGAGTGACTTCCCAGTCCCCCAGACAGTTTTCTCTGTGTGACTGACACCTTATCACACAGCGAGCACACACTTAAAACTTGTAAGTGTGTGATGCAGACTCCAGGAGACTGAAGACGGAAGCGTCATATCCCTGGACGTGCTGCATATGAACAAAACCGGGATCCAAGTTGTATTTTAGCAAACTTTTTAAGTGATATTTCTTCTGTTTCAGTGAACTCGCCTTGAGCTCTGTTGCTGCAGAAATGCACGGAAAACATGAGAGGACCCTGAAAGAATCCTTTGGAAGAGAGCACATCTAGATTTCTGCCAGCATTGGTCCATCGCCGGCACTACCTACATCCCCCACCCCACCATGTTCACATATGAAAACAATTATCTCTCGGTTCAGGAAGTCAGTTTTAATCGTTAGCTTGGCTTCAAAGGCTCCAACACCCTAGACAAGGTCAGACTAGCCTCAAAGACAGCCGGGCAGAAACTCTGGCGGGGGAGTAAGCTGTGTTTTTCTTGGTGGGTGACCCCTTAGAACTTGTGCTTGAGCCCCGGAAATAAAAAAGATGTCCCATCTGAGACGGAAGGGAAGAGTGTGTCCCTGAGAGCTGGGGAGACACTCTCAGAGAAACATCTCTCTGGATGACTTCCCTTGGTCTTACCTACACTCTTGTGGTCCAACAAGTTCCACCGAAGAGAATCTTTGGGTAAAGGAGCCCGGCACAGGGGTCAGGGCCCTGATGTCTTGCCCCAGATGTGTGACCCTAGGCAAATCAGTCAGAATCTAGGAATTTCTGTTTACTCAGGTGTACGTCGGGTTTCAACCGGTCCTTCTTCTGCTAAGTATAAATGCCTTCTGTCTTCCTTATTGGATCTGCAGCCTTGGCAACTGTAAATTAATCTTTATCTTCAGACAGCAATAGAAGGAGGCTCAATATGAACATTTTGCTTTGATGGGTACAACAGAAAACCTTCACATCTGTGCATGCAGTGGGGGTTAATACAACAGAGAACCCTACACGTCAGGGTCTTTCAGGTTGCAGTGGGCGAAAAGAGTCAGCTTGTTGAAAATGCTTTCACAGATTGGCATTGAGAACCAGTGCACACAGCTTCGCCACGTGGCTCATATCTGGAGGGGGATACTTACAGACACCCAAGGCGTGGCTGGGCGTGGCTGGGCACCCAGGCAGTCTCCACAGCTGGTCCTGCTCTTCCTACAGGACTTGAGTGTCTCAGCTCCTCTTTCTGCCTTTACTGTCACATGGCGTTCTTCCTGTGTGCCTCCGTGTTCAGATGCCATCTTCTTGTAGGGGTGCCCCTCATATTGGATGCGGGGCCCTCTGTACTCCAGTGTGACTGAAACCTAACTAATACATGTGCAACAACCTTATTTTCAATTAAGGTTCTGTATTAAGGTACCAAGGAGTTAGGACCTCAGCATATCTTTTGGGCAGTGAAATAGTTCAACTTGTAACAGTGGCATGTAAAAATCCACTGAAATCTTTTTCATTGTTGTCCTTTTGTTCCAAAAGAATAAGTGTTTGGTGAGGATGCAAAGAATTTGGGACCTCTTGTGCTTTGCTGAGGAGAATGTAAAATGGTCCTCAAAAATGAAGTGTAGTTAATAAAAATTTTAAAAAATGAAAAAAAAAAAAAAAAAAATGAAGTGTAGAATTGTCACCGGACCCAGTACTTCCACTTCTGCTGTGTCGTATCATATCATATTGTATTGTAGCGTATCATTTATCTATCTAGCATGTAGCTATCTTTTTTTTTTTAATTTTTGATTTTTTTCAAGACAGGGTTTCTCTGTATAGCCCTGGCTGTCCTGGAACTCACTTTGTAGACCAGGCTGGCTTCGGACTCAGAAATCCGCCTGCCTCTGCCTCCCAGAGTGCTGGGATTACAGGCGTGCGCCACCACCGCCCGGCTGCATGTATCTATCTTTATGTCAATATCTATCTCTATTATCTATCTATCATGAATATATCTCTATATGTAATAGAGATCACATGTAACATGTTTATATCTTTATATGTATATATCATGCGTCTACCTCTGTGTGTATCTTTCTATCATCTGTCTGTCTAGATCTATCTACTAGCTATCATTTATCCCTATCATCTATTTATCATCTATCCATCTAACTTATCTATCTATCTATCTATCTATCTATCTATCTATCTATCATCTATTGTGTATCTATATCTATTTTTATCTCTCTATATCTCCCCATCACCTTTCTTTTTATCTATCTATCCATCTATCATCTATCTATCTATCCATGTATCATCTATCTATCCATCTATCATCTATCCATCCTTAAGCAAGGACTCTGTCACATCTTTGCATACCTAAGTTTAGAGCAGCATTGTTACAACAGCCCAAAGGCAGAGGCGACCCAGGTGCCTAGCAAACAGAATAAAGGGAAAATAGAGTATTATTCACACTTGAAGAAATAGAGAAATTGCTGGCCATCATGACCCAGCCCTACAATGGCAGTGCTTAGGAGGCTGAGGCAAGAGGAACTTGAATTCAGGGTCATCTTGAGCTACAAGGCCAAGTTCCAGTTATCTGGACTATGTATTGAAACCATGGCCCCTGTCTATGGGAGGGACGGGGAGAAAAAGGAGAGGGATCTGGGAGGAAAGAGGGAGAGGGACAGGGAGAGAATGAGAATTCTAACATGGTATGCATCCTCGTGACCACAAAAGGACACAGTCCTGATTCTGCTTCTACGAGGTGGTTGAATGCACAGAGACAGAAAGTCATTGCAGGAGGTTGGGAGAATGAAGAAACAGGGGATTAGTGTTTACTTTGTAGTTTCCCCTGGAAAAGATGGCAGGATTCTAGAAATGGATGGTGCGGGTTGTACAATATGTGCTTATTCATGCATTGAAACAGCACATTAAGGGCGATGAGGCGCTGCATTCTGTGTTATATTTCACTACAATGAAAATCAAAATGAAGATTCAACAGTGGGATTATCAAGGGCTTAGAACAGTGATTAGAAGGAAGCTGAGACATGTCTTTAAAAGTTAAGGAGAAGTGCACCGCCCGTGTACGGAACAGTGGGTTACTTGGTTCGGGATTTACAAATGATGTCTTTCCTTTGCATTGATTCATCACCTCTCGGCAGGCTCGCAACACGGGGTGAGGACCTGGTCTGCTAGAAGGTGCACTGTGCACCGTGTTGCACGAAAGGAGCAGGTCCTGGCTCTCTCTGATTGGAAATGGCTTACAGTTTTTAAGGTGCTTTCTGATTCTTAGCTATTGTACAGTTTTAGGTAACCACATGAGGCCACAGAGACTGGGCTAGAATTAGGTCTATTGTGGTTAAAAGAAAGAGCCTGGGATGCCGTTAATAACCCCAGCTTCTTATTTCCAAAAGCAGGCACAGGCGTTATCTTCTCAGTGAGCTGAGGACACAATCATACAGTCGAGAGTACCTGTAACCACGTCAGAACACTGTTCATCAGTTCTGTGCTTTGCCCTGAATATTCTGGATATCTAGTAATACATATTATGGGCACTGATCTTACTGAGTGACCGTAAAGGTAAAACACATATAAAGTATGTTAGCCAGGGATATGATGTCTCAGGGGGTAAAATCACTTCCCATCAAACCTGATGACCTAAGATTCATCCAGGGTGAAAGGTAAGAGCAATGTCCACAAATTCTTATCTGACTCCTGCTCCCCTCTGTCACACACAGAAAGAGAGAGATACAACAGATGAAATATATATAATTTTTTAAAAAGTATATTCTAAGACATTTAGGCAAAGCCCACCTTTCAACCGGAACCCACCTTAAGGTTGGTCTCTAAGTGCCTTTGCAGGTTTCTGACTCTACCCCTCTATGCTCTGAACCTTCCATTGCTTTTCACTCTGTATGGCTTGGTAAATAAAACAACTGTGTTTCATAGGACTAACATAAAGAACATCCTTCCTAAGTGGTTTAAAGTGAGCCGCTAACACAAGCCTTCATCACCTTCAATGTTTAAATGTAATTTTTCTATAGAGAGGGATGTGCTCCTAGATAACAACAACACAGGATAGAGATGACTGCATCCGGCAAACTTTAGATTTGTGTGTTTGATGGGTGTGTATTGTAGCCGTCAGGAAGCTGGAAAGGACACAGGAGAGAGGAAGAGGAAGATAGATTAAGGGACACAGAGATAGATCACATAGACAAGTCAGTAGAGGGTTTGGAGAATCCTGGGGGTTAAAAGTTGAATCAGACACTATGGCCTACATCCTCCAAGAGAGTAAAAAGCAATTGAAGGTTCATAGCGCAGAAGGATAGAGGTGCAAAGACACCTTAAAGTGGGTCTAGGGTGGAAAGGTGGGCTTTACCCAAGTGTTTCAGCCCCACCTCCCACATCCACCACCTCCAAAGAGTTTAATCAAATATTGACTCTGTCGGTGGGTTAAAGCATCCATAGTCCAGGACCCTATGATCTAACCCTCTCCAAACATCGACCCAGATGCTTCATTAATCTGGGCATTTCTCAATACGATCCACCATCCTAGGGTGATGTCTAGGGGGATTGTGGAAAAAGCAAATCGATGTGATGATTTTAAAATGTCTATGAAATTATAAAGGACCTAGAGAGCCCAAACAAAGAAAAATCAGTTGACTCCCATCACAGGGCTTAAAGTCCTTGGTAAACAGTTGACAAAAAGGTCCCAGTGTGGCCCAACTTCCTCCACTTGCTCTTGGAGGCGGGCAAGCGTGCCCACCTCTTGATATCTGTCAACTTGTGTAGTTCCTTCCCACCACGTGTGGGTTTCTTCTGCATTACCAGTGAAATATGATATGGCAGAGGCAGCAGTATGTTTCTTCGAAAGTTAAGTTATGTGACTTTATGGGTTCTTTCTCTCCTTTATTTGTCCAGAGGAAAGCCAAATTCTATTATGAATAGCTCTATGAGGATCTGATAAGGGATATGAAACTCTAATGATAGCCAGCAAAGAATAAATGTTCCTCCCTGCTGAGCTTGGAAGCAAACCTTCCAGTACTGGTCCAGCCTTCAGAAGGCTGCAGTTTCCTCTGAGACTCTTTTAGATATAGCACCTAGCTTCTGAGATCTCCGAGCCCCAAACTGCTGTGAGTTGATAAGTCCATGTTAGCCTTTCAATAACTTGTAATACGGCAATAGATAATAACTATAAAGACTCACATTGTTTTATAATAATTGTACCAATGTGGTATCGATGTAATAACTGACAAACAGATCAATGGAAGACAGCGAAGTCCAGAAATTGACTTCACACATACATTCGATTAGTTCTGACAAAGATACCAATATAATTTAATGAGAAACAGATAGTCCTCCAAAACATGACTCAGAAGACCATCTACCATACTACGCACCAAAGAAACTGCAGGCAAGACACAGAAAACATCTTGAAATAGGCAAGGATTTCCTACATGGGACATGAAAGGCACTGTGGTGATTAATTTTGTCTTAACTTGATCACCTTGGAAAATGCCACTGGCCGTGTCCGTGACAGATCACCTAAGTGAGACTAACTGAGGGGGAAGACCCACCCTAAATATGGGCAGCCCCATCCCATGGATTGGTTTCCAGTCTGCAGAAAAAGGAAAAAGTGATCTGAGCATTTGTGTCCCCTCTCCTCCTGACTGCAGACGCCATAGTGACCAATAGCCTGGAGCTCCGGCTGTCAAGGCCTTTCCCCCTGTAGTGCACCACACCCTTGAGTAAGAGCTTCCTTCTCTGACTTTCTCAGGGCATTTTCTCATCTCGATAAGAAGGGTAACTAATATAGGAAGTGGGGTTCCCCAAAGTGGGGCTGTTGCTACAGTACACCTTATCGCATGGCTCTTAAGCTATTTGAATTGGTTTGTAGCAAGATGTGAAGGAATTTGAGACCTTGGGCCCTTGAATGCAGCAGACAGAGTGTAATGAGCTGTTCTAGCAGGAGCTGGTAAGCCAGGAAAGCAGAGAGAAGTACAGCAGGGAACACCTGAGTCAGGAGATTCCAGAGGAGAACCAGGGCTTCATTGGAGACTGGGCTAGTATAGGTGGAGCTGTCCATACCGGAGGGGGGTGGGTGGGGGGGTGGCTGACGATACACAGATGCTGTGTAACGATTCTGTATGTTCCATATAAAAGTAAAAATGCACCTCAATCTGAACCACCACTCCGCTCTTAAATATTTACCTAAGAGATGGAGGACACATTTCCCCAGAAGGCCTTGTATAAGAACATTTACATGAACTATTATTACATGCAACATTATATTAATTACATTATCATACTATATAATTGTTTGTATAAGAGCCAGAACCCCAAAACAAACTGAATGCGTGTGCATACTGAATGGATAAACAAATTGCACTTTATTCATATAAAGAGATACTACTCAGCCACAAAGAGATATGCATGTTTGACATATGCAACAAAATGGATGGGAAAAAATAGTGTCCTATCAAGGCGCCTAGGTACTAAAGAGCACAGACAGTAAATACTACTTCACCCCTGCTAGGATGGCTAGGTTTTTAAGGTAACTAGTGTTGGCAAGTATGTACAAGGGACATTTGAATGGGAATTGGTGGGAATGTAGGTTGCTATAACCAGCGTGGAAAACAGCATAATAAGAGTTCCTCAAAAGAATTACAAACAGACCTATGGTTAGGTCCAGCAATCTCACTTCTGGACATGCGTATAAGGACAGGACATTGGTATGTTGAAGACACATCTGTATTCCTTTGTGCTTTGAGGCATTTTTTATAGTTGCCAAGATATATAAACAACTTAAATGTCTTTGTGTCTTAAATATTTCATGAAGAATGGTTAAAGAAAATTGGTGTGTGTGTGTTTGTATGTGTATATGTATATGTTCATGTGTGCGTTTTTATGTGTGCGTGCTTGTACCTGTGTGTATGTGTGTTTATATGTGTGCACGTGTGTGTTTATGTGTCTCTCTGTATGTGTTTGTATGTGTGCATGTATATGTGCATGTATGTGTGTGTTTGTGTGTATATGTGTGTGCATATGCATGTTTGTATCTGTGTGCATATGTATGTTTGTATGAATGCATGTATGTGTGTGATAGAATACCATTTAACATTTAAAAAGGAGGAAAGCCCACATACCTCTCCATTTAGACAATATAGATGAACCTAGAAAAAAGAGGGTGAAAAGGAAAGAGAAAGAAGCACACAGGAGAGAAAGTTGAGCAGAGCCACTGTGAGAGATCTACAGGCCTTCGAGGGTAGGGATGAGTCTCGGAGTCCCTGAAGCCCTGGCAGTGTCCAGTGCAGACCGAGTCCTGTACATATTATACAAAGAGGGGGAAAGAGATCCTGATTTAAAGTCTTTCCCAATGGCGTTTATACGTTTTGGAATGGCTGCTGGCAAATTTTAGGAGAACCAAGATTTCTCCCTGGTCTTCCCAGAGCCTACCACAGTGTTGATGCACAGAAATAATAAACATTTGTTGATTAACTGGTGCGGACACCACAGAGGAGAAGAAATACTCTGTCTCAAAGCCCTATTGTGACCCCCACGGCCCCCCACCCCCACCCCCAAACAGCAGCGGAAAGGTTTAAATAAGCGTTTGGTTGTTTTACAGCCGTTTGCATTTAAATTGGGTGTGTCACTATCACATTTTATTAGCCATTCCTCATACCAGCTCTGTGAGGTTAGCCTGTTATCTGCACTTTACAGGCGAGGGCGGGCCGGCGGGGGAGAGGGGAAGGTTTGCGGGCATGGTGCAAGGGCAGCAGGCTGAAGAGCGGGATTTCAGCACGGAGGTTCTGCTCCGGGCCCACAGGGCTGGTCCACGGGGCTGGGGCTGGATATGCAATGACGAACTTGGCGTTTTCTGCAGAACGCTTTGAAAATGTTCTGACGCTTCTGTTTCCAGAGGGGAACATTCAAGTTAGGACTGCAGTTCGTCTGCCTGATTGCTTGGTCCTTGAACTGACCTGCTCTCTCAGGAGACTCTGGCCTTTGTTTCCTGCCCAGATGCCGACCTCCCAAGTCCCATCCCTTCCTAGCAACCTTGCTGAGAAGCCCACCCACGTAGCAAAGCTACAGGACTGGATTTGCAGAAAAATACTTATTAGGAGGGACATAGGTCCAATTAAGAAAAGTTTAACGTGCTCCATGAACTTCCTAAATTGTATACATATACCCAACTCTCTATATGTTGTTTTCCTCAGTACATATATGCCCAGTATAAGGTTTACTTAATAAAAACAAGAATGGGCGGGGCATGCCACTTAGTTGTTAAGGACTTTGCTTAGCATGCGCCAAACTCATGGCTCTTTCCAGCATGGTAGAAGGCCACCATGATGTCACAAGCCTGCAATTCCAGCACAGGAAGATGAAGGCAGAAAGATCAGAAGTTCAAGATTATTTTGAGCTTCACAATAAATTCAAGGCCGGCCTGGAGTACCTGAGACCCTAATTCAAAACCAGAAAATAAATGAGGGAGTAAGTGAATGAATGAATGAATAAATCACACAGTAAAAAAAAAATGCAGTCTCTGTTTCTCAACAAAGGTCATTTGAGGGCTGGAGAGATTGCTCAATGGTTAAAAGCAATTCTGCTCTTTCAGAGGACCTGGGTTTAATTCCTAGCACCCACAAAGCAGCTCACAACCAGATGTAACTCCAATTCCTGAGGATTTGATGCCCTCTTCTGGTCTCCGACGGTACAAGACATGCTCTTGAACAAACATGATGCCATAAGCCAGTCTATTTGGAAACAAGAATGGACACTAAACCGGCAGGCAAGGCACACGGTACAGAAACACTGGATATAAACGGGAGATGTGTGTTCCCAGGTGAGATGGGGTAAGACTGAGCACCATCCCATCCCACTATTCAGAGCCATCCATGGTTTAAAATTCAATACATTGCTTATTTCTGGACTTTTGTTTTCAGGCCACAGTTGACTATTAGCAATAGAAACCATAGACAGCAGAGCAGACAGGAGGCTACGCATAAATATCGTGGCTGGCAATGTTCATGACTTTTTAAAAAAAACTTTTTATTAGCCGGTGCTGGTGGTGCACGCTTTTAATCCCAGCACTTGAGAGGCAGAGGCAGGCAGATTTCTGAGTTCGAGGCCAGCCTGGTCTACAGAGGGAGTTCCAGGACAGCCAGGACTACACAGAGAAACCCTGTGTCAAAAAAACCAAAACAAAAACAAAAAAAACAAAAACCAAAAAAACCAAAAACCTTTTTATTGATTTATTGAATCTCTCATCAAGTCCCCCAATCCCATTCATCTCCCCATTCCCTCTGATCTACCTTCTGCCCTTGCAACCTCCTCCTAAAAATAAACCATAATAACCTAAACCTAAAGAAAAACCAAAATAAAGCATAGGAAACACCTCATCGTGGAAGCTGCGGTGTGTCCGTGTGTCCCACAGCAGATCCGTCTGCCCACTCCTCTCCACCTGCGAATGTCCAATGCCATGAGCCACTGGTCTGGTGTGATGGCTCCGGTTTCTGGGACACCATCAACAGATTATCCTGTTGTTGCCCTGTTGTTGTCACGGAGATCCTGAAGCTTTGGAGCAGCGGGACTGGCCCTTCCATGTGCCCCAGCAATTTACAAATTCTGTACATTTGGGGGCAGGCAAACTCAAAGCCCTCAGTCTGGGCCTGGATGGTAGCTGAACTGGTCTGCCCTCTGACTCTCCCTAATCCACAGTTGAGCTCTCCAGAACTGCTCCAGCTGGGTCACCCGATGCTGAATTGGCAGGAGGCAGGGTCAGCTCTCCTGCTCTCATTCTGGGGGTAGGGAGGCTCACCAGCACCAGTACCTCCAGAGCCAGCTCCGTGGTGCTGCCCAGTCAAGGCGTGGGGGGACACGCCCAAGTGCTGCAACAGGTGACTGCTGAGCCAGCTCCCCCACACTCACACCCTCAGGGCTGGATGACCCAAGCCTTCACCATCAGAGCTTGCGTGAATGTATAAGAAAGTCAGAAAAGGCCACTGGGATCCCTGGAACTGGAGTTACAAACATATGGTGTTTGACAACTGGATGGTTGTCAAACACCATATGGGTGCTGGGAACCGAACCTGGGTCCTTTGCAAGAATAATAGTGCTCATAATCACTGAGTCATCTCTCTGGTCTCCCAACCTGGATTCTTCAACATGGTTCCCTTTTTGAGCAAAAACCACCAGTCTGGCCTTCCCTCCTCTCTTTAACCTCATGCTTTGGAACTTGATAGACATTTGGTGGGCTGAGATGCTCCTACCTCTGGATGCCCTTTTCCCCTAACAGCAGCAGACCATAATGGCACTCCCAGAATTCCGGGTTCTGATAACTGCTCAGTGTGATCGGCAGCAGTCTTGCTGATACTCACTCCCTGTGTGACACAGGCTGATTCAATTAAGACAAGTGGTTTGTAACCTCCACTGCACTTTAGATTCACCAAGGGAGCTTTTAAAAATCCTGTGTCTGTGGCCAGGCTACACCCTGGACCAATTAAATTAAAATCTCTGGAGGAAAGGCTGATTTAAAACTCCTTGAGCGATTCTAATAACCAATGCAGGAAGGAACAAAGAAGCTGTGATTCCAGGTACTGTTCCTTCCCCCCACCCCCAGGAGTCTATGGTCTAACCTATTTATTCCTTATTGACCAGGAGAGGCTACGTATCAGTTCTGATATCACATGACTAGAAACCTCACAGTCCAGCTTGATACTGGGGCAACTCTAATTCCCTAGGCACATGCAACACAAGAACAGAGGATGGCTTCTTGCAAGCTGTTGGCAAAATGTAAACTTAGAGAAGATTGAATATGGTGATGCTGTATTCAGAGGTGGTGGGCTGGAAAGACTATGTTTCAATATCATTTTTTTTCTAGATTATTTTTCCTGGCCAGTGTTCTGATGAGAAATTAAGACTTCAGTACAGGGATGTCTGTGTTCATTCTAGCAGGGTTTATAGCATCTTTTGTGTATGTTAACCGTGTTAGGTCAGCATTGTACTGTATGGGGGTATTAAGTTTTAGGGGACATAAATTGATGGAGTATATTGTTGAATATATGGTCCACTACTTGGATGCAATTCATATGTTTTTGTGTTCTGTGGTTATTGTGTCTCTCTTCCCCGTCTGTCTGTTTCTGGCTCGGTCTCTCTCCGTTATGGGATGAATGGGTGATTCTGCATTTAGCTGACAGGAAAGTTGTAATTGGTAACATGGTCCAGCTCTGCAGGTGAAATCTTGTATAACCAGATGACCCATCCACCTCTCTACCTACCACCATCATAGACTGCAGCAGGGGGCTGTGCTCCACTAATTCTGAGATGTATTTCTCTTACAGTCTATTTATGAGATTCATATATCACACATTGCTCTCTCTCTCTCTCTCTCTCTCTCTCTCTCTCTCTCTCTCTCTCCCCCTTCTTTTCTTCCTATTTTCTATCTCTGAACTAGTGTCATCCAATCTGATAGAGCAATCGATGGAGCAGGGGCCAAGGCCAGATGTCTCTGCAGGAGACTCCAGCATTGGCTCCCACGGTGGAGGGAAGACGGTGTCTTCTTCCAGAATGTCTTTCTGTGCTGACAGGCATAGAAGGAATAATACTAACAAGAACCAACATTTCTGGCAACAGCATAGGCTGAGAATTGTCTTGGGTGTTTGAGAAGAAGGCAGGTAGTCTGGTCCAGAGTTCAGTTTCCACGCTCTGTCCTGGACATCTGGCCCTCCAACCAACCACAGATTTAAAGTAATTCTTCTTATAAACATGCATGCTCTTGTCGTCATTCCCTAAAATATGTAACAAGTAATTTCACAGCATCAGGCATTATAAGCAATTATAAACATAGTGTGTGTGTGTGTGTGTGTGTGTGTGTGTGTGTGTGAGTGTGTGTGTGCGCGCGCGCTGAATTCTACTGGGTCCTTTACCAATGGCTGTGTTTAACATGATAGCAGCTCTGAACACGCTGCTCCAGGTTTAAAGTGGGTCAGAAGGTCATGCAGTTCTGTTCCACTCTCCTGATGGCCTCCATAGGTTCACTCACTAGCCTTCTCCCTCTTCTGGGTGCCCCAGACTTCCATGGGTGATGGTCCCAGCCTTTTCTTTCTTCTGGCTTCTGGTTGGTAGTGGCCAACAGCAGGTAGAGTCGGAAGTGATAGTGTTACAGGTTTGCCTGGGGTTTGGCAAGGGCTGTGACTGTCTGTTGCCACCACTTTCCCATGGCTACAGATCTCACCGGGTTCTCAAGGATAAACTTCAGTCAGCCCCTCACCCCCACCCCCCCAGGCCTAGGAAAACAATTTCTCCCTGATTATCTGCAATGCACAACAGACTGGACTTGGATGGTCCCTTCCTAACAACTCTGCAGCTGGGTCCTTCAGTTACCTTGTGAGAATGTCTTCGAGAACTCCATAGCACTCTTCCAGCTGAGGACTCCCTTTCCCTCCTTCTGTCCCTCTGCCCCTCCCTTCTTCCCTCTCTCCCCGCTCTCTCCCCTCTTCTCTTTCATCTCTGCTCTAGAGTCCGCAGATCTGGTTAAAGAGTCTAGTCTGATCATTGACTAGCTGTGTGACCTGAAGCAAGTTACTTACTTCATTCTCTCCTCGGAAAGATGTACTTTACGTATAAAACAAAAACGATAACAGTTTGTGAGTCTGGAAAGAGCTAACATAAGCTAAGTGCCTAGCCCGTGTGAGTACGTGGTGAGCAGTTGGTCAAGCTGGAAAGGGTACATGTCATAGAAGAGTGGCAGGCTTTGAAATTCAGTTATGAAGTCAGTTTCTCCAGAATTTTAATTATTGAGCTGACAGGTATCTATCTCTTCTAAGACGATTGAAAGTGTGGACAGTGATGTGAATGAGTCTGATGAGATCTTTCTGGAAGATGTCTTATCTTAAATACGTAAAGCCTAAAAGGCATGTGTTGTTAGAGCTGGGGAGATGGTTCGATGGGCAAGACCCCTTGCTCTGCAAGCAGGAGGACCTGAGTTCAAATCCCCAGTCCTCACATGAGAAGCTGTGCATAGCTGTGCATGCCTGTAACGTCAGCGCTGGAGGGCAGAGACGGGCAGACTCCCCAGAGCTCACTGGAGGACAGAGACAGGCAGACTCCCCAGAGCTCACTGGAGGGCAGAGACGGGCAGGCTCCCCAGAGCTCACTGGCCAGCCATGTCTAGCTAAAATGGTGGGCTTCTGGTTCAGGGAGAAACCCTGCCTGAGAGCTGTAAGTTGAAGAGTGATAGATGTGATAGTGAAGAGTGATCTGTTCTAGCTGCCGAGTATATGTACACGGGAGGGCACGCACACGCACATGCAAAAATGCACGCACACATGTGTGTGCGCGCGCGCGCGCACACACACACACACACACACACACACACACACACACACACGCATGCACCATCCAACATGGGACAGCAGTTTTAGGAATCCAAAGGAAATAATCAGACAAAGACGAGAATTTACAGACATGACTGGATGATTATTATTAAGAGTTAAAGACTGGAAGCAACAGCTATTTTTCAACTTGGAGTTAAAGGATTCTTAGAAACCTGGATAGCGGATATGACCAATACAGAAAGGGGACCACAGCACACTAGAAAGAAAGAGTCAGTTGCAAAAGAACCTTCTATTCTGTAGTTTTGAAAAACAATAGAAGAGGGAAACTATTTTGAAATAACATCTGAGTAATCGGATCACAGGTGATAGGCCTCCGTCTTGTCTTTCCTGTATCTTGTGGTTTTTCATTAATGAATATTGAAAAGAGGATCATCCTCGGCTGAAAACAGCAAGACTCTGAACTCCCGCGGTACAACAGCGCAGCGCTGCAGAACTGCTAACCGAGACGTGCCTGGCTCTTCCTTCATGCGTCCCAGTTATCACATCTGTATCGAATCCCTGCACCCAGTTACCGCATTGCATTTGATCTTAGCCATATTTTCATTTTAACCCCTCCCCAACCCAGTTATCATATATGTCTTTAACCCCTGCATCACCAAGTACTACACACACATTCAGGACAGCAAGGACTGCCTAAGGGGTAGGGGAGGGACGAAAGGCCTGATTTGGGTCCTGTGATGGACTGAAAGTGGATGGGAGACAGGACTGAGTCAACGACTTTTGCAGTGTCCGCCGTGGCCGGCTACCGATTTTATAATCGCCGGAATTTAAAAACCAGTTGTTTCCTTTACCCTCGACTCCCTCGATGTTTTCTCCTTCCCACCAACCTCCACCTACTCAGGCTGCAACCATCAGCAAATTCACACTCAACAACGAAGCCAAGGGGCTGAGGGGGAAACCAGAAACGAGGCTGCAGCCTCCTCCTGGTGGGAGTGGAGAGCCGGGCAGCAAGCCACGGGGCTGGGAACCAGCTTTCTTGTTCCGTTGACTTCATCTGGTCTCTCTGGGCTGAGGTTCTGGCTATGAAAGTGTATCGGTGAAGACTTGGACAACTTCAGTATATTAATATTTTCTAGGCTGTACAGAGCTAGCCTGGGCACACTTGGCCACAGTCTCCACAAAGAGGTTGAGTGGGTTCTAGTCTTGACTGGTGAGACCCTGGTTCTGTGTCCCGGGACCATAAGCTGCGTTTGTTTCCCCCCCAGCAAAACAAGAATCTCCAGACTGTGCATTTCATAGGCACCTGGTGAAAGATGGGGTGAGTCGGCGTTTGTCAAGTGCTCAGGAGACGCTTATCACACAGGGAGGGAGGGCTGTGGAAAGATTTGTTTAAAATAAATAAATAAAGATGAGAAAGGGCCATACGTTGTCTGGGCCCTGTGTGTTTGAAGCTACCTCTCGCTCCACAAGTCTGCAAGGAAGGGCTGAGCGTTTCCCCTTTGTTTCCCGGCTGGCTGAAAGGTCCTCTGTTGTAGGAAGGGGGTGCACAAGCCATACGCATCGGTTGCGATGCTGGAGCAGCTGACGGAACTCGGGGAGACAGAGGCTATGGCTGCCCTCACTCACTATAGATGGGAAACGGAGGCCCAGGGAGGTGCAGGTGTGGACCACAGTTAAGCCTGTAGATGATGGAGCTGAGGTTCCAGCCGCGCATGTGAACTCCCAAACCTGGACAGCCCCTACATTCAACAGAATATATTTCCAGACAAATTTTGATAGACCCTAAGAGGTTCACATACACATCAATGCTCATTTTTCAAAGGGATCTTTATTTTATTTTATTTTATTTATTTTATTTTATTTTATTTTATTTTATTTTATTTTATTTTATTTTATTTTATTTTATTTTTTTTTTTTTTTTGGTTTTTCAAGACAAGGTTTCTTTGTGTAGCTCTAGCTGTCCTGGAACTCACACTGTAGACAAAGGCTGTCCTGGAACTTGCAGAGATCAGCTTGCCTCGGCCCCTGAGTGCTGGGATTAAAAGCATCCACTACAAACAACCGGACTGGCTGGTTTTCTTCATATTCAGCTTAGCAAGTCCAGAAGTTCAAGGCCAGCTCCGGCCAGCTGAAATAATAATTAACCTCAGGGGCTCTCTGACAGGTCCAAATTCCTCCCAGCCAACTTCCTTTCTGCCCTTAGAATTTATTTGTTGGTTGCCACCTCTAGTGAAAGCCACTTTCGAAGAGAAAGAACCCTTACCTGCCCGGTGTCTTTTACTAATGACTGCCATCACACCGGAGCACGCCACAGGCCTTCAAAGAGGCATCCCTACTTCTATCCCTTTAAGAAAAAACGAAAGAAAGAATCACTCAGCCCCACCCGACCCCACCCAGTGCCTGCAAATTCTCTGGCGTCTGGGATGCCTGAGATAGAGCCAAGATAAAAAAAAAAAAAAAGAATTGGAAACAAATTGAACTTAACAAAACAAAACAAACCCTTTGTTACCAGCTCCTAGGCACTTCTACCCAAGGTTGCGATGTCCCAGGGAAAGGTGAACCAGGGTCACCTCTGGCCTTCTTCCTGGCCCCACCCCAAGCATAGCAGCCCTGTGGGAAGAGCGGTACTCGGTACTCGCTCTGTCTGCCCCTACCTTCCCCCTCCAGTCACAGCTTTCCCCTTTTACACTGTTGGCTTCATAATGGTTTTCCTCCCGCTGCCAGGGGCTGAGAGGGTGTAAAGGCCCTGGAACAGCTGCTAGGGAGCTCTCCCGGGGCGGTGCCGAGCGGATCCTGTGGGTGGGGCCGGCAGTAGGCAGGAGAGACCAGCAGAGAGATTAGGTGAACGTTAGCCTCTCTGCCTTTTGGACACGGTCCAGGGTCTTTCAATGATTTCTTTGTGTGCTTTGGGTGCTGGGCTTGTTTGGCCGGGGATGGGCACCCATTAGAAGATTTCACAATGATCTGCCATGTTACAGTTCTAAACATGTCAACTCCTCACCGAGGTTAAAGTTGTATTTTTACAGTCTCGTTAGACTCCCCCCCCAACCCCCCTCCCCGCCCCCCCCCAACACACCCTCCTCTCCCCGGGGAGCTTCAGGGAAAAGTACTCTAAAAGAATTAATCAAAATGACTAGGTAATGCTCTAAAAATAATAAATATCGTTATGGGCTGGATCGCTTTCAAGTTCGAGCTCTTTCTGTAAGCTTGGAGATTCACACGTCAAGTTGCATGTCTATTACTTTTTTATTAGAAGGAGGTGGCCTGTTGGACAAAGACAGGTTACTTTATGAAGACAACACGGCACACAGTGACTCTCCCGACACCGGACTGTTTTTTTCAGCTAAATTCGTGAAGCAACGTGACCTAGAAGCGGGCAAAGGGCAGACACAGGAATCACGTCTTACCCTCTGTTCCTTCCATGGCCTTGCAAATTAGGATCTGCTGCAGACATGCTCAGAGCTCTGAAGTAAGGGTGGCGGAGGCCAGGGTCCAGATTCACCTCCTTCACAGGGCAGTCGGTGGATGCAAACACCAACAGTAACAGCAATCAAATGAACAAGTAACTCTGTTGGGGGGAGGGTTACTGTTTTGTTTTCAGACAGGTTCCCCCTATGAAAGCAGCTGGCTTTGAACCTGAGGTCCCCTTGCCTCAGCCTCCCAAATGCTGGGATTACAGTTGTACAACTGTTGCTACCATCATGGTTTCAAGATGCCTTCTGGGATATTAACTCCAAAAAAAATTGTGTGTGTGTGTGTGTGTGTGTGTGTACTTGTAGGGGGGTGTATGTGTACTCATTCTGGAGTGTGTGAAGGCCAAAGGTTGACATCAGGTGCTTTCTTTAATGGCCCATCTTATTTTTTTGAGACAGGGTCTCACACGGATCCTGGAGTTCCCTGATTCACCTCGGCTGGCTGGCCTGTGAGCCCTAGGATGCCCCCATCTCTGCTTCAACAGCGTGGCTGGGATTCCAAATGTGTGCAGCCACACCTAGCTTTTGCACGGGTGCTGGGAACCTAAACTCAAATCCTAATGCTTGCACAGCAAGGAATTTACATGATTAATCATCTCCGCAGCCTCCTCTGCCTCCCAAGAATGTTATGTGAGGGGGAAAAATGTAGCTGTGTCCTAGACTCTTAAGGCCATTAAACTGTAACAAGATTAGATAAGCCTTAAGGTGAGACTGTGAAGGAAAATCTAAATTGGAGAGAAAGAAAAAAAGGAGAGGGTGGTGATGAGTTGAATCCCTTTTCTACTTTAACTGATACAATTCTCTGGCTATTCCATTGGCCTTTTCAGCGAGTAGATGTCCCCAAATATCCATGAAGAAGACCCTAACCACCCACAGCCCATAGATCATGTATCTGTGTCAGGCAGGGCTACTAGGTCAGAGTGATTGTGAAGAAAAAGAGTGAGGACTCCGGAGGCTTGATTATGCTTGCTATTTGGGTCCAAGTCTAAGCCCCCCCCTCCCCCCCGCTGCTATTGGGCTGAGTCACAAAGATATTTCCAACCTAGGAAATGTCATCAGGCCCGAGACTGCTCCTTAGATAATTCCTGGGCCTTCATCTTCCAAAGAAAGGCTGATGGCAGTGTGATGAGAGGCAACCTTTGTTAGCCTGCCTTCATAAATCGTGGCTGGCAGAAGAGACTGGAGGGTCATGGGTAATTGAATTCCAACCAACCTTCGCACCTAATTCAAGTCAACTCTTAGACCTCTTTCCTGGATCAATCTGCTGACAGAGCTGGTAAGTAACTATTCATTTTAAATTTGAAGAAACCTCTTTTGAGGGTCTATTGTGCATTAGCTTTGTGAGAGATGGAGCTATCTTCATTCATTCATTCATTCATTCATTCATTTGTTAACTCACTCACTCACTCACTCACTCACTCACTCACTCCACACTCCAAATCCAGATGAGTTAACTAACAGATAGAGGGAAGGAAGGTAAAGGTCATCTTGGTGTTTATCCTGGATTAAAAGAGTTCTTCAGACACGCTAACCTCCAGTCACTGCTGGGAGATAAGTCCTCACCCTTTTGGAAAACCCAAAGCTTGTTCGGTTTGAGAAAACAGATTAAGAAACAGCTTCCTTCCTTTCAAAGGAAAGTCAGCCTCCAAATCCTGAAGACTCATTCCAGTTCAAATTCTCTTTCTTTGAATGTGGGACTCCACCATATTTGATGTGGGATGTCAAGTGTGTTTTCTCCCTCTGTGGGTTTAAAAGGCATCTCGTCGAAAGGAGGATACTGTCATGGCTACCTGAGCCCTGCCTGGGACGGTGCTGGAGACTGTAGGCTCCCCACACCTGTGCCTTTACTGCTAACAACTCTCACTCTGTGAGCAGTGACAGGCCCGCCAGGAAACCGAGCCTGAGGCAGACAGTGCTCATGCAAGAGTCAAGGTTTGTGGCCAGTCCTCCGACATCTCTCCGTTCGGCGCATTTAGCAAGCCTCCTGTCTGTTCTCTTGAGTGCGTATGCAAGCCTGGATTTCATGGCTAGAACACAACCTTGGCATTCCACATTTTCCAAAACCCACGGCTCTTCCTTCCTCCTTCCAAGGGCCACACCACACCCTGGCCCTGTTCCTCGCTCTCAGACAACTGCAACCCAGCTTGCGGGTGACTGACTCTCCAAGCTCTGGCCCTCCAACCCGTAGTGAACTGAGCACACCGGCTTACTACAGATAGGATTCTTGGCAGCGATACAGAGTTGGAGCAATGAGTCAAGACTGTGCAGCGGTTCGCTCAGGGGAAAAGAATTAATGCGCGTGAATAATTTTTACTTTCTTGTTTTAATTCCAGAACGATAAGAGCCCCCCCCTCCCAGTGATGTAGCCATCGGCCTGGGGACCCTGCAAAGCCCGGAAGACTGTGTTTAGGTGGGAATGTTAATGGAATTATCCCTTGCTCCTGGGTAAGAGTCTGCTGACGAGAGATAATTACCCAGGCAGAGATGGAAGCATCCCGGGACCCTAATGCGGAGGCAGAGACCGAACTGTTTATTTTCCATGTTGCCGCATAATCGCCTTCGCCATTTAACTTCATTAACATCTTGGGTAACCCTGGGCCACACAATTTTACTTAAAAGGGAGAAATTAAGTAACCCCGAACTTACATGTAATTGTAAACAAAGTTACCGGAGATGTGGCTTGAGATGTTTTCACTGTTGCAGTGGGTGGCGAATGAGTTCCCCTTTCCCTCTACCCACCCCCACCCCCTTCTCCCTGAGAGATGAAAGCCAGACCAGCCATGGCTGGATGCTCACTGTAGACCGTCCCTTGAATCGGACATCACCCATACACTGCCCTCTTTAGTGTCCACGTGCAATTCCATGAGTCGTTAGTAGAGGAAACTGTCAGAAAGGTGAGGAAACTTGCCCGAGGTCCCATGACTTGTGAGCGGTTGGAGTGAGGGTTTCAAATGTGACAGATTGGTCCCAGCTGTTCCCAGAGAAATCACAGGACCACACTTGTTCCAGCTTCTCAAGTCTGCTCTCCTAGACTCTTCAGAGGAGTCCAGGCATTTATTACCCCTACAGCTGTCAGGGCTGACTTTATCGGAATGCCTGCCAAGTCTCCCAGCCCTTCCTTTTCTCCAGGTCTGTAGTCTGTATTTCTGTTTAATAGAGAAAGCATCTGCACCCAGCCCCGTGTGGTCACGGCTAAGCTTCTTAAGTCATCCCCCCACAGGCCTTTGTGTTGGACATGTTCCCACCCTTCTCTGGACGCTCTGAAACTAATCATTGTCTCTTCACTCTCCACCCCTCTCCCCAAAGTCGTAAAAGCTACACCAGAAAACCCGAAAGATGTTCTGGTACACATCTGTTAGCCTCTACCCAACCCAAACTCAATAATCGTTAACACTTTTCTACATTCAAAGTCCCAATTTATCAATCCGGTTTCCCCTAGACCACTTGAAAGCCTGTTCCAGAGACACCTCAGCCCAGAATGCTTCCGCGGTGGAGCACGCGTCTCCCAAGAACATGGGACACATTTCCACGTGATCATGTTTCCATCACAGACCTGAGCAAACTAGCTACCACTTCTTGATTTCAGTACCCTCTCCGTGTGTGTGTGTGTGTGTGTGTGTGTGTGTGTGAGAGAGAGAGAGAGAGAGAGAGTATGGGGACTCACAGATCAGTCTTCAGCTTCTACTTCATTTGAGACACAAGTCCCCTGTTCCCTGATACATGTGCAGGCTAGCTGGCCCACAAGATCCAGAGATATTGCTATTTCCATCTCTTGCTGTAGGAGGCCTGGGATTATACGTGAGCCATGTCTAGCCTTACATGGGTCCTGGGAATCCAAGCTTGGCAACTTACACGTGAGTGGCAAGAACTTTACCGAGCAGTCATTTTGTGACTTGTCTTTCTTCTGTAAATGTTCTCTCGTTTTGCTTGTTTGTTTGTTTGTTTTTTAATATGAGCAAGCTTCACATGTCGTATTTGTAGTAATGCTTGTTAATCATTTTTTGGCCTAGAACATTACCTTCATTTCTCCCCATTATTTAGTTTTTGAACAGCTGAACCTTTTTCCGTCGCTAAGGGTCTCTTCTGGTCCAGTCTGTTCTCAGCCAGCTCTTAGCAAGATGGAGAGGCATGGCTCTGACATTTTTACTCTGGGCAACCTCAGAGGGAATGAAGCCTGCGAGGAGTGGGAGGAGGTGTTTTCTCATGACACAAACAGAATAAACCTAGATCAAATTATTTGTCAGGGTGGCCGCCTCAAGGCAATCAAAACTGTAGGGGAGGCGACATATGGGAGCTGTGGATGGTACAAACAGGACACACTGACTAGGTTCACACTTCAGCTTTGTCCCCTTCAAGATGTATGACCTTAGAGGTGTTACTTAAAACCTCCATTATTAAAGATGATAAAGGCTTTATCATCTTTAAACTGGTGATGTAATTATATTAAATCTAATTCACAGAGTTAAACTATAATGAATCAATAAAGAAAAGAAAAAAGAAAAAGAAAAGCAGCAGGCAGTGAGAACACAGCCATGCATGAGAGTCGCCAGTCACTGCCATCACCACTGCCGCCCACTTCCACCTCCTGTCACCTCCTGTCACCTCCTGTCACCTCCTGGAACCGAGCATCTGGCTTTTCCAGACTATGTGTTCAGTTGGCCCCAGAGACCTTGGGAACTTCTGGTGAGATATCCTAAAGACCACATCTTCTTTTTTCTCCAAGATTCCCCTGCTGTAGTTTTCCATTTGAGGTCTATTCCTCTTTTCCAACATCCATTCAATTCTATTTTCTGCTGTTCAGTTGTATGCCTAGGTTGACTTCCTTTGGCATACTGAAACTTAGATTTACCCGTGGATTTAAGATCCAAATAAATTTGCTGTTTGTGGCATAGGTACACTCAACTATTTAAAGTGACCCTTAACATTTCTAGGTCCCTGATATTCCATCCATCCATCCATCCATCCATCCACCATCCATCCATCTATCCATCCATTCATATATCCATCCATACATACATCTATCCATACATCCATCCATACATCCATCCATCCATCCATCTATCCATCCATCCATCCATCCATCCATCCATCCATCCATCCATCCCTCCATACCTACCTAGTCAGCAACACATACTTTACACTCCCTCCCTCCAGAGGACCTAGCCTGGGGCTGTAAGAACACTGGTGAGTAAGTACATAGGGTCCCATTTTAGGACAAGAACCAGATAGTCACTCAGTGACTATGAGCCCAGGTCTTGAAAGTCCCTGTACCCTGACCACATGTGGGAATTCTGGGAAGTTCCCGGAGGGGATGAATATGCTCCTCATTGTCTTGAGATGCTGGCCATCAGGGTACCACAGCAGTAGCTGGACCCAGTCTCCATTCTCCTGTGCAGCCTCGAAACACTTCTAGAATCATTCCAAGTTTTAGCTACATTCCTATGAAAGTAGATGTGTTTTATTGAAATAAGTGTCATGGGCTCACAAGAAGGCTTACCAAGTAATGCACTTGCTGCATAACCTAGCAACCTGAGCTCCTTCCCTGAACCCACACAGTAGTGGAAGGAACTGACCCTCTAACACGGTCCTCTGACCATCCCATGCATGTCATGACATAGACAGCCCCTCCCACACGTCATGTCTGCTCACAGTAATAAGGGTAGCAGACTTTAAAGATGTACAGTGAGGGTCATCTACACAAGTCTTCCTCTGAAGAGCAGAGTAACAACGATACTGCCTCTAGGGTTGTCACAAACACCAAATGAGTTAGTACCAACGGTCTCTAAGCACACCATAAGTGTGATAAACATAAATGAGGGTATGAAGATGTTAGGATGAGGTCAGAAGAGAATAAGCTTCAGAGCAGGTGAGCTTTGAGGGGTATTGAGGGAGGAAAGGCAGACAGTTGAGGCCTGGCTTGGGGGGGGGCAAACCAGGCAAAGGTCACTGAAGAGGAGGTGGAGGGGCCAAAGGGGAAGGGTCACTTGATGCCTTAGGTTTTTATTGCTGTGAAGAGATACCATGACCAAGGCAACTCTTATAAACTAAAATATTTCATTGGAGCTGGCTTACAGTTTCAGAGGCTCAGTCCATTTATCATTACAGTAGGAAGCATGGCAGTGTCCAGGTAAATGTGGTGCTGGAGAAAGAGTGTTCTACATCTTGATCCTGAGGCAGAAAAAGGAGACTGTGTGCCACACTGGGCATAGCTTGAGCATAGGAGACCTCAAAGCCCGCCCCCAACCTGACAAACTTCCTCCAACAAAGCCACACCTACTCCAACAATGCCCTACCGTCTAATGGTGCCATTCCCTGCCGGCCAGGCATTCAAACACATGGCGGCCATAACTACTCAAACCACCACAGTTGAGGAAGCTGTGAGAGGGCACAGGGAAGTCAAAGATAGACTTAGGCTGCTTTATAATCTAAAATAAAATAGAATACAAGAGAATGTCTCCCACCTCTTCCTTTATTCTGAGGTCTGGACTCTGAGCAGCCATGTGTATTGGCAAAGGGTGGTGGAGGCTGGTCCTCTCTGGGTCTCTAGTTTTCATGTTTCTTGTGCAAAGGGCTACTCACCAGCTTTCTCTAGAATTAGAGGTTCTCTACTGCTAGATCGATACCCCATTGGCATTGAAAGATCCTTTCACAGGGGTCGCGTAAGATTATCAGAAAACATGGGTATTTATATTATGATTCATAACTAGCAAAATTACAGTTATGAAGTAGCAATGAAAATAAATTTATGGTTGGAGTTATACAGCAGGAGGAACTGTATTGAAGGGCTGCAGTGTTAGACAGGAGGAGAACTATTGTCCTAGAATCTTTGTGAGCAGCTTGGAAGCCAAACATAGACTTTCACTGCAGAACAAAGGTCAGAATGTTCCTATTCCTGTGAAATATTCCAGCTTCTAGGGTCAGCTTCTGCTTCTGTCACAATTCCCAGTGGGCAAAGGGTCATTCTTCTCCTTACCTTGTATATATGGGAAGCAGAGGAAGAGAGAGAAAGAGATGGTTAATCTTAATTGCTCACTTGATTAGACTGAGACACACCTAGGGGATTGTCAAGGCACATCTGCGCCTGGCACAGCGCTTCCAGACGTGATTAGATTGTGATGCGGGGTGTTTCCTGATCTAATGATCTTGATTTATAATGTGATGGCGGTATTTAAGGATGATCAAGACTGGAGGGGAGAGATGGCTCTAGAGTTAAGAATGGTTGCTGCTCTTCCAGGGAACCTGAGTTCAGTTCCAGCACCCAGGTGGTCAGGAGGCTTACAGCTGTAACTCTAGTTCCAGGGGAGCTAACACCCTCTTCTGATTTTCCAAACATGGGACACACACACACACACACACACACACACACACACACACAAAGGTGGTGCAATACTGGAGACGAGTCTCAGCGAGAGGAATTATGTCACCAGGTGTGGATCCTTGGGGTCTCTACCATGTTCTGGTCTCTTCCTCGCTTATTGCTTCTGAACCACCACAGTGCAGACAGTTCTGTCCCACCATGCCCTCCCTGCCATGACAGAACGACACTTCTGAAACTGTGAGCCCAAAAGTGCTCTTTACTCCTTTATTCTCTTAGGCATGCTGTCATGGTGATGAGAAAAGCAGCCAAGACAGGGAGCTGGCAGGTGCTCCCGCGATGGCCACTACTGTCGCTGTAAGGAATGAGCTGTCTTGAATCTCTGACCCAGGAGTCTTCCATCATCTATCTTCCTCGGGTTATTTAGGGGAAAGAAGTACTCTCTTGCCCTGCCTTCCCACCACACGGATGAGAAGCTGGCTGGTGGAAGGCCTTTGATCTGTGAACATTCTCAGTTTTCTGCTGAGCAACTATTTTTCATCCTAACTGCACTGGTTGCGTCTGCATCACCATGACAGAACACCAGACAGAAACCACCAAAGGGAGAAGCTCACGATTCCAGAACAGCCTGGTTCGGGGCAGTGGCAGATGCGACTGCAGTTCACATCGTGGTAGACAGGAAGCTGAGAGTGAGTAGAACCAAGGGCCAGCCACAACCTTCCAGAGCCCACCTCTACTGCTTCTACCAGCCACTGGCAACTTCCCAAGTTGCCCAGACGGTGCCACTAGATAGAGAACAAGCACCGAAAACTGGAGCCTGGGTGGGTACCAACCCTTCTCTCCCGAACCGTCTACATCTTTTCCTCTTGAAGGATTTCTAGGGGAAAATCTAAAGGAAGAAGGAAAAAGGCAAATTAAACAGCCCAATTTTATTTCGTAAATGGATACTTAAAACACACAACAAATGGCTATTTTTGGCATTTAAAAAATAGAAACAAACAAACAAACAAATTAGGTGATAGTCATGATCTGTGTTTGTATTTTCCCAGCCTTCTATTCCTTGGCTGCTAAACATACAAAGTTATCTGTGTCATTAGCATCCAGCACAGAGCTATGATTGGGTGACCCAGGAAGGACCTTCTGTATAGCATATGGGGACTGATGAGAACACACCTCTGTGGTGAAAACATATCTTTTGAAACTAGTGTGGTTGTTGAGGTATGAGTCAGTGGAGTGAGCTTGGGCAGAAAAGGGGTGTCAGCTGGTGCCCCTGTGGTGTGGCAAACTCTCTGAGGGACAGAAGTGGGGGGAGGCAGAGTTTCTTCGCCAGGATGGTGTTCTCAGCACCAGCCGGGGCACACACAGCTCCCCGCCCCCGCACCCCCCCCCCAACACTCGCAGCACCCAGCCTACCCGGAGATCAGAAGTTAGAAACAGGCAACACCACTTAAAAATAACAACAACATAAACCCACAAAATTTCAAAAATTACATGCAGACCTAGAAACATATGTCCTAGAAACATAGAGGATATAGCTAGAAGGTAAACATACAACATGTATGTTATCTTTTTACTTTTTGCATACACTGTACTGTGACCAAAAATTATAAATCCACAGACTGTTCAAGTGGTTCTACATTTTTTTTTAATGGTAACTGTGATCCAATCTAAAAGGAATTTTAGATCAACTAGTATGCATGTATTTAGAACTTAAGTCCTATTACGACCATTCCCCCCCCCCCCAAGCCTCCATATGTAGGACCATCGGCAATCAGATGGACATTTTGAGCCAAGTTTCTAGTCCACATTCCATTCTGAGGAAGGGTTTGAGAATCATCTGCTGCTAAGTTTCTTAGGCTGTCTCCATTTGTGGCAAAGGAAAAACCACTGTTGGCCGTGTGTGGCTTTTCTCTGATGGCAGTTCTATGGGAAGGGAAGCGTGTCCTTGAGTCTGTGCCATAATAGGCATGAAAACAACCGAGGCCCATAGTTTTCAGACTTTCAAAGAGATAAACCCAGTGTAAGAAACATGGGGTCAAAACGACAGGTTGGCTGAGGTAAGTGTATTCAGTGTTCCATGCTATATGTTACAGGGCATCCCAGGACAGGCTGGCCAGGTCCTCTGAGGTTGCAATGAAGATATCACCCACGCTGAGTCTCATCTGGCACTTGGTGACAGAGAGGGGTGCTCCCAGACTCGGTGTGTTGTCGTTTTCTGTCTCCTTTCAACGTAGGGCGGGTGGAAGTCTGAGTTCCCAACGTGATTAGAGAGTCAGAGACTCTAGACTGCGTCTTGCATAACGTCATGGAATCATAACGGAGTGAAATTCCAGATGTTTCCCATGTTCTAAAGCAGCTCACAGGGCCTCACTACACGCGAGGGGAGGGGATTTTGCAGGGGTGTGCACTCCAGGGGACAGGGATCATAGAGGCACCTTAATGTCTGGTTCGTCATCATAAACAATCAGAAGCCTCAGAAGCCTCTCCCCTTAAAGTGTTTGTTTTGTTTTGTGTTTTTGGCCTGGATTTGTCAGGAAAGCCGAAAGCTTAGGAAAATGTAAAATCTGAAACTCATTGACTGAAAGTAGTCATTCCGCCTGTCTCCTCTCAAGCGGAGGTGAACAACCCCCTATTGTGGAAACAATGTTTGGCCCGAGGTAAATGTGGCATCTTCAAAGGTGTTCCCCCAAGCATGTGTTTTATGTTTTCTTGGAATTCGGTTCTGCCTCCCCGATGACTAAGTCATTTCCTCCCAACTCTGTCTCATGGAATGAGGTGGCATACCCAAGCCCATGTCATAATGACCGCATCGGAGACGGGTTTCCATGTGAAATTCTGTGAACTATTCTTATGCTTTAATTACTATGTCTCCCCAAGACCAAGCCTTGAGTTGCCACGGCTCCTTAAAATTTTAAAACAGGCAAACGGCAGCGGGCAGTCGGGACTGTTCTTTAAAATGATATGAATGGAGTTGACGATGTGGCTCAGTTTGTAGACTGTTTGCCTAAGTGTTCACGAAGCTCTGGGCTCCCTCTCCGGTACTGCATAAAAGCCAGTGCTGTGTGCACATAGGGGACCCCTGGCACTTGAGGCGGAGACAGCAGGATCAGGACGTCAAGGCCATCCTCCTTGGTTACACAGAAAGTCCTAAACTAGCCTGGGATACATGACACTCTGTCTCAAAAAATATTATTGGGCTGGTAAGATGTTCCACTGCCTCCAAGCCTGATGACTTGAGTTTAACCCCAGAACCCACATGGCAGAAGGAGAGATCTGAGCCCTGAAAGTTGACTTCTAACCCCCATTCATGCACGGTGACACACACTCTGTGTCTAAATAAACAAGCGTAATAAAATAGTACTGTGTGAGTCATGTTATTAAAGGAATTCCCTGTCAATGTCTGGACCATCTCGCTTAAGCCCGTAGCCGCGTTTATGTTCTGTTCTCAACTCTTGCCTTCTGGTAAGCAGCTATAAGCCACCGTTTCCTCAGGAAAACATTAGACTCCACCCAGACCCTTTGACGGGAGAATGGGACGGGAACAAGATTCTTATACATTTTTCCCCCTAAGAGAATATTTTAAAGGACCTCTATTAGAACTAAAGGGTTCTTTGGGAAGTCGGTTGTGTTGGATGGTGTTTTGCTAAGGCAAGCACGTGGGAGAATGTATCATTGAAGCAGGCACAGGTGACAGACTAAGGCAGACTCAAGAAAGAACATTTTGCTGAAGCAGACACAGGAGAAAGGATGATCTGCAAAAGCAAGCATGTGAAAGGACATAGGATGAAGGGTTCTTTGCTAAGGACACGCATGTATTGGTCTGCCTTGCACTGTGTAGTTGAGCTCCATTTGTTGGGACTCTATAGAGAGAAACCGCACCATCAAACTTCTGGGGATCTGCCTCGGTTTCTTGCCGCTTCTGTGGACTCAGACTGATTGGCAAAGTGATGTCAGCTGAGACAGACTCATGTGCTGGGGGCAAGACCCGTGGAGGATGTGAGATGTTTGGAGGGTATAAATAGGCCCCACGGACAGTGTCGGAGGCTGGGTCAGGCTTGCTTATAGAGCTAGCTGTGCGACTCTTGTGGGTCTTGGCTAATCTTTGCTTCACCGAGAGAGGCACAGCTGAGAACTTCTCCTCTGGGTCCTTCCTGCCAACTCGTGCCAAGGCTAAGGCCTGGCTGTCTTTACCAGGTAGTGCCATCGCTGCTGATTCCTGTTTGTTATCCGACTCTACCAAACTGAACTGCTGGTGTGTCTGTGAAGTGTTTTCGAGCATCTTGAACTGCCACCGCTGACCTGTGAATGGAACTGCTGATTTCCAGACGACACACACAGGAGTTGCTCCAAAGAATTTTTCTAAACAGGTCCACTTACCCTGTATCCTTTCTTTTCCGCTATCTCTGGTGGGTGATGGGTTAGAAGGGAGGTTAAAGTGTTTAAGAACCATCATTAAAAATTGGCTTTGAAGCCGGGCGTGGTGGCGCATGCCTGCAATCCCAGCACTTGGGAGGCAGAGGCAGGCAGATTTCTGAGTTCGAGGCCAGCCTGGTCTACAGAGTGAGTTCCAGGACAGCCAGGACTACACAGAGAAACCCTGTCTCGAAAAACCAAAAAAAAAAAAAAAAAAAAAAAAAAAAAGGCTTTGAAAAAAATTAAAGTTGTATCTATAGATCTATAGTTCAACCAAACAAACCATGAGAGTTGTGGGTATCGGTAAATGGCAGACGGGAGCTATAGTCAGTGAACACTGCCGATGTCCTGGAAGGCTTGGGTTCTGTGTAACTGATTAAATCATCTTCTTTCCCAGAAAAATATGTAGGTTTTTTTATTTATTCATTTGCTTTGTGCTGTGTGTGTGTGTGTGTGTGTGTGTGTGTGTGTGTGTGTAAAGTACATGATGGTAAATTGAGGTGTTTCCTGGCAGTGTTGAGAGCCTCTCCTAGACTCTCCACCCATCTGGCTTCCAGTGTCCGGGGTCTCTAAGGAAGAGAAGCTTGACTCGAGCCTGAAGAGGATTGACTCTCCAGGCAGAGCCAGAAGGTGACTAGGTCAGAAGTGGCCTGTAGGTCTCGGGGTTGGGTCAGGTGCCTTTCTTTGTCTGGAAAGGTGAAGCAGACTTTTAGGTGAAAAGTCCCTTGCTCCAGGAATTGGGCAGAGGAGCTAGGAAACTGGGAAGGGTCTTCTATCTTGTGGTGTTCAAAGATGCTACTAGCAAAGTCCCACTCAGCTTCTCCTCTCCGACCAGTGGTGCTGAGGGTTAACTAGGGCTCCACATGTGCTAGACAAGCACGGTCCTTCCGTGACAAGCTAGGTCACAGCTGATCATCTACCGATCCTTCCTCTCGATTCATTCTTCATCTGCCTCTATCAGACGTTGGCATTCCTAGGTTTAAGTTTTGTAGGTGTGTTATCAGACATTAATGATATTTAGGGACTATGAGCTCATATCACTACCTCTTAAACTAGTTAAATTTGCAAAACCCCTTGTATTAGTCTTTTGTTTTAGTTGTTGATTTTGTTGCTGCAATAACGAAACTAGCCAAGACTAGGTACTTCTTTAAAGAAAAGGAAAAAAAAAAATGTATGGTTCACAGTGGGGGGGGGGGCTGGAAGTTGAAAGGCAGGATGGTTACTCTGGCAAGGGGCTTGTAGCACGGAGGTGAAATGGGCAAGCACACACAGAAGAGACAAACTGCTATATATAACAAACTGCGACCACCAGGATTAGGTAACTAATCCTGTCCCGTGAGAATGTGAATTTACTGGCTGGGGAAGAGTGTGCATCCCCCTTTACCATCCGATCACTATGTAAGGATCCAACATCGCAGCACCACCACAGTGTCAACCAAAGTTCAGCATCAGCTTCAGAGGGGACAGACCATACTCATATTACGGTCATCATCTGAGGTCCCTGGTGACTGTGAATCAGATGAAGGGTTTTAACCCAGAACAGGCAGAACACAGGGGAATACAAATGTCACAATTATATCAATTTCATTGATTAAATGCAGTCTCCATGCTCTAATGACTTAGACTGGAAAACCCTGGGCTTCCTTGGCATCGGAATGAAAGGAGGCATATAGGGAAGGACCTGGGACTCTGGTCCAGTCGTTGATATATCCTTGTTCCCTTTCACTGAGGACTCATAAGAACTGCCTGCATCATGTATCAGAAAACGCCATGAGCCCTGTTGTGCTCTGTTTTGGAAACTGTCTCACCATTGTATCCCTGGCTAGCCTAGAACTTGTTACTTGTTATAGAGACAAAGCTGGCCTTGAACTCACTGTATACATCTGCTGGTGTCTGCCTCCTAGGTGCTGGGATTAAAGGCATATGATACCGTATCTATCTGGTCATGGTTTGATCAGTTAAAAGGCTGCGTGATTTAGAATAAAAGCAGTCTCAGGCTTACACCAGACTTGAGTGTAAAAAAAAAAAAAGTGACTTCAGAACTTTCTATAACTGACCCAGAGTCTTTTAATGTCCTGCCATGCCCACACTGATGACTAACAGAGGTGCCAATGGACTGAAGTCCAGTCCAGCTAGTGGACTTGGGTTATTCCAGTAAGCTCTGTCTTTGCGGGTGATTCAGTTTTTCCAGGTGATACTACATTTTCCTTTCCATCTCCAGGATGGAGTCTGTCTATGGGGAGATTCCAGAACTTTAGTCACTAGGGGAGAGAGGGGTCCCTTGCCTTGTACTGGTCCATAGCTATGACCCTGCTGGCATTTGTAGAACAGCTGGCCTGCTGTTAGCCCAGGCTGTGTGCAGGAAGCTCACTGCTGAGGTATCTTTGGAATACTATGGTCTGTTCTCCCCTGACTTGGATAGGACAGAATGTCCTCCTTGAGGACTCTGGACTTTCTAGAAACTAGCAGATCTTCTTTCCAGGCTCAGCTGGCAAAGAATCTATAATGTGCCCTGCGTAGCCATATTTTTCCACATGTGTTCAGGAAATAGGTACTAGCAGATCTCTCAGTCTATTGGCTGGGGCTTGTTCTCTTCTGAATTCTCCACCCAGTCCTTAGTTTTGTCCTCTGGGCCAGGACAAGGAGCCACGGATGATGGAAAGGTGAGATTGATGGTCTCCAACTCGGGATGGCTCGGCTTGCACTTTTCAACGGTAAGACGGTGCAAGAGCAAAGCACGTTTAGAAACCCTGTCGCCAGCTTTGACTTCTGTTCTTGTGCTGGGATAGCAGCATGTTAAATGATAACCTAGTGATGGAAGCCAGTGTCAGCCAGCTGCATCCCAGTCACCAAGCAGTCCAAGGGAAGACCCACGAAGCAACGCAAGTCTGCTGCTAAGCTAGGTGCGATCAGAGCATTGTTGACGTGCATGGGTTGCCAACCGATGGCATTGCCAACCTATGGAGACTCCATTGCCATGTCACCCCATGATAACTCAAGGAGTATGCATTGGTGCTCTGCACTGGCACACCCAGTCCTCTGGGCAACGGGGTGAGAATGATGCTTCAGCCGTGTCATGGCGTCACATGGAAACCTCCCGGGAGAAAGTCTCCTTGTTCCCCTTTCAACCCTAGCGTTACTGATTGACTGTGCAGTCTGTGATATTGGGGGTGGGGTGTGAATGGAACATGGTGGTGAAGAACCAGATCACACGTGAAGCCTTGCGTGCCAAAACAGTCCTACCCAGAGAGCATCCTCTGTATGGGGATGTATCCAGCATGGCGGCCGTTAACCACAGGCGTCTCTCAAGACCTTGAACCGTGACTGGTGCCTCTACAGAGCTGAAGTATGAATTTAAGTTTATTCATTTACAGTGAAATTTAAATGACGCTTGGGACCACATGGCGCTCATATGGTAGCTATGATGCTGGACAGCACAACTCTCTTTTATGGGGAACTTCTGATTGACTGATTTGTGGGCTCCTTTCCAGGTTGATTTTTTTAAAATATAAAATATATGGGTTCACAATATATATATATATATATATATATATATATATATATATATATATATATATAAATTTGATATTAACTATTCAGTTC
Organism: Apodemus agrarius; assembly: GCA_964023405.1. NCBI lineage: Eukaryota > Metazoa > Chordata > Mammalia > Rodentia > Muridae > Apodemus > Apodemus agrarius. The sequence continues at coordinate 43,182,680 of OZ030016.1, forward strand.
ACTTTTATGGAGTAGTACTGTGTGTTTTGTTTGTTTGTTTATTCATTTTGTGCTGGTTAGGATTGAACCCAGGGCCTTGTATGTACTAGGCAAGTGCTCTGTTCCACTGAGCTTCCACCCAGCCCTATCCTATTTAAATAATACATTATATGTCAATTTGGCAGCAAGATGCTAACTATCATAATGAAGTAATAGTGAAAAAATCATGTTCAGGGTATCTGATAGGATGTAATACAGTATGCGACTATCTCACATTTTTTTTTTTTTTGATGATAAAGTTGTGTATACCACTTAACGTTAGTATGGTTTAGGTTGTTAGAATTTAGTGAAAATAAATATCTAATTCTTTTCCTTGAATTCATATACTTTCAAAATTCTTTTACAGACCTTTTGAGGATATATGTTTTTTAAAAAAAATCTGTGCTCTAGACTTATGTGAAGAAGACAGGCTGAAAAGGTTAATTCACACCAGAAATATTTGTGGAATTCCCACTCCATGCCAGATATTAGTCTAGACACTAGGCAACAGCTTTGAATAAGGGAGGCAAGGTTGGAGCATCCCGCAAAGACATATGCCTCAGTGGAAGAGCAAGGCAATGGGTGGCGTAGCCGAGAACCTCAGACTGCTGCAGATGCTGTGGAGAAAGCAGCAGAGAGCTGATGGAGAGGGGCTCAGAGGCAAAGTGGCGGCTTCGGATTGGGCAAGTAGCAATGTCTAACAGAATGTCTAATGACCTTTGAGCTGAGGCTAGCTTGAAAAAGGGAGCCAGTCACACAGGGTGTGAGGGCTTACCCGCAGCTAAAGGTGCCAAAGTCACAAGGCGTGGGGCGTGACAAGGCAGCAGAGTCACCGGAAGAACACAGAAGAAGGTCGGGGACAGAGAGGCGGGCACACCCGAGTCAGCCGTAGTCCCGAATTGGTGAGCTGTTTTTCAGAAGGGCAGGGAATTAATTCATCTTTTATTTGAAGTTCACCTGTATAAAAGGAAGGCTGTGATCCTGTGAGAATAGATTATGTAGGGAAAGGGGGAGTAGGAGGCTTCGTGCAGGCAGCTTATGGTTGTGGTGAGGGTGGCCGGGACTCAGCAGGTGATAAAGCAGATAGAGAAAAGCAAGTGACTTAGGACGATTTTCCTAAGGTGACTGACAAGTCACAAATCGGATGCATGGGATCTCAGGATGACATGGGAAAAGTCACTTATTTAGATGAGAGAATGACAGGGGGAGGTGGGGTCGGGGGCTGGGTTAGTTAGGGTTCTATCTCTGTGGAGAGATCACGACAAAGGCAACTCTTTGTGTGTGTGTGTGTGTGTGTGTGTGTGTGTGTGTGCTATTTCTCTCCTTGCCTTTCACTGGATTTTTGCAAATCTTAGAATATCAACCTAAAAGTAATGACTATCTCTATGTGGATAAAACTTTATATGTTTAAAAGTATTTGTTTAACTTTCTAATTTAGACGTATGTGTCTACATGTTTCCCATATGTGTGTGGGGAACCAGCTGAGCTCAGAAGAGGATGTCAATACCCCTGAGACTGAAATTATACGTGTGTGGGTATTGGGAGCAGAACTCTGGAGAGCAGCAAGAGTGTTTAGCTTCTGAGCCATATCTCCAGCCCCATACAACTTTGCATTTTAAAAATGCCATTACACAGACTTGAGCAGTATTAATAGATTCACTTTATAGATGAGGGGGCTGAAGTCCAGAGTCGGGGGGGGGGGAGCAGGTTTAATCTCAGATTATACTAGTAACAGTGTAAGCAGTGGGAACCAGCTTTAGATTTTAGTTTTGTTTTTTTTTTTATTGGATATATTCTATATTTACAATTCATTTCCCTCTTTCTGGTTCCCCACCCCCAAAGGTCCCACATGCCCTTTTCCCTCCCCCTGCTCCCTCATCCACCCCCTCCCACCTCACTGTTCTTGTACTCCATTCTAGCACCAGTGTCCACTCCTTTCTTCTTGTGAGACATCACTTGGTATGTGATTTATGTCTTTGGTGTTCCAAGCTTCTAGGCTAATATCCACTTATCAGTGACTGCATACCATGGGTATTCTTTTGAGACTGGGTCACCTCACTTAGTATGACGTTCTCCAGCTCCATCCATTTCTCTAAGAATTTCATGAATTCATTGTTTCTAATGGCTGAATAGTACTCCATTGTGTATATATACCACATTTTTTGTATCCATTCCTCTGTTGAGGGACATCTGGGTTCTTTCCAGCTTCTGGCTATTATATATAAGGCTGCTATGAACATAGTGGAGCATGTATCCTTATTGCATGCTGGTGAATCTTCTGGGTATATTCCCAGGAGTGGTATGGTTGGGTCCTCCAGAAGTATCACGTCCAGTTTTCTGAGGAACCGCCATACTGATTTCCAGAGTGGTTGTACCAGCTTGCATTCCCACCAGCAGTGGAGGAGTGTTCCTCTTTCTCCACATCCTCACCAACACCTGATGTCTTCTGAGTTTTTAATCTTAGCCATTCTGACTAGTGTGAGGTGAAATCTCAGGGTTGTTTTGATTTGCATTTCCCTAATGACTAATGATGTTGAACATTTTTTAAGGTGTTTCTCAGCCATCCGAATTTCTTCAGGTGAAAAGTCTCTGTTTAGCTCTGTACCCCATTTTTGGATAGGGTTATTTGGTTTTCTGGGGTCTAACCTCTTGAGTTCTTTGTATACATTGGATACAAGGCTGCCCCCTCTCACCATATCTCTTCAATATAGTACTTGAGGTACTAGCTAGAGCAATTCGACAACAGAGGGAAGTCAAAGGGATACAAATTGGAAAGGAAGAAGTCAAACTATCACTATTCACAGATGATATGATAGTATACTTAAGTGACCCAAAAACCTCCACCAGAGAACTCCTGCAACTGATAAACAACTTCAGCAAAGTGGCTGGCTATAAAATCAACTCAAGCAAATCAGTAACCTTCCTATACACGAAGGATAAGCAGGCCGAGAAAGAAATTAGGGAAATGACACCCTTCACAATAGCCACAAATGATATAAAGTATCTTGGAGTGATGCTAACCAAACATGTGAAAGATTTATATGACAAAAACTTCAGGTCTCTGAAGAGGGAAATTGAAGAAGACATCAGAAAATGGGAAAATCTTCCATGCTCGTGGGTTGGCAGGACTAATATAGTCAAAATGGCAATCTTGCCCAAAGCAATATACAGATTCAAACGCAATCCCCATCAAAATCCCAACTCAGTTCTTCATAGAGTTAGAAAGAGCAATTCTCAAATTCATCTGGAATAACAAAAAACCCAGGATAGCTAAAACTATCATCAACAGCAAAAGAACTTCTGGGGGAATCAATATCCCAGACCTCAAGCAATATTACAGAGCAGTAGTATTAAAAACGGCATGGTATTGGTTCAGTGATAGGGAGGCGGATCAATGGAATAGGATCGAAGACCCAGAATTGAACCCACACATCTATGGCCAATTGATCTTTGACAAAGGAGCTGAAAACATCCAGTGGAAAAAAGATAGCCTTTTCAACAGATGGTGTTGGCTCAACTGGAGGTCAACATGCAGAAGAATGAGAATTGATCCACTCTTATCTCCTTGCACTAAGCTCAACTCCAAGTGGATCAAGGACCTCCACATAAAACCAGACACACTAAAACTAATAGAAAAGAAACTGGGGAAGACCCTTGAGGACATTGGCTCAGGGGAAAAATTCCTGAACAGAACACCAATTGCTTATGCTTTAAGAGCAAGAATAGACAAATGGGACTTTATAAAATTACAAAGTTTCTGTAAGGCAAAAGACACTTCAAAAGGATAAATCGGCAACCAACAAATTGGGAAAAGATCTTCACCAAAGGCAACTCTTATAAAGGACGTTTAATTGGGGCTGACTTACAAGTTCAGAGGTTCAGTCCATTATCATCATGGCAGGAAGCATGGCAGCATCCAGGCATACAGGAGGCCAGAGTTCTACATCTTGAGCTGAAGGCAAACAGGAGAGACTGTCTTCCACAGACAGCCTGGAGGAGGGCCTCTTCCACACTGAATGGTGCTTGAGAATTGGACCTCAAAGCCCACCCCCACAGTGACACACTTCCTCCACCAAGGCCACACCTACTCCAACAAGGCCACGCCTCCTAATAGTAGCACTTCCATGGGCCAAGAGTACCCAAAACACCACAGGGGCAGTCAGGACCCGTGCTCTGGTTTTTGAGTATCATAATGGAAGATGCTTGGGACAGGAGTCTGATGCTCTGTGGTAGGGGTAAGGCTTGTGTTGCACATGTCAATCATCTACATTAGTGGATATAGATGCCTGCCCTGCCATGTTGTATCATTGCCATGGAAACAAACGGCTTTTTATTAGCATGCTGGAGATTAAGACCAGTGATTGTAAGAACAGAAAAGACAAGGTATGAGCCCTAGGGGAATTGAGTGTTTGGAACTGACCACTGAGGATTTATTGTGCACCTGTTTTAACCTGAACCTTCAGGTTGGTGTGTGTTTCCAATGGCAGGACAATGTCCTCCAGTCCCAAGCAGCTGCTCTACAGACCCTGGAAATTGTCAGTGGTTGAGATGATGACTCACACCTGTCTGCAAGGGTTCTTTACCAAACAGTCCATCACCGTTACCACAAACGTGCTTCTTTTTTTGGTGAGTCTGGACTCCTTTAATCTCCTCCTTATATTTGAACATTTCCCCCAATTTGTAAGTCACATCTTCCTTTCTATATTTCCAGGAAGTCATCCTATAGGATAATCTGGACTCTTCTTTCTCAGAATCTGTTGTCCACCCCTGGCTTGACAGGCTTCCTGGGAGGGTCTCTGGCCACTTATCCTTTAGCTAGTTCCTTGGGTGTTCATCCAGGGTTGACATATGAGTTTCCCAGGAAACACCCCCAGACAGAGATCTGAGTGAAAGAGGCTTTTTTGGAGGGGTTCCCTTAGGATGTGAAAGTGAAGAAAGCAGGGTAGGGCAAAGGGAGGAGTTGAATTGTGATGTGGTCCAGGAGACCCCTCACCTGATCAGACAGGAGCTCTCAAGCTTGGGGCCCTTCAGAGTTTCCCTGAATGCACCGACAGGGGTTCAGAACATTTAGTTCTTGTCTTAGTTACTTTACCTGTTTCTATGACAGAGGCAACGTAAGAGAGAAAACATTTGTTTTGGCTCACGGTTCGAGTATACACTCCTTCCCCAGGGAGATGACCTGGGGGCTCAAGGTAGCTGGTTACATTGTATCTGTTACCCTTTACAAAGTCTAAGACCTGAGTACATGGGAATGATGCTGCCCAAGTTGGGTCTTTCCACCTCACTTGATAAGCAGATAAATCCCTTACAGGTTTGCTCAGTATCTAACCTAATCTATACAACCCTGGAAGCCTGTCTCTCGCTGAGCCCATCAAACTGCTAATCAATATTTACCAGCACTTCTCTTAGTTCTTAAACACAGATTGACTCAAAGAAGACACATATCCTTGGATAAGGTAACTTCCTTAGCTGAGAGCAATTGCTAGTCAGGGATGCAATTAAAAGCCATTGGCATTCCTAGTCTATAAAAAAAAAAAAAGCATTGCAGGTTGTAGTCTATGCATGCACTGGATTCTAATAACTATGATCCAGTACACAGTTTGAGTAAGAGACTGAGGCTCAGAAACATTAAACAAACTAGCATGAAAGGAGTAGAGACGAAACTCGAGCCCTAGTCTACCACTCCAGATCTCATTACGTTTACCATATTGGATCATTGCAGAGGAGAGAAAACACATTTGCATAAGCAAGCTAACCAAGAGCCTAGATAGTGCCTGCCAATTGTATCTGTTTTCTTTTATTTCTTCCCCTACTTTCATTTTTTTTACATGTGTATGTGTTGATATGTATGCATATGATTGTGTGCACATTCACATACATGTGTTTGCATGCCAGAGATCAACAATCGCTGTCTCCCTCTGTTCCTTCCCACCTAAGATTGACAACTTGTTGAGACTGCCTGGCAAGAAGCTCTGGGCATTCTTCTATCTCTGCTTCTCTGGTTTTGGGATTACAGACCGGTGCTGCTCCCTGGACATCTGTCATGGGTATTGAGGATTGATCTAGAGACCGAATGCTTGCCTGGTAAGCACTTCACCAACTGAGCCATGGGAACTTGGAGTCACATCAGCTCATCCGATTACGCTAGAATCTGGGACTGTGAAGTTCATCTGGAGAAGTTGCGAAGAGTGGGTGGGGCGGGCTGTGCACCAGGTGGGGTGTGAAGCCTGGTGCCAGGCATTACTTGTGTCAGTCACTTTTCTTGTTGCTGTGACAAAGCACCCAAAAAGAGGAGCTTAGGGGAGGAAAGGATGACTTTGGTTCACAGTGAGAGTCCAGCCCATCATGGTGGGGAAGGCACGGCGGCTGCAGGAGCTTGAAGTAACTGGTCGCATTGCCTCTGCAGTCAGGAAGCAGAGAGATGAATAATGGTTATCAGCCCCGTTTGTATCATTGTTATTATTCAGTCTGGATCTCTGGTGGTGGTCCATGGTGTAAACCACCCACATTTAACATGGGTCTTCTGTCTTAAGTAACATAATCTGGATACTCTCTCACAGACATGCCCAGAAATCAGTCTCCTAGGTGATTCTGGATGCTGTAAAGTTGACAGTCAATAATAACCACAGCAACTGCTTTCAGAAGGTCCCTGTCTCATTTATGCTCCCATTGAGGACCCAGGAGGCAGCCAGAGATCCATCCGTAAAATGTACTTCAGTGATGCTCAGGACATGAAAGAGGTGGGACGTTTCCTACAGCTGTGCAGTGGACAAGTGAGGGCCAACAAAGCTAGCAGCAGCTGCAGTGCACACCCTAATTCCCCGTCACCAGCATCAGTCAGCAGTGTCACTAGCAGCAGGTCCTCTGACCTCCAGCTGGCAGCTGTCTTGACTGCCCTTGAGACCGACAGATTTCCACTCCTCCAGCTCCTCCAAACATGCAGTAAGTTCTTTGTTCCCTGGATTTGTCTTCCTGTCAGGAAAACTTGGAACGGTTTTATTTTTACTGTGTGCGTGAGGCTAGTCAGGGCTTGCTCTACTTTCTATCCGCACACATGAAATAACTGGGGAGAAAATGTTTTCCTCCCAGAGCATGCTATGGTAATAAACACAAAACAAACTACATCCCTGATGGCTGAGATCGGTCCCCAGGGAAGCAAGCATCACTGCTTTAAGCAGGTGAGCTTGAAGATTCATCGTGGTGTGTGGGTTGTAACAGCTACCCTGCACAACCACAATGCTTGGTTCCAGTGTGGTCACATTGTGTGCTTCCTTTAGACAACACTGTAGTATCATAGAGAGATACACATGAAATCTCTTCGGATTATTCTCTCCGGAGATGCATGGCAGGTCACAGCTATGAGCCATTAGCCGAATGCCAGACAAAATTGGAGCTACCAAAAGCATTGTAAACAAATGAAGAACACATTATAGACTAATGTTCCTGCTCCCAAGGAATGCCAGAAAAGCAGTGGGCTTTTGTAAATCAAGTTACATGAGTTTGCAGCCATAAACAAAACAAAACAAAACAAAACAAAACAACAAAACAAAAAAAGACATTGGCCTTCTAAAGTCTTAGAATTTTTTTTGAAAGATGTTTGTATTTTTTTCTTTCATTTTAGAGTTGTATTGAATTTTATAATATGATATTAACACGAGACTTTCAGGAGATGGGATGGAAATTTATGGCTCAAAGCGATATGTTTGCGTTTTAAGCTGGCAAGGAATAGATTATGCTAGTTAGCTGAAATGTAAACTTGAGACAACCTAACATTCCCCTGGGAAGAAAGTCTTCATGAGGAATTTATCTAGATCAGGCTAGCTTTTGGACTTGTTCTTGATGAAATTGTCTTGATTGTTATTTAACCCGGGAAAACTCAGCCCACTGAGGGCAGCACCATTCCCTAGGGGGGAACTTTTGACTAGTCTAAGAAAGCAGAATGGTAGCTGGGAACCAACACACAGGATGCATTCGCTCTCTTTGCTCATGACTTTGGGTGTGGTGTGCCTGTTTTAAACTCTTACATTAGCCGGGTGGTGGTGGCACACGCCTTTAATCCCAGCATTTGGGAGGCAGAGGCAGGCAGATTTCTGAGTTCGAGGCCAGCCTGGTCTACAGAGTGAGTTCCAGGACAGCCAGGGCTACACAGAGAAACCTTGTCTCGAAAAACAAAAAACAAAAAACAAAAAACAAAAACAAAAACAAAACAAAAAAAAAAAAACCTCTTACATTTAGTTCCCCACAACAATTGACTATAACCTGCAATCATAAGCTGAATACCCATCCCCCCCACCCCCAGACTCATTTCAAACAAAGACGTCAGTTATAGGGAAGGCTCAAACTGGAAAACCTACCTAAGAAAAAACATCTTGTGACCTCCACATGTATGCTGTGTAAGCCCACATACATGTAGATATTCACAATCGAACATATACCTGTACAAAGTAAATAATGGTTAGAGAGGGAAAGCTATTTCCTAGGTTCCCAAACACAGAATCTGCTACCCAGAAGATGCTATGAAGCCTTCAGTTAAATGATACACAAAGGAAGACAGGATTAAGGGGACATGGAGATACCTTCCCTTTAACAAGACTTCTCTACACTGCCTACCTTCTCCTTTGTGAGTCTGTTTCCATGTTCCAGGCAACAGCTGGTCCTACTTTATGGCTGTGGGTACAATGAGTTCTAGTAAATCCTTTGTAATAGATGCATTCATGTGCTCCATCTTTTTAACAATCTTCTTAATTAGGGTGCTGTCCTTTTAGCAAAGCATTTACACAGTTATTTTATTGCATTTGAATTCAACATTAGCTTCAATAGACTTAATATAATTTTATGGGTTTTTTTAAAAAAAATTGCTGTACAATGAAGGGAATTTATTTTATCATTATTATGGAGTTATTCTCATGGATACTTAATAGCTGTTGGTGCAGAAGCCTAGAAAATGCTATTAAGAAGGTTAAGACCTTACACATGTGGTAGATGGTTGTCGTTTTGCTCGTCTTGCCTTATTAGTATAGTCTGAATCTGAGAGCCTCGATTTCCTTATCTGTGAGATGACACCAGGATTTTTTCTTGCCTCAAAGCTCTTGTGAACACCAAGTGAAACATCCTACACACACACACACACACACACACACACACAAAAGCACCTAAACTGTGTGCTTCTGGGTTTTTCCCTTCAGGTAGAAGTCCCAGTCCTCTTACCTGTCTGGGGATAGTGCTGGTCTGCGAATTTTAAAGATAGAATGACTTTGGGGGATGTGTGGAGGATGAAGAACAAGATAGTTCAGAAGGCTTTGCAGAACAGGCGGGGCATGTGCAGAGATGAGAGCCCCTGGAGTCGGGGAGTGAGACAGGATGACCAGGAGCAGCAGAGGGCAGTGATGGGGTTAATCAGACCTGTGCTGTGGGCGCCTGCTGACATCCCAAGCACATCTGTACCTCCTCTTCATTATCTGCCGGCTCCGTCTCATCTAAAACCTCACGTTACTCACATCATTAGAACCCAAACAAACAATTCTTCCCTTTTGGCACCCCAGTGTTCGGGACTATCATCTTTGCTCTGGACTGTTAGGATTTCATTCATTGGGGTCAAGTTCACGAATAACCCTTTGGACATGGGTAAACTGGACCTTGACTGACACGAGCTTTCCCCTGCCCGCTCGCAGCACAGTTACATATGTGCCATTAGTGTTTTTTCTAAATCTGAAGACAGAGATTAATGTAAGTAGGTCACAGTACCTTCTGAATAATGCCATACCATCATTATTCCAACACACACCTGTTATCAGTCTTCTTTATCATTGTGTATTATAGCACCATAAGAACATTAGTCATGGGCACGGGAGATAGCTCAGTGGGAAAAAGAACCTGAAAGATCTGACTTTTGATCCCCGATATGTCCAAAGAGCTGATATGGTAGCATGCATCTGTGATCCCAGCGTTCCTATGGGAGATGGAAACAGGAGATTTGCCACAAAGCTCATGTCCTGGAGGATGACAGAATGACTTAAACAAGAAGAGAAACCCTTCCTCACACAAGGTACAAGGTCAGAAACAATTCCCAAAAGTTGTGCTCTTGAGCTGGCAAAATGACTGAGCTTATGTAAAGGTGCCACCCAACCAGGCAACCTGAATTCAATCCCTGCACCCCACATGGTGGAAAGGGAAAGCAGCCTAAGAAAAAACATCTTGTGACCTCCACATGTATGCTGTGTAAGCCCACATATATGTAGATATTCACAATCGAACATATACCTGTACAAAGTAAATAATGGTTAGAGAGGGAAAGCTATTTCCTAGGTTCCCAAACCCATACAGTGTTTACATACACACCCCAAAATAATAATATTTAAGATCATGGAGTGACTATTGTAGGCTACATGCATAATACGTATGAAGCTCTGGGTTCCATCCCATGTACAACAACAACAACAAAAAAAAACGAATCATGACAATTAGCTCAAAATTTTATTTCATTTTAAAGTATATATAGGCTTGGAGGTCATAGCCGTAGGGCGAAGAGTCAGAAAATGTAGGTTTGAACCAGACTGTGTTACCAGTGACACACAGTCACTGGGTAAGTTTGAACAAGTTTTCCTCTATCTGCTGGGACCTCAGTTTGCCAAGGTCTTAAAATGAAGATAACATCTACTTCCCAAGGCAAACATCAAAGATGAAAGATAATGCAGGATGAGAAAGCCTTAGAAAGATTAATGGCAGGGCCTTTACTCTATTGACTTCGTCTTACAGACATGGACACATGCCCTTATTTATTGCCATCTCACTGACACCAGAACAAGAGCCTTGACTGCTCTCTTAGCTCACACACTGACTGACAAATGTCTTAGTGTAGACCAAGGGGGGGAGGGGGAGGCAGTTGGGAGACATTCTTTGTTTTTCTGGCTTTCTTCCCCTCCTCGCTAGTCTAACATTTAGTTTAGTTTAGTCATACTCTTGTTGGCTGAATTAAAGATCAAAACAGAGCCAGGTGCCAATTTTAACTCCATCTAACTGCTGTCTGGACATTGAACCTTCTATACATCCTAGTATGACCTCGAGAATCCACACCGCAGGAAGGTGAAGTGAAGTCTGGTCTGGTTTTGTGCTTCTGTGTCACCGAAGAGAGTGGGCAATGACTAGAGTTAGGTGTGAAAGCTTTTCCACATCGCCCTTCCCCACTCAGAAGGCAGGTGGCCAGGCTCAGCCAACGCTGCCTCGGAAGGGATTTCCTTCAATGCAGCTCAAGGGGGAGGAAGCGTTCAACCCAAAAGAGAAAACCTTGTGAAAAACCTATGTTGTTCGGGATGGAGTCCGCCACCAGCATCACTCTCTTCCTCACCCATGTTCTCGCTGAGGACTGGTTGGGAGGTAAAAGAATAGATTGAGGCAGAGTCGAGACGCCATCTTTATTGATAATGTTACTACGAAGTGTGTCTGGAATATGGCTTCTGGGCACATTATGTATGCCCGTGGTCTCTGACTTGGAAAGCTGAGGACAAAGGATTACTTGAAGCCCCTACCCCCACCCCACCCCCAGCCGAAGTTCAAAACCAACCTAGGCAACTAGTAGGGCTTCCCCACCCCCACCTCAAAAGGAGGAGAAGGAAGAGGGAGGAGATAAAGGAAGAGAGGAGGAAGGAGAAGAGGCAGCTGACAGCCATGGGTGGCTTCCTCCTGTGCCTTAAGAGTTCAAGCTAGTAGATAGAGCCGCAGCCAGCCAGGACTGGCCTGCTGGTTTCTCACAGGTGTTATAGATGTGTGGGGACCTCTGTTCTCTGCAGGTGAACAAGTCCCCAGAAAGAGAGAGAGAGAGAGAGAGGAGAAGAGACCAACTTGGGGATTTGAACTCAGGGGTGCGTGTCCAGGGCCCCCTTCTAAATTCTCCCTGAGGAGAAACCAAGCAGGCTGAAAGCAACAACACAAAGAATGTCATGCTTGTGAAAGTCCCTCCTCACAGAAGGGACCAATCGGCTCCAGCGAAGAAGGAACGAGACCGACCTTTCTTTCTTCCCGAAAGTGGTTTTCGTTTGAACAGTTAACTCTGGGAAGCCCACGGCTCCGTCGTGTTTGTGCTTCTTAAAGCTGACAACTGGGATGGAACGCCCGTATTTTAAGAATACTTGTAGATTGCAAAATATTTGGCTGGCGCACGCTTCCTTTCCCTTCTTACGAAGCGTTGTCCTCGGGGCTCTCTACAGCGCTCATTACAAACCCATCCATCAACCCCAGCCTCACAAGACAGCAGTGGAAGAGCAGTTGGACATGGAAGGGTTGGGTAACAGCTGACGGCTGATCTACAGATCAGAGGCGATGCTCTGAAATAGAGCAAGATGGCTCCCCACCCCACCCCACCACACCCCCGCCCCCCACCTCCCTGCCGGATTATTTCTTAGTGTTCCTGGTTCTGCTGGCAGGAGTCCGACTGAATTCAGGAAAACCATATGAAATCCCTCCTGGGTGTTGCCAAAATAAATTGTTAATCATATCAGATGTAGCACTGAAGAGCATTTATCACCGTCACTCTTCTGTTTTGTAACCGGTCTCCTTTGCTTCGTTCAAGACTTGAGAGGTGGAGAAGCCGGGACTGTACATGCCACGTCTTGTTATCTGTCAGAGAGGAGAGAACAGGGGCTTGGGGGCCAGACAGCGTTCATGGGGTCGGCGGGAGGGCACCCCAATACTAACAAAAGATGTCTCTGTCGTCCGATTTTAACTAGCCTCTGGAGATATTAACTGTCTGGACTCATTTCAAGCTTGGGGGTGTGAGACCCTCACAGAGGTCGGGTTGGATGGTGTACAGAGGCACACAGAGGTTTGTCCTTATGGGTTTCAATATGCTTTCGCCAGCTGCAAAGCTTACACGAAAAGACTGCGGTCGTTCCCAGTACCTAGTTTTATTATGCGGTGTCAAGCGTACCCAGGCAGTTATGGGATGACTGTTTCTCACTTGCAGGAGAAAGAAAGAAGTCGATGGTAGGCAGGAAAGTGATGACCCAGATTTCCTTAATGGGGAATAAAATGTCAATAGATGCAGAATAGACAAGATACGCCCTGGGGGTGAGTCCCACTGGCATGGCTAATCTAATCCTAGTAGATTCGTGGGAACAGGTGAATTACTGTGAATTGAGTCTGGACCCTCCCCCTCCACTAGAGCGCTCTACAGGTTTCAGGGCCAACAAGATGGGTAAGAGTGTGTCTTAGTTAGGGTTTCACTGCTGTGAACAGACACCATGACCAATGCAAGTTTTATAAAAGACAACATTTAATTGGGGCTGGCTTACAGGCTCAGAGGTTCAGTCCATTGTCATCAAGGCAGAAACATGGCAGCATCCGGGCAGATATGGTGCAGGAGGAGCTGAGAGTTCTACATCTTTTTTTTTTTTTTTTTTTTTTTTTTTTTGAGACAGGGTTTCTCTGTGTAGTCCTGGCTGTCCTGGAACTCACTCTGTAAACCAGGCTGGCCTCGAACCTAGAAATCTGCCTGCCTCTGCCTCCCAAGTGCTGGGATTACAGGCGTGTGCCACCACGCCTGGCGAGAGTTCTACATCTTTATCTGAAGGCTGCTAGTGGAAGACTGACTTCCAGGCAACTAGGGTGAGGGTCTTAAGCCCACACCCACGGTGACACACCTACCCCAACAAGGCCACACCTCCTAATAGGGTCACTCCCTGAACCAATCATGTACAAACAATCACAGAGTGCTTGCCTCCAAGCCAGACATGAGATCCATCTCCAGGCCTCACATGTTAGAAGACGATAACTGACACCAAGTTTCCCTTTGACCTCTCCATACATGGGGTGTGGCAAGTGGCTGCCCACAGTCATGCACACAGATGTGCACACCTAACAATAAATAAAACAGAAGGAAACTATTTTTATAAATGAGAAGCAGTTAGGCCCCGGCGGCTCCCATGTCATCTATGGCTGGGTGTGCAAGCTCACGTCGAGCTTAGTAATGGCACTCTGGTCTCGTTTCAGCAGTAACCAAGGCAGGCTGGCTGGTTCCGGCCCAAGCGTCTTTCTGCTCGGACGGTGAGAACACATCTAACCTGAGCAGAGACTGTGAATCCAAGACAGCCAAAGAACTGTGAGCCCAGGACAGACATGGTAGGCGTGTCGGCACCGCTGAGGGCTGGAGATGTAATACCTGGAGAGGCTTAGCTGAGGGGAATTTATTTGGTAAAGCCTAGAGGGAAATGGGTCTAGAGCCAGCAAGCAGTGCGGCTCTCCCGTGCTGGACTTTTAACCTGAACTTTCTGAATATGGAAATCTAATCCACAAGCTTCAGGTTCTGGCCATGGTGTTTCCATGTCTGGGGAACGGAGCAGGCAAGAGTCCTTGCGCTTACGTGAGTGTCTTGTCACGGATAGGGCGTACATTTCTTAAGGGAGTTTATTCTAGTTTCCTTCTCTCTTGGTGGGATAAAAGACTGAATGGAAGCAATTTGGGAAGGAAAGGGTTGATTTAGATCATAGCTGCATATCACAGTCCATCAATGCAGGAAGTGAAGGCAGGAACTCAAGGCAGGAACCCGGAAGCAAAACGGAAGTGGAGTCGGTGTGGGACTGCGGCTGGCTGGCTTGCTTCCATGGCTTGCCTAGCTTGCATTCTTATACACCTGGCCTGGGCTCGGACCACCCGCAGTGGGCTGGGCCCTCCCATGTCAACTATTAATCAATAAAATGCCACATGGACTTACCCACAAGCCAGCCTGTTGGAGGCGAATTCCCAACTGAGAAGCTCCTTATTCATAAGGGACTACAGTCTGTGTCACATTGACAAAGACTAACTCATATAAACTTGAAAACAATTATAAAGTCAACTACAATACAGGCAATGCCTTATTATCACCAAGTTCTACATAATCTTCAAGCATGTCAGAGATGAAAGGACTTTCATATATATATTTTAGATATATTGTGGCACAAGCCTGTAATCTCAGAACTTGGGAGGCAGAGGCACAGAGACTGGCACAATTTCAGGGCCAGCTTGGGCTACATAGTTAGTAAATTTCTGGCTATCCTGGGCTATAGAGTAAGATACTGCCTCAACAATCTTATAGCAGCTGAAGTTCTACACAATGGCCGTGCTGAGTACTAATAGCTACACTTCAAATAAGTGTCTGTCCTTAAACTTTAATGAAGATCATATTTCACATGGGAGTGATCTGGTACGGCTCCTCGTGACTCAGCTGACTCTGGCCGGCGGCCATATCCATTCCTCATTTTATAAGCGAGTCCATCAGGCACTCGAGTTCTTGCTTCTCATCCGAGGTTCTGTCCTTTCTCCGTCCCCTTTGGTAGAATGTAGTGGTAAATATTTAAAAGTCCGCTCTGTGTTCCCGGCAGGTGCGTGAGTGTCTCTGCATCCTCCTAAGAGCTCTGCATTCATAAAGGAAAGGCATGCACATGTAACCTTTATATTTTAATTTTCCTTAGCTAGCTCAATGACTGGGCCACTTCCAAACCTCCCTGAGGCTAGCACATCCTCCCCTCTGGGATTCCTGAGTTAACATTTTCTAAATCTCTATTTTATCTTTGCTGCCCTGTTTCCTTCTAGGTAGCCCTCCCATGGGGCCGCTTTCACTTTGCACCTACATTTTGGCTGTTTCACCCTCCTGCTCCTTCATACCGTGGTTCATCTACGCCCCTCTCATGGCGGACTCCCCTCTTCCCTGGGTCTTGTGTTTTCTTGCTCGGAAATCCTAGAAGTCCCACCTCCATCACTCTGCAGTCCCACCTCCACCACTCTGCAGTCCCACCTCCACCACTCTGCAGTCCCACCTCCACCACTCTGCAGTCCCACCTCCATCACTCTGCAGTCCCACCTCCACCACTCTGCAGTCCCACCTCCATCACTCTGCAGTCCCACCTCCATCACTCTGCACAGCCATTGGCTGCTAGCTCTTTATTGACCAGTCAAAACACCAACTGTCGGCAAGGTCCTGCAGCCAACATGCAAATTCCCAGGTGGGATGGCTCTTCCTGGTTGTCAACTTGACTATATCTGGAATGAACTGCAACCCAGAATTGGAGGGCTCACTTGTGATCCAGATCTTGAGGATGGAAGATACAAGTTTCTGACCGGGATCTTGGCATGGAGATCTTGAGACATAGTGGCCATGAAAAGCTTAGGCCCAGGCAAGGTAGTACATGCCTTGAATCCCAGGAGACTGAGGCAAAGAGAACTCTGAGTTCAAGGTCAGCCTGGGCCAAAACAAGTCTCAGATCCAGGCGTGGTGGTACACACTTTTAATCTGGGCCACACCTTCTGCTTGAGACCTACATAAGGGCACTGGAAGAAGGAAGATTCGCTCTTCTTCACCTGCTTGCATTGACTTGCCAGCACATCTGTTGGGATCTATTTCTACAGAAGACCAGCTGGAACAGCTAGTCTTGTGGGACTGAGCAACTACTAGATCCTTAGACTTCCCATTCATAGCTGACCATTGCTGGGAGTTGGACTACAGACTGTAAGTCATCACAATGAATTCCCTTGCTATATAGAGACTATCCATAAGTTCTGTGACTCCAGAGAACCCTGATTAATACACCGTGTAAGCACAAATTAAATCCCCAATAGTACAAAGTCTGATAGAAGAAAAAAAAAAACAAACCACAATCTGCAGTTCCCTTCTGGCCATTATAGTTATTCATTTTCTCACAATTTTTCATGAAATAATGTTGTCATAAATGCACTGAGTATATTATGAGGTTCTAGATTTTACAATGGAATGTGTCTATAATGGAAATACAAAATGTGAGCAAATATTGACTTACCTGTGGGTGAGCAAATGAACAGCTAAACCCTGCCTTGTTATACCCAGAAGCGAGGTTTATGAAATGCCTACAAAACCCACAAAATGCAAGCAAACTGCCAAATCTAGAGGAAACAGAAATAAGGTTGCAGACCATGAGGAAGGAGAGAATCTGCCTACTGCAGTTTCCAGTGGTGCCATTGGCCTTTACTTTGATCAAAGAAAATGCACATAGGGAAACATGCACACCACACCTGGCATGATTGGTGTGCCCTGACACGGCAGGCAGAGGGATGACCAGAGATACTCAGTAAGCATTTCCTTAAAAATAGCAGAGTTCATAGTCACTGACCATAGTTACAGTTAATGATAGGTTAATTGATAAATAATGACGGCATGATGGGGGAGATGTCGCTAGTGGTTCATACAGGAATGAAGAATGAGGCTGGAGAATGTTTTTATATGACTAAAAGAAAATTTTATATAATTTATTTGTCTGTTAAAATGAATCATAGGTAGTGAATTCTCTTCCTGCATTCCATTTCCTTATAAATACGGTTCTGGCTCACAGTTTACATTGAAATCTACAGATCCTGGACCACTTCTGTTTAAGTTGTAAAGTTTTGGTCATGATTACATCTATTAGTTAAATTTTGGTGCTGGTGTTCAATGGTTTCAGCAGAATTTTGAAGGAAAAAAATTAGGAAATTATGTTTCTATGCTGATAAAGCTCCTTGTGGGCAATTTTTGATAAATATGATGATCTACTCATGGACTTTTATGCAGATCTTGCTACTACCATATTTCAGCAGATGAAAAGGAGAGCTATGTCATTATTACTTAATTCTGTCTGCTTGTATGTGTCCCTTCCCATGTTTGTGAGTGTGCCTATCTGTGTACACGCATGTGTGAGCTTATGTGTATAGACCCTTCTCCAACAAGGCCACACCTACTCCAAGAAGGCCACACCTCCTAATAGTGCCACTCCCCGGGCCAAGCATATTCATATCACCACATTTCACTTCCTGACCCCCATAGGCTTGTTCGAACGTAAGAGTCTATGGGGGGGGGCATACCTTTGGCAACCCCAAAGTTGATGTTGAGTGTCTTCCTTGACTTTTCTGCTTGACTTATTAAGGCAGGGTCTACCTAAAGCTTTATGGCTAACCAGCTTGCCTAGGAATCCCTGGTCCCTGCCTCCTGAGTGCCAAGGTTGATGACAAGTGTCTGTCATACCTGACCAATTTTACATGAGAACCCAAATGCTGGTCCCCAGGCTTACACAGCAAGCACTATCAACCCAAACAATTTCCCACCTGTCTTAGCTTGGGATTCTATTGCTGTGAAGAGACACCATGACCAAGGCAACTCTTATAAAGGCAAACAATAATTGGGACTGGCTTACAGTTTCAGAGATTCAGTCCATTATCATTGTGACAGGAAGCATGGCAGCCTGCAGGTAGACATGGTACTAGAGAAGGATCTGAAAGTTCTACATCTTGATCCAAAGGTATCTAGAAGGAGACTCTTCCACAGACAGCCAGGAGAAGGCTCTCTTCTACGTTGGGTGTAACCTGAATATAAGAGCTTCAAAACCCTTCCCCACGGTGACATGCTTTTTCCAACAAGGCCACACCTGCTCCAAGAAGGCCACACCTCCTAATAGTGCCACTCCCTGGGCCAAGCATATTCATATCACCACATTTCACTCCCTGACCCCCATATGTCAGTCGCGTCTATCTCGCCAGCAAGAAGGACACGAGACAAACAGGATCCTTCCACAGACGTTTATTGTGGGGTTGATTGCAGAGGCGAAAGACCCAGAAGGGAAGAACGGTGCATCTTAAATAAGCCTAGGCTAGACATGTTTCTACCTGATTGGTGCACGCCACGATGCCTCATTAGCATGCTCCAGCACTGAGCTGCGGCCCGCCAAACCTCTACCTGCGCATGCGTAGTAGGGTGCGGAGTGGAGTAACAACAGCACATCGCTGATTCATCACAGGAAATGGGCACCATCTTGTAATGGCGAACGTGGCTTCCTACACCATAGGCTTGTTTGAACGTAAGAGTCTATGGGGGGGGGGGCATACCTAGCCATAGCATAAAGCAAAATGCATTTAATCCAACTGTAAAAGTCCCCATAGTCTATCACAGTCTCAACATTGTGAACAAGTCCAAAGTTCAAAGTCTCTTCTGAGATTCATGCAATCTCTTAACAGCAATCCTCTATAAAATAAAAAAAAGAGCAGATCATATACTTCCAGCATCACAGGATATGCATTACTATTCCAAAGTGTCATACTGAGAAAATACTGGACCAAATCAAGACACAAAACAAGCTGGGTAAACTCTAAACTCTGTATCTCCATGTCTGATGTCAAAGCACTCTTCAGCTCTCCAACTCATTGCAACAAACTTCTTTCTCTTGGGCTGGTTCCACTCCCTGTTAGCAGCTTTCCTCAGCAGACATCTCATGGCTCTGGCATCTTGAACATCTTGGGGTCTCCGAGGCCACTTCAACTTTACAGCTTCTTCTTCCAATGTCTGGGACCCTTTAGAGAGTCTACGGACCATTTCTCAGAAGCCACATCTCAGATATCCTGCATATCAGATGTTTACATTATGATTCATAACAGTAGCAAGATGGAAGCCATAAAGTAAAAATCAAATAATTTTAGGGTTGGGGGGGGTCACACAACACAGGGAACTGTAATAAAGGGTTGAAGCATTAGGAAGGCTGAGAACCACTGGTCTGAAGTTTCTAAGTGTGCCCTGGAGAAGAACCTTCTTTCCAGCAGCACAGAGTTCAAGCTGTAGAAATCAAACCAAGGCCCATGTCTTAGGTTTCCATTGCTGTGAGCAGACGCCATGGCCAAGGCAAGTCTTATAAGGGACAACATTTAATTGGGGCTAGCTTACAGGTTCAGAGGTTCAGTCCATAATCATCATAGCAGAAAAAATGGCAGAAGCCAGTCTGAGAGTTCTATACCTTCATCCAAAAAAAAAAAAAAAAAAAAAAAAAAAGAAAAGAAAAAAGAAGAGAAAAAAGAAAAGAAAAAAGAAAAAAAAAGCCAGGAGCTATCTTCAGGCAGCTAAGAAGATGGTTTCCCAAGGCCCATCCCCACAGTGACACACTTCCTCCTACAAGGCCACACTTCTGAAGAGTGCTACTCCCTGAACCAAGCATATCCAAACCACCACATTCCACATTCCCTGACTGCCATAGGTTTGTTCAAACACATGAGTCTATGGGTGCCATAACCAGCCATATGCAAATATACACTTTGTCCAACTTCAAAAGTCCCAGTTTATAACAGTCTCAACAATGCTAAAAGTCCAAAAGTCTCTTCTGAGATTCATGCAATCTCTTAACTATAATCCCCTAGTAAATCAAAATAAGAAACAGATCAGATACCTTCTATATCATGCAGGATATACATTACTATTTCAAAATGCTGTAGTGAGAAAATACCACATAAGATCAAAACCCAGCTGGGCAAACTCAGCATCTCCATGTCTGATGTCAAAGCTCTCTTCAAATCTCCAACTCTTTTCATCTTTGTTGAGTGCAACACAATTATTTTTCTTTGGATGGTTCTTCTCCCTTTTAGTGCTTTCCTGGGCTGGTTTTCCATGGCTCTGGCATCTCTAACACCTTGAGGTATACAAGACAACTTTAACTTCACAGCTTCTTGTCCTAATGTCTGGAATCCACACATAATCTGTTGGACTCCACCTAAGGACTTTTGTTACTTCTTCCAGTCTGCCCTCTGTAGTATTAGAGACTCTAGTAAAGTCTGGTTGACTCTACTCCATTGCTCCTGCTGTTCTTGGTAGTCATTCCACAGTACTGGTATCTCCAATATGCTGAAGTCTTCCAATGAACTACACTTCACAAATAGCCTCTCATAGGCTCTCTTCATGGTGTCAAGCCTCAACTTCTTTGCATGATCCCTTTAGTTCTGGGCCATCAACTGCAACTGAGGTTGCAACTTCACCAATGGCCTTTCCTGGCCTCTCATAGTGCCGAGCCTCAGCTCTCCATGATCCCTTCATACCTTCAAAACCAGTTTCCTGTTGGTGATTCTTACATAATACCAAGTCCAGCTACCAGCACAAGGCACAACCTTAAGGTATACCTTAAGGTAAACCAAGGTTATGTTTAACCTTGTTAAGAAGCACAGCTTCTTTGTGCTCTCAGAAAATACCTCCCAGAAGATTTTGCCATAGTGATGCTGGTTTCTTCTTAATCAACACTAATTTCTTAGCTCTTGCTAACCAGCATCATTGTCACAGTAGTCCCTTCTATTGACTCTAAAGCCCAAGCTGCATGGTCGAAGCTGTTGGGTTCTACTGTTTGCTGGGGTTGGAACACGGCCCCCTTGTTCTATTACATCATCACCAGCTTTCTGTTTTCCAACTCCTTTACTGCCTGAGCTTGGTTGTCCTATAACTTGCTCTGTAGACTGACCTTGCACTCAGAGATCGGCATGCCTCTGTCTACTGAGTGCTGGGATTAAAGGCATATGCCACCACACCTTGACCTAGGTCTTTACCTTTTCACAAGATCTTTATAAATTCTAGATTACAGTTCATTCCAGATATAGCCAAATTGACAACTGAAGATAGCCATCAAAATCCATCCCTTGTCAATTTGACACACAATCATATCATCTTATATCCAAATGAAAACAATAACCAAGTCATATTAACACTTAATATGATATAACTCTCCATCATTCAACTGCAAATGCATAAACAATAAACTTAGCTGGGTGGGATCTTGTCCCCAAGGTCACCATTCCCTTAATCTGTTCATCTCCTTGGACAGAGGGTTTAGCTCCACTCTACTTCCTGGTGCCCCTTTAGTACTTGAACCATACATTTTGTAATGTTTTCCCTCAGGTAGCTATATTTGAGCAAAATGCTAGTGATCCACAGGGCAAAGTCTAAATTAGGCTTGAGACCTCCTTTGTCAATGTAACTAATCTAAATCTCTTTACCTTAGCCTCAGGCAGACTCTTTGGACAAGGACAAAAGGCATCCACATTCTTCACCAAAATATCACTAGAATGTTCTCTAGGCAACATACTAAAATTCTCCTCTGAAACACCTTGAGGCAGGCCCCCAGAGGTCCAATCAACTCACTACCAATATCTCCCATATTCCTACTCAGATAGCCCATCAAGCCCTACTTAAAGCAATCTTCTGCTTTCCAAATCCAAAGTTCCAAAATCTACATTCCTCCAAACAAAAAACATCAGGCCTATCATATAAATACCCCCACTCCTTGTACTAAATTCTGTTTTAGTTTGAGTTTCAGTTGCTGTGAAGAGACACCATGACGAAGGCAACTGTCTTAGTCAGGGTTTCTATTCCTGCACAAACATCATGACCAAGAAGCAAGTTGGGGAGGAAAGGGTTTATTGAGCTTACACTTCCACACAGCTGTTCATCACCAAAGGAAGTCAGGACTGGAACTCAAGCAGATCAGAAGCAGGAGCTGATGCAGAGGCCATGGAGGGATGTTCCTTACTGGCTTGCTTCCCCTGGCTTGCTCAGCCTGCTCTCTTATAGAACCCAGGACTACCAGCCCAGAGATGGCACCACCCACAAGGGGCCCTCCTTCACTTGATCACTAATTGAGAAAATGCCCCACAGCTGGATCTCATAGAGGCACTTCCCCAAGTGAAGCTCCTTTTCCTATGATAACTCCAGCCTGTGTCAAGTTGACACACCAAACTAGCCAGTACAGCAACTATTGTAAAGGTAAAGACATTTAGTCGAGGCTGACTTACAGTTTCAGAGGTTTAGTCCACTATCACCATGGTAGAAAACAGGGCAACTTGCAGGCAGACATAGCACTGGGGATTCAGGACTTCTACATTTTGATCTAAAAGCAGCCAGTAGGAGACTGGATTTGTTTCAGACTGGGTATACTTTAAGCATTTAAGAGCTCAAAACCCTGCCTCCACAGTGACAAACTTCCTCAGACAAGGCCACACCTCCTCTAATAAGACCATACATCCTGTTTTTGCCACTTTCTATGGGCCAAGCATTCAAACATATGAGTCTATGAGGACTAAATCTATGCAAAGGACCACAGTGAGTTACACAGGTCCAGTCACTCACCAGACATTCAGTATGTCAATGTTATCCTCATTCTAGAAGTATTTAGAAGCAGAGCCCTGGTTTTAGATATGGCTTACATTAGATCCTAGCTAACACATTTTATATTTTAAAGTACGATGAGGAATTTCATTCTGACCCAGCCTCTTGACAGCTTCTGCAATGAAGGAATTGACTGTGTAACCCTGAAAACTGGAAAATGGGTGGGGGTTCTTATATTTGAGAATTAATGATTTATTTATTGTTTGATTGATCCAAAGCCCCAGCCTAGCTCCAGAATTTTGAAGTTATTATATTAGCTTCCTGGGCTTCCTTAAGAAATTGCCATAAACCTAATGATATAACACAAAAGAAATTTTGTCTTCTTGTAGTTCCAGGAGCTAGAACCTAAAATTCAGTGTTTCCTGCTCCCTGCCTACCCTTCGGGTTGTGGGTATGAATCCTCCTCTTGTATCTGGCCACTGCTGGTGGCTCCTAGCAATCTCTGTCCCCGTGGCTTGTAGCTGCACCGTTTCAACCACTGTCTTCATTTTCAAGTTTCCTGTCCTGCTCTCTCTCTCTCTCTCTCTCTCTCTCTCTCTCTCTCTCTCTCTCTCTCTCTGTGTGTGTGTGTGTGTGTGTATGTGTGTGTTTCTGTCTGTCTTCATTGGATTTAAAGTCCCCCTAAGCCATCATGACCTCATCATAATTCAGGGCACTACATATATAAAATTCCTCTTTCATGGTCTAAGGTTCTGAACATAAATTCTGAACCTGTCTAACCCAATATAGTTATTTACAGGTCTGTTTTCCCGCAGTAGTATCAGGGCATGATTGCTATGCACTGCTCTGCCCTCTGACAATAGCTACTCTCACTCCTGGTTTCCAAGGGCCTCAAGGCCCATCCACCCGCAAGGGATGAATCTTTGGGAGCCCAGGTCTTCGTGACTGCATGAATTTTTATTTTATTTCATCTTGGAAGTCGGAACACTAGGCTAGTGAATAATTCTCTGCATGGGGGCTCTACTTTGCCATTTGGGACATTTTCTATTGAGTAATGCAATATTTTCTCTTAGAAGATACATTTCAAGTTCCAAACAAGCAACTTTCAAAGTATTTTAGGAACGCTCGCTCTTGGCAGTCTGTTCCGGGATGCCTGCATTGTTGATGAGACGAAGCTGTCATCAGAGACACAGTGGGAAGCCGGCGTGACCGCTGTCTGTCCAGATAATCCCGTTTTAATAAATAAATATTAGCCAGTATAAGTTTGTTTTTTAATTTTTTGGCAAATGCATTTAAGTCCACTTATTCAATTGTATAAGATTGTAACAAAAATTATTTGAATACTAGTTTTCTTAGTATGGATTCTTCCCTGGAGGCTGGGACAAGGTCTCAAGTCCAGGGGGATTCAATGGGAAGTGATCTCAGAAAGTGGGGGTCAAAGAGAATGAGGAGATGGCGGAAAGAAAACCAAAATGAGGCTGTACAGCCAAGGTCAGCCAAGGTCAGCCAAGGTCACAGTCACTGCTGAGGGCACCAGGGCCTCCGGTGCTGTAACCCTGGGGAAGTATACAGGAAACTTTCCCCGATTGAACAGGTGGAGGTTACATAGCTCCTAGTTGCCTCTCACATGGAGGAAAGGGAACTGAGCTATCTCATGCTCTCCAGACTGGGCCCACTTGGAAGCTGATTCAGCAGAACAGTCTTATAATTCAGTGTTAGCACCACCTAAGACTTAGCTGTCCAGTAAACATCCCTACCTCCGCAGCCACAGTCGGATCTGGGCCGAGGTAAGGGGACAGACACTGAATGTATCTGTTATGTCAGGGTTCTTCCTTCCTTTCTTCCTCCCCCTCGTGTGTGTGTGTGTGTGTGTGTGTGTGTGTGTGTGTGTGTGTGAAGCTGTATGAGTGCCAGGACACATATGCAGAGGTCAGAGGAGGGAGTGGGTGCCCTGCTTCCCCATTCTTCACCCTGTTCCCTTGAGACAATGCCTGTCAGTACTGAACCTCAAAGATGGCTGTCAACCACCAGGCCCCATGCAATCTTCCTCCTCCGTCTTCAGGGCTGGGGTAATGGGCGTGTCCAACTTTTTACATAATGCTGGGGATTTGAACTCAGGTCTTCACACTTCTGCAGCAAGCGTTCTTCTCCCCTGAGCCAGCCCCCTCCCTCTGAATTCCTTTTTTTAAAAATAGACAACATAACGTTCATTTGTGGTCATCATTTTAAAATGTTACCAGAGAAGGCAACACTTTAGTTCTGGCTTCTCAGATTCTCAGAGTGCAAATTCCTGGAGGAGAGCATCCATCTTGCGCCTCCTCCTGCTTCATGGTTGAGTTGTGAGTTTTGCTTTGTTTTTCTCATTTTGATTTTTTGAGGTGCCATTTCACCGCAGCCCAGGTTGACTTTGCTGTGTGATCAAAGCTCATTTGAATCCTCTTTCTGGGAACTTTATCATAAACATTCAAGTCATCTACAAATATAATCACCTTATTTTTTCTCTTCTGACCCTGAGGTATTCTCTTTTTTCATTGTCTTATTACCCCGTCTCATCTCCACTAGTACACAGGATAGTTTTTAAGATCAGACAGTATTGACGATGTGATACAAAAATCAATTTTAACACTCTGAGATGTTTACATTCTCTTGCCTATTGGAGTAAAGTTTTTTCAAATCCTACTTCTAACATGGGTTCTTAAATGCTTTAACGGGTCGTCTAGCCCACCACCCACCCACTACAGGTAGTGGAAAAGAAAAGTTAGGGTATGAGGGAAGTGGACCGGTTCAGAAACAGTTCTTTGGAGCAAATACAATCTGCGTTGTCAGGATCTCAGAGGTTCAGTTCACAGCTATCACCAGCAGCAGCTTGATCCAATCGCAAACACCACCAGTCCACTTCCGCGCGGTGTCAGGGTAGCAAACGCGATTCAGCGGCCTGATATAGCCTAGCAGCGATAGCCAGGTCTCCGACGAATCAGCCGGAGTCAGCAGGAGTGATCGGGACCAGCAGGGATACCAGGAGATGCTCTGCCATGCCTCTCAACGAAGAGTTGCAAAGCTAGCTATACAAGTCCCCCCACCCCACCCCCACCCCGTCACTGTCTGTAGGGTCCTATTTATACTCCCTCCAAACATCACGTGTCCTCCCAGGGTTCTTGCCTCACTATATCAGCTGGCGTCACTCGGTCTGAGTACGTAAAAGCTGCAAGAAGCCACCAGCGCACCACCAGAAGCTTTTTGGTGCGTTTCTTTCCGAAGCCATGACAAACGATGATCATTAAGGCATTGCAAGGCACACCAATTCCATCCACCCTCACTGGCCGTCTGTCGGGGCCTTCTGAACCCCGTGTCCTTTCCTCTTCTCCTGCGTCCGCTTCAGGAAAACACTCCTTCATGTGTCTGCCCCGGCGAAACACCATCCAACACAACTGACTTTCCAAAGAAACCGTACGCTTCCACTTCAATTGCCCTATCACTAACACACACAACCATACAATAGCTTCCTGTTGGCTTTGAGAGTAGAGGCAGGACTCCGTTGGACCCCACTGGACACATAAAGGCCTCTTAGTCTAGATGGAACAAGCAAACAGAACCCCAGCGTTCCTTTGCCTATGCCCTGGAACCCTGACTTATTTAACCCTTCACGGATTTCCTTAGATTTGTTTGCTTCCGTTCCACTCCCTTCCCATGGACATTCGCCTGACAGTTGTCCTCATTAGAACCAGTGCAAATTACACGGACAGGACAGATGAAATCAGAGGAAAGGCTGCCAGTGTCAGCATGGATAGGGTGAGTACTTTTACAAAGGACCAGGCCTGTCTGAAGACATCGAGATGCTGGATGTCTCTTTAATGGCCTTGCCCATCAGGAAGACGGGAGCAAAGGTTAGGAAAAAGTAATCTGCATTCTGCAATGGGGCGTCCTTTCAAACACAATTAGTTGCACGCAGTATTCATCTGATCTTGTGCTTGCGAAAAGACAAAGTGGCCCATTAATCCATCAGGTCTCTCCTGCCTTTCAGATCACATTGGATGTTTTAGTTAGGGGGGGGGGAAGCTGAATTGCACACCCTCCTATAAATTATATAACTGAAAAACGATAATTTAAGGATCTAAAAGGAATAGAATAAGGAAGGTGTCAAACAGTGACTTTCCTAGTTAATAACCACTTACGTCTTCCAGCTGGTAAAGCGCTTGACAAATGTGATCACTTTTTATTTTAAACCATTTCACTTTGTATAGAGAATCACTTCATTTGTGGGAGGTGAGAATTAGACATGGTTTCTAATCGGACTGGGGCAAATCAGTACTAAAAGAGTGCCACGCCAAAAATCACAGCAGTGGTGCAAAGAGTTAACTCATCGTGTCCTTAAAAACCTAATCTGCAGAACTTGCCTCAATACTTGTTTTGGTAAAAACAAAAATCAAAAACTAAAAAACAGAAAAACAAAACAAACAACCTAAGCATATTGGCAACATGAGCATTCAGTCCTGTAAGGATACATATGTGCATAAAGCATATATGGATAAGCATGTGTGTAAAGCATGCATGTATAAACATATGCATAAAACATACATTGAACACAGCACACTGAAGACACGACGGCTCACTAGGCCAAGCGTGTACTCACTCTGCAAGTAAAGAGACCTGAGTTTGGATTCTCAGCACCCACGAAAAAGCCAGGACTGATGACACATGTCTGCAACCCCAGAACATCAGAGTCTATGGCAAGCAGATCCTTGGTGCTTGCTGGCTTGACAGTCTTTCTGAAACAGCGAGTCCTGCATTGAGTGAGAGACTCTGTCTCAGAAAACTAACGGAGAGACATGACTAAGGAAGACAGCAAGACTGTCAACTCTGGTCTCTCTATGTTCCTGCATGGCCAAGAGCATGCATGCATGTGCATACCTGCATATCACACACACACACACACACATACAGGCACACATATATATATACACACAAATATACACATACATACACACACATATGCAACACAGTGTTGAAAAGTGTTCAATATTAACACTATTTTTGTTTTGTTTTTCTCATTTTGATTGTTTGAGGAGCCATTTCATGCAGCCCAGGTTGACTTTGCTGTGTGATCAAAGCTCATCTTAACTCCTCCTTTCTGGGAGCTTTATCATAAACTTTCAAGTCATCTACAAATATAATCACTTTATTTTTTTCTCTTCTGACCCTGAGGTATTTTCTTCTTTCATTGTCTTATTACCCTGTCTCATCCCCACTACTACCTAGGATAGTTTTTAAGATCAGGTATTCTTGCCTTGTTACTGACATAGGGTTGCCTTAGGATTGTCTGGAGTATGAAACTGACCTACAGGTTCCTCCATTTGTGGCTTGGGTAGGGCAGATTCCGTTCCCTTCTGGTAGCAAAGCATCTGAATTCCTCTTTGTCGCTGCTCATGAAGGAGTGCCACTCATTTGCCAAATATTTTTGTCTGAAAGTATTGGTGATTTTTCTCATTTGCTCTATTTAGTATAGTGAATTATATTGCATTTCTGAAGGTTTATTTTTATTAATATGGATGTCATGATACCCTCATGTCATGAATTCAGGTACCATCAGAGGCTAGAAGAGATCATCGTATTCCCCTGGAGCCTGAGTTACAGGTAACTCTCAGCTGCCTGCCGTGGGTGCTGGGAACCCAGCGCCAGCCCTCCTCAAGGACGGCAAGCACCATTAACCTCCAAGCAGTCCCTTTGCCTTGTCTATTGAAATCTTAAGGTTAAAACCATTTTGAGTTCCCGCGAGTAACTCGATTTCACCACAATGGATACGGGTTTATGTATTGATGAGTTAACCTCTGCCAGTATTCTGTTCAGAATGTATTTGAAGGTTGGGCATGGTAGTACATGCCTATAATCCCAGTGCTCTGGGCTGAGACCAGAGAGCACCACAAGTCTGATGTCAGCTTAAGCTATATAGCAAAACCTTGCCCAAGAGTCCCCCCAAGCCCCGAGTTTCTGTAATGGACTAGTAATTTTATCCAGTCGCCCCACCCCCCGCCGCCATTTTTGTTTGTTTGAGACAGGGTTTTGGAACTCTCTATGTAGAGCAGGCTGGCCTTGAACTCCCTGTAGTTCAGCTTGCCTCTGCCTCCCAAGTGTTGGGATTAAAGGTGTAAGCCTCCATGCCCAGCCTGTTTCTGGTTTTGTTTTTTGCTTTTGTTTTTGTTTTTGTTTTTTTAAATCAAAACACACTGATCTCCAAAAACAAGTGTTCAGAAAAAATTTTATCTAAGGTCAGTATTGTTCACTCCTTGATTAAATTATAATAAGTATTTGATAGAATGCCTCAGCAAAGTATCTAGATCTAGAGTTTTCTTTGTAGAAAAAAATTAAAATACACATTTAATTTCTTTTTATTTTTCGTGGTGTCACGGTGCCTGGGTGGAGGTCTGAGGGGAACTTGTGGGAGTCAGTTCTGACCTTTACCACGTGGGATGCAGGTGCTGAGCCCAGCCATCCAGTTTGCCATCAAGTACCTTTCCCTGTTGAAACACAGCACTACCTCCAAATTTAATTCCTTCAATAGACATGAGGCTATTCAGATCTTCCATTTTATCTTGTGTCAGTTTAAGAAATTTGTACTGTAAGTTCATAAATTCTAAAATGTTAATTTATTGCAAAAAATGCCCTCTAAAACATTTTTTGAGGCTACAAACTCGACTGCCATTCCAACTTTAGTTCTCAGTGTTTCAGTTCTCCCATGTTCTCTGTTTTTATACCTACTCAAATCACGTAGCGTTCTATCAATCACAGAAGGCCAAGAAGATAAACGATGCACTATTTACAGTGTCTTTAATTATGTGTGCACCAAGTGTGGCAGGGTTTCTACTAGAGGGCTCTGTAAGGAGGCATTTGTGTAAAATCATAACTATTTCATGATTTCATGGTATGCTCATTTACTATTCATAGCGGAAACATATGTGATGTGGTAAAGACGCAATCCATTGAACCATAAGCATTCATTACAACATCAGGGTTCGCCAATGCATTCTAGTGGGTAAAAGCTCAGGCTATGGACACAGCTGTGTTCAACCTCAACAGCCCGCTACAGTGCCTGCTAGCTTTGGATTGGAAAGAGTCCGCCTTACTTTTCTAGGCATCTAATGTTATTAGGGTTAACTAGGGAGATGCCTTTATAGCACTAAGTGCAACTACTGAGCTGCTCTATAAAACTTTGGGCTAATATTTTTACCACTGTGAGCAGCCTGATCAGACTTAATCTCAGATGACAGTGTGTGTGTGTATGTGTGTGTATCTCTGTATGTATCTGTGTATGTGCATGTATGTATATGTATGTGTGTGAGCTTGCATGTATATGTGTATGTATGTGTGCATGTATGTGTGTATATGTATGTGTGTCTCTGTGTGTGTGAATGTATGTGTCTGTGTGTATGTGTGCAAGTATGTATGTACATATATATGTGTCTGTGTGTGTCTATGTGTATATGTATGTATATATGCTTGTGTGAGTATGTATGTATGTAATTGTGTGTATCTGTGTGTATGTATATATATGTGTGTGTATATATGTATGTGTATATATTTGTGTGGGTATGTATGTATGTATGTGATTGTGTGTATCTGTGTATTAATGTGTGCATGTATATATGTGTATGTATATGTGTGTGTGTGTGTGTGTGTGTGTGACTGTGTGTGTGTCCAGTGCTGTCTCAGGAGTCTTTGCTTTCTGTTCTCAGCTTTGTAAACTGTTGTGAGCATTGTTTCTCCAGTGCTCAGTCATAAGCTGTAAGTTACCCCCGAGAAGCTGTTGGCACCACGGGCGTCATGTCAGGCTGAAGTGCTGTGTCCTGTTTTCATTTGCACACTTCTTTTGCAATCCTGTGGGGACAGGAGGGACTGCCAAGACTTTTCCCATATGTTCTTGAAAATTATCTAACCACAACCAAAAAGAAATTAAAATACAACCCCAAGCAAACAGGAAACCGACTTTTTCTTTTGGGAACTTAGTCAAAAGCCAACATTTTGTGGTTTCTGTGAAGATTCCTCTCACAGGGTTCAGAAATTCATCTTACAAAGTGCTTTGTTTTCTCCCTTTCTTCATGACTATTTGAAAAGACATTGTTCTTTCTTTTTTTACCTATGGAGGCTGATGATGGCAACACCCACCAGATTCGTATTAAATACCTTCATATATATATATACATATATATACATATATATGTGTGTGTGTGTGTGCGTGTGTGTGTGTATAATATACCATATATATGGTGTTTAAAATGAATCTTATGTAATATATATTCTTTATTATATATGGTTTTTGTAAGATAAAGCCACAGAAGTACCAGACAGCCACACTGGCTCCAGGAAACTATAAAGAATTTCTCCGTCCATAACCGAATACAGGTATCTGGCACACTATTGCGACAGCCTATTAATCCTTATTTAGTCAGGGGAGGGGTCAAGCCACAGCGAGCCTGGACATAGATGTGCCTTCTGCGGAAAGACTCTCAATCTGTTTATGTAAGCACTCACTTTTTGACACCATCCTGTGTTAGGATAAAACTCTTGGCGCTCTGCTTCCAACATACAGGAACTTTTTGACTTTATAGGAGAGCGGCAGCTGGGGGGGGGTTTATTTGAGGAGAAGGAGAAGGTAATGAGTATGCATACCTCCTCGTTTCCCCCACCAGGAATTCTTTTCCTGTCTTTTAAAAATTCCCATTCATATGCTTCTGTGTGTGTGTCATCTGTTGTGTGTCTGCTTCTCACTTGCCTCTAACTTCCTATCTACAGTCCCACGTGGCGGATGGGCGGTAAGGTAGCTAGCCATCTTGGGCTGCGTGGCGTTCTCCGTGTTAAGGTGAGCTCAGGGTGGCATCAAGTCTTCGGTGGTTAAGAATTCGAAGGGACCCTGGCTAATTCAAAGGTGGTGGCCATGGCTCTGACAGTCCTTGTCCTTCCCCCAGTTTCCTCTGCCTTGCTATGAAAGTCCTAAAGCTAGCCTCCAAGGCCCAGTCTTTATTTGACCTCTTCCTCCTCCTGAGGCTCTCTACCAAGGTCCAGCTATCAGAACATGGAAGTCCAGCCATCAAAAGCCCTCTTGGGCTCACCTAACTAACTTGCCCCATTAAAGTTAAATACCTCACCTTAACGTGGGGTTCCCCATTTTCCGCTTTTAAACCACCATTTCCCTAGGTCTGTCTGCTCTCCATGAGGAGGCAGTCCTTTGTCCCAATCCCCTCCAAGACAAATCCCCCTCCCCCTCCCCTTCTTCCTCTTCTATTTTCTGTCTTTGTCTCATCCCAGCCCTCTGTCCCTTTGGGGGCAAAGAAGTCTCCTTTGTGCTGTAATCTTGGTTTGGGAGATCCTGAGCTGACGCTGTCTGTTCCTTTCAAACTTGGGGTTGCTTTTCTTTTTACATGACAATTTCAAGGTCTCAACTGTCTCCTTTCCTTGGGATTAGGGTTTATTGAAGTTTTTCCTTGGGAAGAAAGTCTGAAGGAAAACTTTATTTGTAAGTTGATGTCATACTAAATACTCGAGCCACAGAGGCTTTTCCTTCCACCCCCGGCTCCTCGGCTTACTTTCTCTTCCAGCCTCTGCGTGTTCATCTCGAATCCTAGAATCCAAACAGCTTTGGCAGTAGCTTAGCCAGCCAGCGTTTGTTACGTCCCAGTCACTGAGCAGGTGCCTCTCACCTCAGCCCTCCTCCTGAGCGCGAGGAAAGCAGGACCCGGAAAAGAAGACCCGTAAAGTCATTTAAAAACTATCAATCAAGGTTTTATTATTTTTCCTTTCTAAGAAAAGTCTCACAGCCCAGGCTGGGCCATATAGCCAAGGACATCTCTTCTTTACCTCCCGAGTGTAAGGATTCTGGGCAGCATGTGCCACCAGACCTGGCGTACGCAGCTGATGACGGGGCATCAAACTGCCACCCCAGCCTTCAAGGCACTGCTTTAAAACAGAAAGAAGACAAGCTCAAGGCCTGACGTGAGATGGAAGAACATCACAGGAGGAGCTAGCCCCTTCTGGGGAGAAAGACACTCAGGCCTGTGGAGAGTTAGAAATGTTCCTTCATTTAAAAATCTCACTTTTTTGGATCCTTTCCTCATAAAAAAAGAGCTGGATCCGCAAAGCTGTTCATGTCAGAGTTCTTCCTTTTTTTTTTTCCTTAAAAATAAAAAAGGAGGGGTGTCAGAGACACTTGGCTGGGAACAGCACTTGCTGATCTTGCTTAGGACTCAAGGCCAGTTCCCAGAAGCCGCATAGAATCTGCTCATGACTGCCGTAACCCCAGTTTTAGGGCTCCAAAGCCCTCTTCTGGCCTCCTGGGGCACCTATGTTTGTGTGTGTTTTTGTGTGTGTTTGTGTGTAACATACACAGAAACACATAAATAAAAAGAAAGGAAATATTTAAAACAAAGATGGGGTGATAATGGAAATAATGAAGAAAACTATGAGATGATCCCTACACAGAATAAAACTCAGGGTTTCCAGCAGGTATGGCTGTGGAGAAAAACCTATGGGAAATGACACATTCTCTAAAAAGAAAAATAGCAAACTAACGAAATCAGAAGTGGCTTGTTTTTCTTCTCTTTACGGTGTTTTCAGTATGTTTTGAGATGTTGACAGCCAGACTTTATTACTTTTGTGATGAGAAGAAAACTTTAGTCTCCCTCCTCCACCGCCCCACAAATCATGTTAGCACAGACCGTATTTGTTCTCATGGATACAAAACACTGAAGGATGCAGGCAGGGGGGGGGGGGAGGCGAGAGTGCAGTTCCGCCCTTCACTGTGCTCAGCGGCCGCCCGCCTTATCTCACTTACACCGACTTCGAGCGGTTTCTCTTCTCTCTTTTGCTGGACTTACACTTCACTTATTAACCATTTAAAACTCTTAGATTAAAATGTTACCTACTTGGCAGGGGATGTGGCCCAGCGGTTGAGTGTTTGCATGAAGTCCTGGGTTTGATCTCTGTTGCTGCATAAGTCGGGAGTGGTGGCGCACACGGTGTCACCTAGCACTGAGGCGGCAGAAGAAAGGGAATCGAAAATTGAAGGGCGTCCTCAGCTACTTAGCTAGTTCAAGGCTACCCTGGTCTACATGAGATCCTGTCTCACAAAAACAAGAACGAACAAATAAGCAAGCAAACAAAAAACCTATATGTACATATATAACCATACATATGTAAGGATTATGTGTGTGTATATATATATATATATTTTGACTTACAGATTTAGAGCCCAGTGTGTATGTGTGATTTTCTCTCTCTGTGTGTGTGTGTGTGTGTGTGTGTGTGTGTGTGTGCGCGCACGTGCGCATAGGGGATAGCTCAAACTTTGGAAGTTTCTGGGGT
This sequence comes from Apodemus agrarius, assembly GCA_964023405.1. Lineage (NCBI taxonomy): Eukaryota > Metazoa > Chordata > Mammalia > Rodentia > Muridae > Apodemus > Apodemus agrarius. Next base: position 43,216,923 of record OZ030016.1, read on the forward strand.
GAGAAGAGCTTTTCTGATTCATGCAGCACTTCTCCGGGAGCTCTTGTGCGCTCGCTGAGCAGAATGCCCGTGCTCGTGCTCACAGCCTCAGCTGGGCACAGTCAGCAGAGTGCTGAGGAGGTCCCTGCCAGTGACGCAGACCAGCTGGCCTCAAGGCCTTGGGAGCCTTGTGATGACTTCACCCACCTGTCAATCACGTCTGCTGGCTTCAGAGCCAGGTGTCATGCGACTGTTAAATCACTGATTTAAAGAGAGAGAAACATGGGGGCTGCCCGTGGCTACCACCACGGAGCGACAAGTCACTGCTGATCTACTGGGAATACTAAAGAAAAACCCTTACTGGGTCACTCTTTGACAGTGGCTTATTGTTGGAAACATTAACCGGGAACGTGTCTTTCAAAGGCTTTAGATTTTGTATTGATGATGATGATGATGATGATGATGATGATGATGATGTGTGTGTGTGTGTGTGTGTGTGTGTGTGTACTGTGGAACATTTAAAATTCAATAGTGTTGCATTATACTGTAGTATGCTATTATGTCATGTTATTCTAAATAAAGATGAAACTAAGCCGGGCAGTGGTGGCTCACACCTTTAATCCCAGCACTCTGGGTGGGTTTAAAGTCAGAGGCGGGTGGATTTCTGAGTATGAGACCAGCCTGGTCTACAGAGTGAGTTCCAGGACAGCCAGGGCTATACAGAGAAACCCTGTCTTGAAAAAAACCAAATCCAAAAAAAACCCACCACCACCACCAACAACAACAAAAAACAACAAACAAAAACAAAAACAAAAAAAGATGAAACTAATTCAAAATATCCAATAACCAAATAGATAACTTAACTCAACTGAATCCTTGGCAGGTTACAAAAGCCCCGTACCAAGGAACGCCCCTGGAATGTTTGCGCATGACTAAGATCTGCAGGAAGGAGAGACAGGAAGCTGGGGAGAGCGGTCAAGATTTTGTGCACGACTAAGCAGCTGCCGACTTGGAGGCAGGTGGTTACTTTCTAGCGCTAAGCCTCCGTCTCTGTGTCTGTAAACTGAGACCCGGAGGGCTTTAAGTTACCTTCCGGGGCTCAGAAGAGCTGAGCTGCATTGCTCCTCAAAGCCCAGGTACCACCCACGATGTTCACGGCAAACGTCAGAGCCCAGACTCTGGTCTGCTCTGAGCCTGTGCTCTAGCGGTGGAAGAACGCCTGTCTGTGACTCCACGTGCACACACCTTCCAAGGGTCAGTAGCAACGAGGCACAGGAGGGAGGCGGGACCCAGAGAGGAAAAGGCGGTTCTAGTGTCCTAGGGGGAACCAGTCTCACGCTCTGTGGAAAGCAGCATGGGGTAGCAGCTGTCACCAGCAATAGATGGCGAGCTAGAAGGGCTTCACGGGCTGACCCCTACTGCCACCCCCTAGCCCGCGGTTCCCATCCCTCACTGTATGATATCGTTCCTTTGGTCCTCCACACCTCTGAGGCTCAGTTGATGTTGGAAGCCGAACAGTTTCCAAGAACCCCACCAGCCTTGATCAGCATAAAGCAATTGTGCCATTTCTGTTTCGCTCTCTCTCTCGTGCGCTCTCTCTCTCTCTCTCTCTCTCTCTCTCTCTCTCTCTCTCTCTCCAGGAAAGTTTGGGGGGATCAACATGGCCTTGTCCCCCAACAGTACCTGCCTAAACCCAGTAGCAAGCGGCTTATATGTAATTAAGAACTAATTTCTCAGTCAAGGTGCTATAGTCTGAGTGGTCACAGCGGACTAGGTACCTCAGGACCTATGCGGTCTGCTGGCTTATATTTAGATCTCGTTTCCCAGACTTCCCACTCAGGAGTTTCGTTGAGCTAGCTTTATGCCCACTCCTTCCTGTTCAGTGTTATGATGCTCACGGGTCCCTGCATACCATGGTTCTGCTGTGCCAGCTAGCGCTGTGTTAGGATCTGTCAACCACACAGCTGAGGGGAGGAGCAGAGAGCTTCTCTTTCCTTTCTCTTCATCCTGTTCCGATGGCTGCCATTCTAGCCGGGCTTCTTCACCTCTGCACGGGGAGTGCCTTCCCACACTAGAGATCATCCAGCTTACATCACCTGCACCGGGCTTCTAGGGAGTCCAGACCCGAGTACCGCTTGAGCTCAGGGGCACCAACTCTGGCGTTCTGTGTGGGACTCCCTTCCAAGCACCTCAGCTTGGGAAGGCCCCAGACACTGTAGAGCAGTCCTGACCCTGGACTCAGCAGTCAGGAGGGGCATCTGTGGTTGTCTAGTGGGGAAACCTATGCTGCATACGAGGGTACCGAGAGAGACAGAACCAGGCTAGTGTTGCTTTCCTAGCTGAGGCCAAGCCACATGTGCGCCCAGCACCTACTGAATCTGGATGGATATGGCCAATGCCATGCGGTCCTAGTCACGGTGGTGGTGGTAGTGGGGGGGGGGGGTCTGAAAGCCGCATGCCAGGAGAATGACAGAGTAACGGTAGTAAGAGCATTTGGAAGGCTGAGGCGGCAGGATCATGAGTTCAAGGTCACCCTGGGCTATGAACCAAGACTCCACCGGACTGTCTAAATAAAACAAAATGAAATAGATGGGTATCCACCCTTTTGGGTTCTTTAAGCCCATTGGAATAAGAATTGTCTTGGTCCATACATATTATAGACAAAACCTGACCTGACAGTAGGGTCGATGTAAAAGAACCAAAAGCTAGTTGTTCCAGTAAGCTACAATTCTCTTCAGTACTTCATCCCACTCAACAGCTCCTTATTAAGTACATGCTTTATATTCTTCTTCAAATATATATATGCATATACATATATATATTCAAAGTATGTATATCTTCCTCAAAGAGTAAGATACATAGGACCTGGGTTTGGACTTAGAAGCCGGCAATCTTATCATTAGAATAATTATAATGGCTTTGCCGATTGCACACAATTGCTACAAGCCCATCCTTATTACCAGCAAACTAAGGCTTAAAGAAAGCTGGTAGCAGATTCCAAGTTCAATGACAAGAGCAGATTCTGCCAGTTGTGTATAGTATGTGTGTGTGTGTGTGTGTGCACATGTGTGTGCATGCATGTGTGTGTGCAGGTGCATGTGTGTGTGCGAGAGCGCGTGTGCATGTGTGTGTGTGTGTGTGTGTGCACGTGCGCATACAGATACATACATATATAACAATGATAATCAAAGAAAAAGAGGCTCTCAATTTGAGAGGTTATGGGAGTGTAGCTGGGAGGGTCTGGAGTAAGGAAAGGAATGGAGAAAAGCCATGTAATTCTATTCCAATAAAAACATATTACATAGTATAAAGGAGAAACGTCATAAATCCAAAATGGCACTAACAATTACAATTTTTAAAAAGGCTAGAATGTGTAAGTGAAAGACTATTCTTTGTCACAGAAGTCTAAAATTTCTTCAAGGAGAAATTTTCACGTCTCTGGGTAAACAAATCACCGTCTGTGGCACGACCCTGGAGGCAGGCTGGAGAGGGCCGCGTGGCGCTGAGGAGGCGGCTCTGCCCGCAGTGGAGCAGCTTGACGAAGGTGATGACTCCTAGCCAGGGGCAGAGACCTGGGGCAGCCTGAAGCCTCAGCTGTCTTCACTCCGGCCCAAAGCCCGGGCCACCAGGAAACTTCTCTGAGCGCATACTCTTCTCAGAAACAAGGGGAGAGCTGACAGGACGCTGAGTTCCATACCAGGCTACGGGCAGCCATGTCTGCACCCTGCAGAAAGACTCACACACATGCTGTTTAAAGCAAGCTTGAGAAGCAAAGAACGCTGGGGATGGGGGTGTGGCTCAGTGGTTAGAGCCTTTACCTTTACTGGTTTTTCCCTACCCCCACCCCGGAGATTAAAAAAAAAAAAAAAGGAGAGAAGAGGAGAATAAGGGGGGAGAAAGGAGAGGAAGGGGAAAGGAAGAATGAATAGAAGGAGGGAAGTAGATCATAAGAGAGGAAGAAGAAAATCCTAAGGAAATGAGAATGTATGAGAGCATTCAACTAACTGGCTTCCAGTAGACTGGTTCTGTGAAGACTGACTGCTACTGCCCGGGTCAGCCATGGCTCTCAGGAAGGCTAATGCCTGACGGACCGCAGAAAGCTATGAATTAGGGAGAAATGTGGGAAAGGCTCGTGCCCTGACAGGACTGGGCCTTTTCACCTTTGTAGAGCTAATTAGCTTCTATCTAGAGCTTTCCCCTGGTTCTGGCCGGGCTTCACCGGGACCTCAGGTTCACCACACACAGGTCTCTAGAGGCAGAACATTCAGTGACCTGGGTGAGGCCAGGGCCAGGGGCCAGGCCCAGCCAGGCCTAAGGAGGAGTCAGAAGAGACCCACGCTACCTCAGATCAAAGCCGAACATCACAGAAGCTGAGCTGATGAATGTGCCTTAGGCGAATTCACGGACACCTGGGCGGCGGCTGGGAGAAGCTTCCAGGCCTGTGGGCCCTCCCGGCAGAGGCGGCGTGTCCTATGAGCTGCACCAGGGCAGTGGCCCTGAGCCAGGCCGCAGTTATCTCGGGACGCTGAGTCTGTGGCCTGCACGGGCCATACCTTACGGTTGTCCTAGCCATGTTTCCTTTGCAAGGCATTTATACCGCTGACTTTAGGTATAAAAGGCACACCTACATCTTAGCCAGGAAAAACAAACACGGAAAAGCCACACTCAGGGCCTCCACAGGAATGAAGGTACCCTTGTTTCTCCACGATCTGCCTAGGGGCAGAGGTCGAATCACACAGCCTCCGGCATCAGGTGTGCGAGGCAGGATCCCACATCGTCTGCTGGTGGCATCTTCCACCGTAGACAAGGTAACTTCTTGGACAAGTTAGCCTTTCAGAGACACACTCTCCTCCCCCGTAAAATGAGGCTCATTGTGTCCGCCTCATGGGATTCCATGGTAGGAAGATGGAATGTGCTCGGGCGGAGGTAGACACCGTTCTGAGTGTCTGGAAACACTCTTTCTCTCTTTTCTAGTGATGGAGCTTGAACACACACACATACACACACACACACACACACACACACACACACACACGGTGGTCTGAAGCAAGGACTACGTTTTCAAGTTAGTTGAGCCATTTACATTCTGGCCAGTGAGCTACACGGTAATGCTGTGATCAGCTCATAGGGGAAGCCCACTTGAGAAAGCAACATGTCCTACCTACTCACTCTCCTTGAGGGCTGGGAGTGGGGACGCGGGTGGCCGGGGCTCAGGCAGCCCTCTTGTTCCAAGCAGAGGCACCGTAAAGATGGCAGGAAAGCAAAAATGGGAGAGAGAGAGAGAGAGAGAGAGAGAGAGTTCTGGATGCCTGTGAAATTAGCGGCACTCAGCCCTTAAACTGGCCCCTGATGTCTTACAAGAAGGAACAAACATTTTTAAAATTTTATTTATTTTATATATGTGCATACACGGTCACTGTCTTCAGACACACCAGAAGAGGGCATCGGAATCCATTACAGTTGGTTGTGAGCCACCGTGTGGTTGCTGGGAATTGAACTCAGGACCTCTGGAAGAGCAGTCAGTGCTCTTAACCGCTGAGCCAGCTCTCCAGCCCAGGAACAAACTTCTAACATAAAAAACAAACAAAAAACAAACAAACAAACCTAATCCCTTTGTAAGATTACAGACAAGGTATTCCTCCCCCATACTGCCTCAACCCCTTCATACCAAAGACATCACAAATAACAAACATAAAACAGAACCCCAAGGAGGAGCATCGGCCGTCCTTCTGGTTGGGTACACCCCTGGTCCTGAGAGCAGGGCAGGTCTTCAGGAAGGTCTTCAGGAGGAGGCTGCAGGCCACGTGTCCCCTTTACTCCCTCTGCCGAGCCCTCAAACGAGAAGCAGTATGCGCTAGAGACAGGGTACAAAGAGCCCTCCGCGCAACACACGAGCACTGGTTTGTCCCCTGTCCGCTGGCTGTGTGACTTTGGAGCCGACACCTCTCTGAGCAGCTAGCACATAAGAGACAGACCCCTCAGCGCTTACTCAGACGACAAGCTGACGACTGAGTGCCGGACAGAGCGCCCAGCCCAGCATCGATGCGTTTAACAGATGGGTTGGTGCGAGGGTGTGGTGATTGGTAAGAGGGCTTGCTTCGCCTGCAGGATCCTTAGTCCCCAGCATCATGTGAACTGGGCGTGGTGGGGCAGCGCCAGCTGTGCCGCAAGCACTCTCAAAGTAGAGGTCAGAGCACCAGGAATGCGAGGTCGTCCTTGGCTTCCTAGAGGGCTCAAGGGCCAACGTGGACTACTTTCTAAGACCTTGTCGCAAAAAGAGAGGAGGGGAAGAGACAGACAGACCCCTCCCCCAACCTCCCCACACACAGGAGAGTGGAAAGAAGAGAGAGGGAGGAGGGGAGAAGAGAGGGGAGAGGGGAGAGAGGGGAGAGAGGGGGGAGAGGGGAGAGAAGGGAGAGAGAGGGAGAGAGGGGAGAGAGAGAGAGAGAGAGAGAGAGAGAGAGAGAGAGAGAGAGACTCTGAATCTTTCCCATTCCCAATCCCAGTTTAGGCTAACTGTGCCCAGGTGGGCTGGTTCTTCTCCTCTTGCCCTTCCTCTTTTCAGAAGGTCTCAGGGGAGGGGTAGGCCTACGCTTGCCTTGCTTTTGAACCCTGGACAGTCCCTTCCTTCTCCCTCTGAAGGACGCGGCATTGGATGCCTAGTCTCTCACTAACGTGAGAGAGGGGGTTACTGCCTTACTGGGTTTAACTGCAAAGCCTGTGTCAGCCTGCGAGGCAGAGGCTCCACCGTGTGGGGCACGCCCCTTTCCATCTTTCCTTCCTGTAGTTTTGACCCAAAACGTTCAGGCCCCTGTGATTGCTTTTGGAGCAAGTAAAGCAAACCCGATGACCCGGAAGCACTAGCAAGCTAATGGTCCAGCCTTGCTTGGACCCCGCCTTCTCACAGCTGCGCTAAGCCCTCGGAGGGCGGAGTCTGCCTGGGGTCCCCTCAGGTGTAGGCTGTTTTCCATCTCTGACCTTGATTACACCAGCACAGACTGCTCTCCTGACCTTGGGCAAGCGCTGGGTGTCACAGGGAAGGGCTGGGAGGCGCTAACTTGGGAGAAATGCTTTACTGTACCCAAGCACAGCAATCAGAAAGTTTTTTTCTGGGTGATGTCAATACCGTCATTTTGAATTTTAGAGCCTTCTAAACTTGCCTTTGAAAGAAAAGTATTGCTTTATTTTGTTTTGTTTTTAAAGAAAGGATTTCTAGCCAGGCAGTGGTGGCACACGCCTGTAATCCCAGCGCTTGGGAGGGAGAGGCAGGCGGTTTTCTGAGTTCGAGGCCAGCCTGGTCTACAGAGTGAGTTCCAGGACAGCCAGGGCTACACAGAGAAACCCTGACTCAAAAAACAACAACAACAACAAAAAAAAAAAAAGAAAGAAAGAAAAAGAAAAAAAAAAAGAAAAGAAAAAAGAAAAAAGAAAAAGAAAAAAAAGAAAAAAGAAAAAAGAAAGGATTTCTAGCCCTGGCCTGCCTCGAACTCACTGTGTAGTAAAGGCTGGCCTTAATCGGATCCTTCGGGCCTCTGCCCCTCAGTCTCTCAAGCCAAGGGCTGGGATTATAGGTGTGTGCTACTATGCCCGGGTTATTCATTGTTGGGCTTCACGCTAGGCAAGCCATCCACTAACTTAGCTATAAGCTTGGCCCTCAAAAAAAAAAAAAAACAAAAAACAAAAAACAAAAAACAAAAAGAAGAAGAAGAAGAAGAAGAAGAAGAAGAAGAAGAAAGAAAGAAAAAGAGCAATATGATCCAACATGTTGTTGTCTCAGTGTAGGAATACATTTCATCCATTTTAGACAGATATGGTGACTCAGTTTATATGTGTGTCCTTATCTGAATGCTGCCCCAGCAGCCCCCAGTGCTTCAAGGTAGTAGACAGCAGTAGCGATGATCTGGTAGAGTCTAGAATATTCTTCCTTAAGATCTAATGGTCTGTGTTGCGGACCACACTCTCTCATGGTCGGGGCCAGGATTCTTTTTTCTTAAGCAGGAGGGTACGGGTTCCAGGCGGCGTGGCAAACAGAACACCAGGACACAGGAAAGGGTGTAGAATCTCCGTGTATTTGGTGTCTGAGTGCGCCCAGTTACACTCAGCCAGAGCATTATAAACATGAGATCTTTACATATCAAAGGATGTATCCAGTACAGCGGGCACAAAAGACAATTAGCAATAACCATTTGCCATGAGGAAATGTAAAATCAGCCAGGTAGGAAACATTTCTGGGACATCCGTAAACAGAGACTGCAAACCATAAACGGACTGCAAACTTGACTCTTTAGGTCTTAATGAGATTCAGTGAGTAACCTAATTATCACCTGGCTCTCTCTGAGGGAACCTGAGATCTTTGTGTTAAATCAGAGTCTCCCAATGTCAGTGCCACTCTCATTAGCATAGCCACAAAAGATCAATGAAGTATGCAGACTTCTGAGCAAAGCAATGGCGCCTAGGACCGAGGTGTTTTGGCCAGTACTGTAGTTTAAGGAATGAATCTTTAATAAACATTCTTGCCTGGTTGCAAATAGCTCCGGATCTCAGAAATACCTGAGAAATAGATCAAAAGAAGAAGCAAAGATAGAGCTGCCCTGAGATTAGCATCCTTTCCAGCCAGGGAAATTCACAACTTTGTTCCCTCAGGGACTGCGATTACTCATAAGGTACATTGAAACTTGCACTTTAGACAGTGCTTATTCAAAATGTCCACTTTGAGACTCTCGCTTTACCTGTGGAATTCACAGTGTCCGTGAGGGTCCGTGATATTTCCCTCTTTTTTATTTAATAATTTGAGCTCGTAAATATCTCTTAAGACAATAATCTAATGTATCTAACTTATAGGGTTCAGAGACCACAGACTAGAACTAAAAGACTGAGCCAAAATCCTCTAAATTAAATGATGCATCATGTGCTTTGCTCATAGTCGCAATTTGAGCTCTTAATTGAGCCATATCAAGAGCAATATCATTATTATTTTTAAATTTTTAACAAATGATTTTTGGTAAGAGTCCAATTGTGTTTATCATAGATTAATGGCATTACGTATATATATCGAAAGCTGGCATGACATCTGGTAGAAAGCTGAGTCTATCTCTTGTCTTAATTTTAAGACTATAACATTTAAAACATTAATCTTTGTAATTTCTATCTATTTATCTTGTTGCTTTATTAGCAACAAGGAAATATAACAATATATAATAATATATATGACATTTTACCAGAAACATAATTTTTATACAATTGGTAAGTCTAGATGGCAATTAATTATACAATGTAAGAAAAACACATTTAAGAGTCTGTAGTTGTTATAAGCTGCCATCAACTTCATAGCCTCTTCTAACAATTTTAACAATTTTAACAATTCTAATAATTTTAACAATTCTAACAATTCGTGGTCCCCTTGAGCTTCTTGCAGTTCTGTCTTCATCTTCTGTCTCTGTTGTTCTCTTGACAACATTGGCCGCAGAAGTCAGTCTGGGACCTGGACTGTGAAGTCAGCCTTCTGTGGGAAAAGCAGAACATATACCCTCCCTTTGGAGGAATTAGCGCCTGTCTCTTTAAGAAAACTGTTTTGTTTAGCCAAGCCGGCAGCCGCTTGGCTCTTGGCTTTATTTTTGTCTCCGCACGAATTGTGGCCTGCAAAAGGCCGAATGTTTGTATGAACTCGCCAAGATATCTTCTTGGTCAGGAACCTATGTCCTGTTTTAATCAAATACTCGGATCTTTTTGATCCGCATTAGCCAGTCTTAAATCGACTCTCAGCCATTGTGCGCTTGCGCGCGCCTTTAACATTGTCGTCGTTACTGTCTCTTTAAGAAGTCAAAACCCCTGTGCTCGCCGCTTGACTTTCAGCAGCGCAGAGTGTGGGTCATTGGTAAACTACTAAGTTGGAACATTAAGCATATATATATAATATAAATTAAAAATATGAGTATCATTTATTTGTAAGTTGATTAAGTCCTCTAGACTTAATACCTGTAGGCCATTATATTTTGATATAAAAATTATATAGTCTATCTATGATATAAACTTTATGTGCCTTATTTTAAGAGGTCTTTGTTTAGGCACCCTTTTAAAGATTAACTATATCAAATATCTGGAAGATAGTTATTTAAACAACATATTTTTTAACTTGAATTATATTTGTATAAACAATTGCAAAAATTAAGAACTGGAATAATTTTTAGCAATTGTAAACTATGAGCCATATATATCTATATTTGTTATTAATATATAAGTAAAAGCTTGATTTAACATTTTAAAAGTAGCCACTAGAGCACTTTATTTGTGCTGAAGTAGAGAGAACTTTAAGGAATAAACATGTGATTTAATTATAAACTTTATTCCCATAGTTCTTAACAATTTATGAGACATCTGTATAGAAATATATCAAAGTAACTTGTAACAAATTATTTTTTGGATAGCAAATATCAATTTTGCCTAAAAAGGCCTGCCATACAATAGACTAACAATTAATAATAATTTGATTGTAGTTTGAAGCAAGGAAAAATATCTTTATTAGGCTCTTAAAACATTTTTCTAAAACACCTTTATAACATATTAACATCTCAATTGAAAGATGTAATACTTTATTTAGAGAGGAAAAAAGGTGATTTTATATTAACATTCTTTGTCAATGAAAGGCAATGAACTATTATTATTTTTAAATTAACTTATAGAAGCAAACGCTTTTATAATTATTAGAATGTAAGGCAAAAATAACCCTTTTTATTAATATTATATTTATTAAATCATGTCTAATGACTTATAAGCCAATACCCTATATAGTCAAGACATGTAATATATACTTATACCTGTAATATCAATTATAAAGAATAAAACGATTATATGAATCTTATAAACTTAAACCCAACAAATATTTTCTTTTTTAGCTCTAATTTTGAGAGACTAAAAGGCACATTGAATTAAAAACACAATTGTAGAGATCTTTCTATAAAAGAAACCACCATCAATCCACTTAATTTGAGGCTGCTGGCCTCCTTTTAAAACAACCTTTTTCTTTTTTAACTATGTTTAACTCTAGCTGAGTATGGGACAACTCAAATCAGCCCTTGCCATGTAAATTATAGCTGGATCAAGAGATAGATGGCCTATAGATAAAATTTTTACTACCTTTTCTTTAACATGGAACAATTAGACAGTCACTCGCACATAAGTCATCCGCACAACGTCATGGACAAGACATACATATATGTAGACATTTGGTGCACCAACAATAGACATTGACATAGAGAAGCATGCTCCATTTTCCCTTTCTCTTTTTATGTTTCTAGAACTTTTTTTTTTGTTTGTTTTTGTTTTTTACTATTTTTATTTTGTTTAAGTTTGGGCCTGAAAGACTGTCCCTGCCTTAATTTTTTTGGGTTTTCCTTTTTTATTTATTTATTTTTATATGAAAGGTGTTCCATCTTTGTGGAACCTGAATCTATATTCATTATCTTAATGCTTGCCTTATTGACATAGAGGGCAAGCTCCTGGGGGAGCACCTCTTATATTGGGGTCCCCGTTACTCCTTTCTGGACATTGTCTTTGCACATGTCCCTTATTTCCACACTTATAAGTGAGGCTGGAGGAGTCTCTTTCTCCTCCACGTATTTGCTTAACACTGGCGCTGAATTTCCATCCTTTCCTAGCTACAGCGTAGGCTCTATTTTGTCCTACGACTGGTGAGACCTCCCTGCAGGAATTATAGCCCTGCATGGTCTCTGTCTTTCTGACTGAAAGAAACATTTGTTCCTGTTTCAACTTACTTTGCCCCATACTATAAGATTACTTGCACTTAACCAGTTTCATCTCTACTGGCGGAATCCGGAAATCCTCGCAAGAGCCGACCCGTACCTTGGAAAAAGAGAGAAAGAAAGAGAAAGAAAAAGATTACCTGCTTTTGGTCCCTGTTCAAGGCGCCAGCTGTTGCGGACCACACTCTCTCATGGTCGGGGCCAGGATTCTTTTTTCTTAAGCAGGAGGGTACGGGTTCCAGGCGGCGTGGCAAACAGAACACCAGGACACAGGAAAGGGTGTAGAATCTCCGTGTATTTGGTGTCTGAGTGCGCCCAGTTACACTCAGCCAGAGCATTATAAACATGAGATCTTTACATATCAAAGGATGTATCCAGTACAGCGGGCACAAAAGACAATTAGCAATAACCATTTGCCATGAGGAAATGTAAAATCAGCCAGGTAGGAAACATTTCTGGGACATCCGTAAACAGAGACTGCAAACCATAAACGGACTGCAAACTTGACTCTTTAGGTCTTAATGAGATTCAGTGAGTAACCTAATTATCACCTGGCTCTCTCTGAGGGAACCTGAGATCTTTGTGTTAAATCAGAGTCTCCCAATGTCAGTGATAAATATCACGGACCCTCACGGACACTGTGAATTCCACAGGTAAAGCGAGAGTCTCAAAGTGGACATTTTGAATAAGCACTGTCTAAAGTGCAAGTTTCAATGTACCTTATGAGTAATCGCAGTCCCTGAGGGAACAAAGTTGTGAATTTCCCTGGCTGGAAAGGATGCTAATCTCAGGGCAGCTCTATCTTTGCTTCTTCTTTTGATCTATTTCTCAGGTATTTCTGAGATCCGGAGCTATTTGCAACCAGGCAAGAATGTTTATTAAAGATTCATTCCTTAAACTACAGTACTGGCCAAAACACCTCGGTCCTAGGCGCCATTGCTTTGCTCAGAAGTCTGCATACTTCATTGATCTTTTGTGGCTATGCTAATGAGAGTGGCACTGACATTGGGAGACTCTGATTTAACACAAAGATCTCAGGTTCCCTCAGAGAGAGCCAGGTGATAATTAGGTTACTCACTGAATCTCATTAAGACCTAAAGAGTCAAGTTTGCAGTCCGTTTATGGTTTGCAGTCTCTGTTTACGGATGTCCCAGAAATGTTTCCTACCTGGCTGATTTTACATTTCCTCATGGCAAATGGTTATTGCTAATTGTCTTTTGTGCCCGCTGTACTGGATACATCCTTTGATATGTAAAGATCTCATGTTTATAATGCTCTGGCTGAGTGTAACTGGGCGCACTCAGACACCAAATACACGGAGATTCTACACCCTTTCCTGTGTCCTGGTGTTCTGTTTGCCACGCCGCCTGGAACCCGTACCCTCCTGCTTAAGAAAAAAGAATCCTGGCCCCGACCATGAGAGAGTGTGGTCTGCAACAGGTCTGAAGCCGGGCGATAGTGGCGCAGGCCTGTAATCCCAGCACTTGGGAGGCAGAGGCAGGCAGATTTCTGAGTTCGAGGCCAGCCTGGACTACAGAGTGAGTTCCAGGACAGCCAGGACTACACAGAGAAACCTTGTCTTGGGGAAAAAAAAAAAAAAAAAAGGAACTGATGGTCTACAAAGGGAGTTCCAAGACAGTCAGGACTACACAGAGAAACCCTGTCTCAAAAAAAAAAAAAAAAAAAAAAAAGACAAAGAAAAAGAAAGAAAGAAAGAAAGAAAAGAAATGATGGACTTTCTTCTTTCAAACAGAATTGGAGGGTCCACTCTATAAAGTTACCTTTTCTACACAGCATGTCAAGAATTACCACAAAAGCTAAATTCTAGGGTTGTCAAGAATCCCTAGTGCAGCCACTCAAGACTATTTGGAAAGTGTTCATTGCACTTGAAGTTTAGGGGAAAAAAAGATACAAAGTTGTGTGGGTAAAGACACGGGGGTGGATGTGGGTGAACCTGCATAGAGTGATGAAGGTGATAAAAAAGTTAGTTCCCCCAAATTAATAGAAATTCTATATTAATATAGACTACAGGGTCTGGGCATGTGGCTCAGTAGAGTGGTTAGTTGACATGGATAAGGTCCTGGGTTTGATCTCTAGTCCCACATAAAACTGGGTATGACAGTAGATAGCTAGCTGTATGCAGAACTTGGGAGGTAGAGGCAGGAGAATCGCAAGTCCAAGATCATCCTCAACCATAAAACTAGTTTGAGGCCAGCCTGTAGATCTAGGCTCCAGAAAAAGAAGAGGAGGGAGGAGGGCTGAGGAGGAGAAGAGGAGAAAAGAAGAGAGGGGGAAGAAGAGGAGGAGGAGGAGGAGAGGGAGAAGGAGGAGGAGAAGAGGAGGAAGAGGAAGAGGAGGAAGAGGAGGAAGAAAAGGAGGAAGAGGAGGAGGAGGAAGAAGAGGAGGAGGAAGAGAGGGAGAAGAAAAGGAAGAGGAGGAAGAGGAGGGAGAGGAGGAAGAGGAGGAGGAGGAGGAGGAGGAGGAGGAAGAAGAAGAAGAAGAAGAAGAAGAAGAAGAAGAAGAAGAAGAAGAAGAAGAAGAATCTCTTGTTTTTAGTCCTACCCACTCCTATAACTCAGTCCATCTGGAGTAGACCCAATAATCATTCTTTTTTTTTTTTTTTAACCAATAGATCAATTGATCTTGATGCAGGAGGGGTGTGAGGTATGTGGTATGATGCCTCCTTTGTACTTACTGTATCCTGCCTTAACATAGGGGAGTGAGCTGACAGTGAGTTCACAGTCTGCATGCCAATGCAGGCAGAGCAGTTTGTGGGTAGAGCTCCTTTGATCCTAGAGACAGAGGAGGCTAGGAGAGCTTGCTGTAAAAGGTGGATCAACAGGATTTTTTTTTCCCTTTTGAGGAGGGGGTAAATTAGATCCTGGAAGCACTCCCAGGCTGTAGAAAAATGTGCTAGCTACCAGCTGTTCTGGGAGAGTGACTCACCACCCCTGTGGCAGCAACCAAGGGTGGTGAAATGAATCACAGCCACCTCTGTGGGGGGGGTGACAGGAGGTGATGGTGTGACTCCAACAGAAGTGCACCACACCGTGTGGACCTGTGCATTCCAGAGAGGCCCAGACCTCCTGCACAGACGCTGATGTGTGCTGTCAACTCCTGTGGCCCAAAAAGAAGAGGGAAGGAGGAGCTGAATAAGCCATCTCCTAAGGACCACAGATGCAGCACTAGTTAGTCACGGGTATGAAAAGCCCTGTGTTTCAAACTCTGGACTCACCCTGGCCTCTTCCTCTCACTTGCTGGTAAATCTGGACAGTTCCACCTCTTACACGTCTCCTAGGCAGGTCCCATCCCCCACTCTGTGACATACTGGTCATCACCCTCTGTTCCTTCCCACCACCTTGGCCCATGCTTCTTCAACCGCCATCATCTCCCATCTTTGCACTCAGTAGGTCTTCATCTCATTGTCCTGTTTGCTGTCTCTCCCTCCATTCGTCTTCTACCTAGCCTCAAATCTGTCTTCTCCAAAGTGCAAGACTAAGCATGAGTTTGTCCCGCTTAAGATCCACAGCCCTTAAACTTTGATTTTTAAACTCCACTGTGGGTCAGAATCACCCAGCAAGTTTGTGAAAACGGACTGGTGCTGGACCCTTCTGGAATGTTCTTCATGACTTATTTATTTGCTGAATTCCTGAGTGAAGTCTCTTGTCTCCTGCACAGAGTGCTTGCTACTTCACTGAGTTTTCCTAGAAAATGGCAGGTAACATTATCTTCCCGTCTTCCTAGCATGCAGGTGGGGCTCAGGCAGGCTTAGAACCTTGATGAGAGTACACATGTACTGCATGAAGGAGCCAAACTTTCTCCTGACTTTAGCACCTGGAGATACTTAACTAATGATAATTAAATAAATGAATTACTTTTGCTAGAGTGTTTACTAACATCAGGTAAAATTTGTGTAGGTGCCTTGACTGTGAATATGAGAAACATTCAAAATGATTTAAGTCCCTTATGTTGTGCTAACCTGAGATCTAGGTCTCATTTGATACTGGGTACATGGTTTCTTTTATTGTCTCCGTGACAAGATTCCTAAGAGGCCAACTTACAAGGGGAGGGATTTGTCTGGGCCCATGGTCTCAGAGGCCTCCATCCATCGTGGTGGAGAAAACATGGAGGGATATCTTACACCATGGAAGCCAAGAAGGCAGCAACACCAGCATTTCTACACCCGCTCTTTCTCCCTTTCATTAGATCTGTGCCCTGTGGGATGGTGCCCACCACATTCAAGCTGTGTCTTCTCTCCATCCTCCTTGGAGATATCTTGGCAGACACATCCCGAGATTAGTGTCATCACCACTTAGGGGATTCAAAGTCCAGTCAAGTCGATAGGCAGGTTAACCATCAAACAGGACACCGGGTACGACTGTGGCATTGTGCGCGTCTGTGTGCCGCTCCAGGTACCACTGTGTTTTAAGGGAATGAGCCTGGAGGATGGAGAGCTAAAATCATTGCCCTCTAGTTTAACTGGGCCACCATTTGTCTCTTTCTCTTTCTCTTCTCTTTTCTTTTTCTATCTTCCTCCTCCTCCTCTTCCTTTTTCTTCTTTCTTGTTTTTTGAGACATGTTGTGGTTTTTTGTTTTGTTGTTTTGTTTTGTTTTGTTTTGTTTTGTTTTGTTTTGTTTTGTTTTGTTTTGTTTTCTATGTAGCCTTGGCTGTCCTGGAACTTGCTCTGGAGACCAGACTGGACTTGAACTCACAGAGATCCAACCTGCCTCTGCCTTTGGAGTGCTGAGATTAAAAGTGAGCTCTACCACCGCCTGGCCATTTGCCCACTTCTATCTGGCTACCCTCTATTTCTTTGCATTTGTTTGCCCTTTTTTTTTTCCCACCCAGCAGAGGGTTTCACTATGTAATACAGCTTGGTGAACGACCAGAATGTTGATGGATCTTGGTGAATTCTTGGCGAATCTCCAAGAAATCCACAGGCTCTGTCATGTGAGTAGCACCTAAAGGTGCCTGAGACCCAAGCCTGTACTAGTGGAGAAGCCAGAACTATGGTAAAGGCTTTCCTACTGATGTGCCGTTTCCAAGCCTTGAGGTCTTCTCAGGAAGTTAGTGGGAGAAGTCCTGTGATGCTTGGACTCTGGGTGGCCCTTTGTCCTGCTTGCTGAGTTCTCCTTTCTCAACAGACGCCAGAGGCTAAGTCTGGCTCCTTCCTGAGATTTTTTTTTCCTCCCTTGGATCCAGCAGAGGTCCCAAGGCTGTTTCCCCCACGTTTTACAAACGAGGAAGCGCGAATCCCTGTGGAGAAGTCTGCAGCCACTGATTCTAAATGTTTAAGAAGAAAACGAATGTATCCTTAGCCTGGGCCTGCTGAGGACAGACACGTGGGCTGACACTTCCTGCCTGGCGCACCTTTCCTCCTCTTGCGCGCATGCTCCCCCTGCTGCCGGACGCCGGAAGTGCGCCCCCGTGGGTGGGGCTGTGAGGACCACCTTATTCCGTGGTGATCACTGCGTCAAAAGATTCCAAAGGAGTGCCCAAAGACAAAGACGAAATCATAGTCTTAAGATTCTTCCAAAGGCTCCGAATTAAGCTTTTATTTTTTATTTATTTATTTTTTTTTGCATATCAAGCTTATGCTTTGTCCTTCCTTAAAGGGTTAAATGAACGGAAGGACTTCAGGGTTGGAGTCAGTCAACAGATCCAGGCTTTGATGAGACTGGGCTTCGTTACCTGTACTTTGGACACAGTGACATGGTGTGTCCAAATCTCACAGCATTATTGTGGAACATATCCATGAATAGAATTGTATTAAATATTTTATAACATAAACAAAATTACTGTGTGCAGTCTCTTCATAACCTTGCTCTTCTCCCTCTCCTTCTGCCTCCTCCTCCTTTCTTCTTCTTTCTCTCCCACCTCCTCTTTCTCTCCCTTCCTTTCTCATACATCTTTAAGTGGACATTATAGTGAAGCAACTTAACCCTCCCACACCCCAAAAGGAAGCGAGGCAAAGAAAGTTCAGCCACAAACCAGAAGTAACAGAAAAAAACAAAACAAAACAAAACAAAACAAAACCAAAAACAAACCCGTATCTACGGCAAAACAGTAAAAAAGTGAAAGAAAGGAAGAAAGGAAAAAAGTAAATAAAGAAGTAGTTTTGGGGAGATCAAGTTAGATTTAGCTAACATGGGCTGCCAGCCTGGCTTGAGCCCCTAAGGAGGTAGAGACGATTGGGTAATTCTTGACCTCTGTTTGACCTCATAAATAGAAATTCTCATTCGGCATTGTAGGAGCTCTGAAGCTAGTAGGTTCCTGCCTTTTTAAATGTAGGTCTCTCCTCCTTTTCGCCGCTGGCAGTGGGCGGGCCTGGGCTCTTGCGGCAGGGAGGGGCCGCCACGCCTGCGCCCTCCTGGGAGCCGCCCTGCCCTGATGCTGCGGGCAGCTCCGTGGCCGACTGGCTCCCTCCCTCCTTCCCTCCCTCCCTCCCTCCAGCAGCCCTGCCACGTGGTAGATTGGCTACTCCTGGGAATGTGAGAAAGCACTGCCGTGAGGGCCACACCAAAAACTTTTACAGCTCTGTGGATTATGTTAAACTTTCCTTGCAAGTGTCTGTTTAGAGGACACAAACCCCTAGATGTTCTCTTTGGCACAGGAAAACAGAGGGCGACCGAGGAGACAAATAAACCAATCGGGACAGTGCTGGTTGTTGTGTTAAGTCGTCCTTCTTGAAAGTGTTTTATAATTCTCTTGCCTTTTTCTTCGCGGGGGGGGGGGTTAAGGTAAGGAGGGGGCGTGTTCTAAAAAAGATGCTGGCGATCATCAGTACCGGCTTTCCCAAAAGTTTCTGTCCTAGGACTGAAGAAGAAGATGGCAGCCTTTCTGGCCCCAAACCTCTCCAAATAAAGTAAAATGCTTGGGGAAAGGGAACCTATGTCTCTCTTTAGAGCAGCCCGAGTACATGGTACAGTGACATGGAATCAAATGAAAACATTCTTAAGGTTGGATTTTGCCACGACTTAGGCTGTGTGTTTTGAAACTGCCTACCGGCTTAGCCAATACCCTCCCACTGCGCCAGTGCAGTTGAAAAGTGCTGGCTGTTGATAGACTTGGTGGTTTCAAAGTGTTTAGACCTCTGAGCCTCTCCTAAGGACTCTTGCGCCTGTAAACAGGTGGAGTCGAGCCTGTGGTATTGCTGGGAGGAGTGAAGAGGCCAAGGCCACAGAGCTGGTTTCCTGGGAAGGCTAGCCTGGGTCAAGGTCTGAACGCAGTATGTGGGACCGGTTAGGATGCGTCTGCCAGCACTCTGTGGTGGTAAATTAAATAACTGCCATTTTAAAACATAAGTCAAAACAAGCATTTAAATTTATATATTCACAGGACCTACTTATTATGTATTTATTTTACAAATTACACGGGTTGTGTTTCCAATACAAAAAAATAAATAAATAAATAAATCCCACTCTGGTACCCTCTTCAGTAGAGAGCCCATTTTAAATTAAAATTTCATTTTAATAGGTAATTTATGTCTACAATTCAAAATCAAATTCTAGCACACACTGAACCTGACAAGTCTTGCCTAAACCTCCCTCACATCCTTTGATTTCTTCAGGTTCTTTTTTCCTTCATCAATAACCATTATTTTTTAATGTTCCTTGTTTGTGAAATTCTTATAGATTCAGTGCCTTACTGTAAGTTGAGTTGCACACGGTCTGTTTTGAATTGGTTTTCTTCCCGCGGTGTCAGGCTTGCCTAAACAATCTGCCTCTTGCCTGGGAACCCCAGGGAGCACTGAGGAGCCAGGAGAGGAGCGCCAAGAAAGAGAGCCCCGAGAGTTGGGGCTGTCGAGGCTACAGCTGCCTCCATATGTTCTGCAAGGATCCAGCCAGACAAGGCTGCTTCTAGTGAGTCCTGGGATTCATGCCTGCTACTGATGGGGGTTCTTAGCTATCTTCACAGGGAAAAGCTGTCTACGGAGCTGCGAGGAAGACGGGGAGAGGCACAGGTCAGTGGACACAGACCCAGCCTTCCCACGGCCTACGGGGTTTGCTCTGGAGAAAGAACCCCACACAGAACTGGGACTCTCCAGAGGCTCTCCAGCCTGAACAAGGCCGATCAGCTGGCAGGCAGGGGCAGGCTGCGGAATCAGCTTTTGTCTTGTTTGGACTTCTGCCAGGTCTGTCGTAACCCAGTGCAGCAAACGGCAGAAGTTCCCCATTTTTGTGGTAATAGATGCTGGAAAGCTGAGAGTCTGTGCACGGCAGAGCTCTTCTGGGACTGGAGAGCAAGGATCTGTTCCAGAACTTTCTCCTTGCCTTGAACACAGTTGTCTGTTGGTTGTGTCTTCATCCTTTGTGTTTGTCTGGGGCCCAAGTCCTGGGATTAGGATCTACCCTACCGGCTTCATCTTAACTTCACCTTTGTAAAAACAAAACAAAAGCACTACCTATAAACAAAGCTACATTCTTGAAACATTGTTCAAAAACTTATAGAAACATCTTGCCTGGAAGTGAGGATGCTGTTGTGGTTGGAGTGTGTCCTATGGAAGTTCACATGCTGAGAGTTTTCGCTCGGTGCCTTAGTGCCTGACATTGGGCTTGATACTGGGTCATTAGGACAAGAGAGTGCGCTGCCTGCGGGAGTGGGTTACTGCTGGCGGGCAGGAGTGCTAGACTTAGTATAAAAACATGCCTGGCCTCGTGTTCACCTGTCTGTTCCCACGAACTCTAGCTCTTCCACCTTTTGCCACAGGATGACCCAGAATGGAAGCCAGCTCTTGATGACATTGCCTTTATAAAGGTGTCCCTGGCCTCCAGAACAGTGAAAAATCTCTTTTCTTAAAAAACAGCACCGTCTGAACAGGACAGTGGTGGTGCAAGCCTTTAATTCCATCCAGCACTCGGGAGCTAGAGAGGCAGGAAGTTCGCTGAGTCTGAGGCCAACCTGGTCTACGGGGTGAGTTCCAGGACAGCCAGGGCTTTACAGAGCAGCCCCATCTTGGGGAGGGGGGGGGGGAATTACCCAGTCTGTGAGGATTCTGTTAGGTCAGCACAAAATGGATCAACAGACGCTAGCCTTTACTTTTTGTTTATTCTTTTTGAGACAAAGTGTCATTTCCTACTCGCCTCTGCCTCCGTGTTGATGCTTCAAACCAGACTGGAACTGGAGGTCCTGTTACCTCTCCCTCCGAACTGCTAGGTTTGCAGGCATGTACCACCATGTCTGACTCGAAGGCTATTTTTCTCAAGAGAACACAACTGATACTGCTATCACTCCAGTGTGCCTTCTTATATCCAGTGGTGTCCACCCACCTCCAAAAATGCTGTCCTCGCACCCCCGGTCCGCCATTGAAAACCAAGCCACACCAGTCTGGAAAAGTGTTTGGTTCCTTAGCTGTGCGACAAGAGGGAGGCGTTGTGAGACCCCACAGTGTTATCATCCATTGTGGTCTCTGAATACTAAACACAATACAGTCTTCCTTATGAAGAATAGTCCTGCCATTCCAACAAATCTTCCATCTTTATAAAATCCAAGGTCGGGAACATCTCCTTCCAATCACGGTCCCATATGCCTAGATTCCATGAAAATTACTTGTTGCTTGGACTCAGGGTTTTCTTTACCTACGTTTTGAAATAAATACGATTCTCAAAGGTCTAGCTGGGCATTGGGCGTGGTGGCCTTGGATTATTTATTTTTTCTCTTTGTTTCTGTTCAATCTGGCCTGGCACCTTTCCTGGGACGCTGTGACAAACACTTCGGACCCATTTGTGTTGCCGGGTGTGGCTTTGCCTGCACCTCCTCCTCGCAAGGTGAAAACACAAGCTGAGTTTGAACAGAACAGGCGGGAGGGACTGTGCTCCTGGAAATCCCCCATGAAGCTAATTCCCTTCCAGATCTTTCTCAACACCCAGAGGAGGAGCACAACAGCTCCCCTCCCCACTTCCCTGCCTGTGATTCTATATTCTGAGACTGGAGGAGGGACAGGGTGTGTGTGTGTGTGTGTGTGTGTGTGTGTGTGTGTGTGTAATGTATATTAATGGATCTGGGGGTCGAAAGTTAAAAAGTAGATTTGGAGTGTTAGTTGGGTCCAACAACTCCGTATGCCACTCCTGTGATTCTGAGGGAGATACACTGGTAGAGCCTGGCCCACCATCATCAGACCTCTTCACCAGGTTTCCACAGGGTGGTTACCTGAGAAGCAGAGACCTATTACTTTTCTGCCATCCTGGCCTTCCAGAGAGTTCTTGAGTTCCAGTCCGGTGTCCCAAGTTTCTGAGCTTCATCCACTACTGAGGAACGAGTAGAAGCCAACGTGCTGGGGAGCCCAGCTCTCCTTACAAGGAGGAAACACACCGACTGTGAGGAATCAAAATTGCTAGGCCACCTTGCTCCTTCACGGAGAGTCCTTCAAGAGACCCAGAGAAGGTGGTGGGTGTGGCCAGGAGCAGGTTATTTGTTCTTAGGCAAAGGTGGGGGAAATCAAGGGGTCCCAGGGCCACCTCCCTCTCTGGTGTTCCCTCGGTCGGTCCTTAGGTCTATGGCTTGCTTGCTTCTGTTCCACTCCTGACTCATGGCACTGCGGCCCTTGGCTTTAGAAGTCCTAGAGTTCACAGTGGCCTTCCAGGGAAGGCAAGGGCTGAAACTGGGAAAGGTGTGAAGCAGCCTTTGACCTCGCATGACCCTGGTCTGTGACTCACTCGCTGGACTCCCTGGCTGCTCCCATTCCTCACGGAGGGAGGGAGGGATGCCGGCGCTGACATGGAAACAAGCCAGGCCTGAAAGGAGGGCTCAAGTGAGGTTGCCAGGGAACTCCCACAGCACTTGATACAAAGTGATGTCTTGGTGGAGATGGTAACTGTAACCCCCAGGGAGCACCTCCTCCCACCCCCACCCCCCCACTCCCGACCAGCTGCCATTCCACTACAACGCCCCAATCATCACAAGGGCTGGTACTGTTTCAATTCCCATTTTACTGGTGAGGAACCTGCCACAGTGAGGTCCACAAAGGCAAAGTTAATACCGAGCAGAGCCAGGTTTCCAGCTCTGGAGTTTGTCCTCTGAACTAATAGAAATGTGGGCATTATTCATCTCGTTGTATAACTGAGAAGGCAGAGTGAAGCCAAGGGCCCTGGCGGAGACTGCACAGCCCGCGAGAAGCAGGGATGAGATAAACAGCACCCCACCCTGACTCTAGACTTCTCCCCGGGCACAGGGTGGGGCGGTCGAGGGGCGGGGGAGGCAGGATGTAATTGCATCTTGCATGTGCCTCGCCCTTCTCCACCTCGAATTTCTACCTTCCTCCTGAAGCCGGGAGCTCTCGTTTCAGGTGACAGGAAGCCACTGGAAAAAGAGCCA
The DNA here is from genome assembly GCA_964023405.1 of Apodemus agrarius. Classification (NCBI taxonomy): domain Eukaryota; kingdom Metazoa; phylum Chordata; class Mammalia; order Rodentia; family Muridae; genus Apodemus; species Apodemus agrarius. The sequence continues at coordinate 43,239,975 of OZ030016.1, forward strand.
GCTACTGAGTGATCCAGTGAAGAAATCAGAAACCTGCACCTGCCAATCCAGGAAGGAGTCCAACACACCCTATGGGACTGACACCTGGCTGCCCAGGTAAAGTGTCCAGATGCCCCAGGCCAAGGGAGGTGAACACTGGAGGAAGATTCCAGAAAGACCAATGTGAAGAAGTAGGAAAAAAAAAAACCCAAAAGGCCTCAAGGTGATTTAAAAGACAGGTTGCAATCAGTGTCTCTTGTGTTGGGAAGAGCCACACAGAGAATAATGAGTAACCTTTTGTTGTATCAGTAAGAGAGCCGACATTGACTGGGTACTTACTGTGTACAGTTTACTACACATTGCTACAAGTTTACCTCGGGGCTAGAGGTGAGGAAAATACATCAAAGTTTAGTTGATCCAATAAGAGAAAGATTCTGGTAGTTTCCTTACTCCTTACGCCAAACCCACTTTTTTTTTTTTTAATTCCTTAATTCTTGATGACAGGTCATTTCAAAGATGATTTAAGAAAATCTTGATGGGACTGGCAATATGCTGTAGAGTGCATATCTAGCATGCATCAGTCTCTGGTTGGAGTCATTCCCCATCCACTGTGTAACCAAGTATGGCAGTACACGCCTGTAATTCCAACATTCATGAGGTAGATGCGGTAGGATCTGAAGTTTAAGGTCATCCTTCCACACATTTGGAGATCTAGGCCAGCCTGGACAACATGAAACCTAACTTGAGAGGAAGAAAGAGAGGAGAGAGAGAGAGAGAGAGAGAGAGAGAGAGAGAGAGAGAAAGAAGAAGAAGAAGAAGAAGAAGAAGAAGAAGAAGAAGAAGAAGAAGAAGAAAGAGGAGGAAGGAAGGAAGGAAGGAAGGAAGGAAGGAAGGAAAAAAAAGAAAGCATTGCAATAAATTCTTATGAATTTAATCTACTAGTTTCAGTCATTATCATCACAAGCCAGTCTTGCCTAATCTTCCTTTCTTGGGCTATTTTGAAGGATCATACATATTATTGTGCACTATAAGATCCCATTATACACACAATAATATATATCCTAGAGAGGACTAGGGTAACAGCAATACAGGGGTGCAATGGTTAATCTTGATCGTCAATTTGACCACATCTGGAACCAACTAAAACCTAACCAAGGTGGTAAACCTGTGGGGGATTTTCTTGATTGGATCATTTGAGGTGGGAAGACTCTAAATCTGGGTCACTTGAGTCAGAAGACTCACCCCAAATCTGGTCAACACCTTTTGATAGCAGCCCACATAAAAAAGGATATGGACGAAGGAAACTTTTGCTTTTTGGATGTTTGCCCTCATTCTCAACTTCCTCTCTCCTGTTCCTGAACCTTTTCTTCCGCTGATGTTAGAACTACTTCAAGATTCCAATGTGGACCCAAGACCGGAGTCTCTCTAGTGCCTTCCAGGGATGCCAGCACCATATTGAGGCCACTGAGACATGCAGTCTCATGAAAGGAACAAATACCAGATCCTTGGCCTTTCTATCAAGGGACATCCATTGTTGGACTACTCAGACCGCAGCCTGAAGGCAGCTCTGATAATTACGAACCAGGTTCATAACTCTAGAGAATCCTGGCGAATACACAGTGTTACCCCTTAAGGAAAATGGAATGACTTTCAAAGCAGTTGGGGAGCCAGCCTCTTTTCAGGTATCTGGTTGGCGGCATCGTGTGTGTGTGTTTACAGTTGGCTTATACAAATTGGAATAAAAATAGTTTAGCTATCGCATTTGGCCAAGTCTCTTAAATCCCTAACCCACGTTCAGGGCCCATCCCCATGCCCTTTATTTGCTGAATGAAGAAAGTGAATCTTTTGCCCTGCACCGTTTCTCACGGTTTTGATTTGTTGATCATATACTGGTGATGGAATCTACCATGTTCTTCTGCCCCCCAGGATTTCCTGTAGAGGTGTCGCTAAGATCTAGTGGTTGGACTGAGTTGATATTTCGTTGTTTGGGGAAGATATTTCAGCAAGCGTGACAACCCTGCAAGTAAGCATTCTTGTTTCCTGAACATGGAAACTCAAACCCAGATAACAGTACCGATGCATGGATGCATGGAGGCATGGAGGCATGGATGAAGGAACTTGAGTCTTCCGACTCTTGCTTGCCCTTCTGTTCCATTGCTGACTGGAGTCCAGATTCTAGAACCTTCTCAGGATGGAAGAATGATTTAGTTGCCATTGCATCTTTCAGAGAGAAGCCAAGATGGGGATGGAGTGGGGTGGAGTGGGGTGGGGGGAACCAATTAAACCTTTCTAGAACATGTAGCATTATTTAAACAGATGCTGAGAAAAAAGGTTCCTCAAGCCTTGGTGGGGAGAGGGGGCTCTGCACCTCTACTCTGCCAAGAGTCTTGAAGCCTTGAGACAGAACTCTGGTGTGGATGACAGTTTTTATTTTCTCTCTCTCTCCTTTTATAGACTGGGAACAGGTTTACCCGAGGATCATTTCATGTCTTAGACTTACTCATCTTAGTTGAAGGGAAACAAATCTGTGCTCATATGTGTTGTTGGATGGACACTAAGGTGGTACACAGAATTCTCCTCGGGGGAGGAGAGAGGGAGGGATTTCTCTATCCTCATCCCCCACCCCACCCGACCCCACCCCAGTGAGGTGACCTACGGAGCGGGTGGCTCCAGATCCCAAACCGTAGACCAGAAAGAAATATTCCATCCCCAAGCAGAAGAATGTCACTCTGGATCCCAAAGTGTGAGGCAGGGGTAAAGATGTCTCAAAGACCTAAGACCCAGGAGAACTGACATCTGTAGAATACATAAAACACATCACACAATTCATTTGAAGAACTCCTGGTTTATGCTTCCAGCATCCCTACAGGGTGAGACGGACCTGCTTCTGTAACCATAATTTGCAGATGAGGAGGACCAGTTTGTATTAGAGAAGGCTGTAAATGAAGACTTTTCTCATCTAGAGACAATAGTATTATCATTGAACTATGTGGTCAACTAAATTAGGGTATCTTTTCGGGAGTGGTTATAGTAATGAATTAAAAGGAAGATAAAAAGATGTTACGAGTTTGGGAGTGGCCCCAGCAACACACACTGAGAGAGTCCCAGTGTTCTAAAACGTGGCACCTTCCATTTTAAGACAGAACTTGGAAATGGGTTAAGCAGGTGTAACCGATGTAGGGATGAAAACTTCTCACAGGAAATGACCCTGGAAAAGCGATGATTAAGTATTCTTCCGCTCTGTCAAGTCAAGGACAGAAAGGACCTCCAAGGACTATCAGGATCCTGGGTGGTATACATACATACATACATACATACATACATGTTCAGGGTAGATGAATTGCAAGAAAGGCTCTCTATAGGATGGTCCTCTGGCAGGCAAGAAAGCCATACATGGTCCTAACACTTACTTGGTGGAGTAAGGGGGCCAGATTTCAGTTCCCTGCCCCAGGCCCCTGCATCCAGGAGCACAAGGGTAGCAGCTATGGCAGGTTAAGCCTTGCTTAGCAAAACAAGCTCAACACCTGCTGAGCCCACGTCCTTCCTGCTGAAACACTGTCATCTTTTGATGACTGTGTCATGTGACTGTGGTCTCCTTTCAGCTCCCAAGAAGGCAGAACACCATCACCATGTTATGCAACCCGCTGGCTTGTTTTTAAATTAAAAATTAAAAAAAAAAATGTTTTCCCCACATTCAAGGTCATAGCAGCCAAATTTCCCCCAACCTCACTAGTTTGACTCACAAGGTCAGGGTGACATTACCTAGGCAGCCTGTATACACAGTGTTTATGACACTCTTTTCAACCAAGTTAACCAGCTTCTGTGGCCTTTGTCATTGGGTTTTGTTGTTTTTGAGACAGGGTCGCTAGCCTCAAATTTATGATATACTAGAGGAGGACCTTGAACGCCTGAGCCTCCTGCTTCTTCTACCTCTTGAGTGCTACGATTCCAAGTGTGGATCTGGTACAAGCAGTGCTGAAGACTGAACCCAGGGATTGATCTCAGGATTTGTGTATGCCAGGCAAGCGTGCACTCTGCCAACAGATGTACACACCCAGTCCTGACACTAGATTTTACAAAATAATAATAATAATAATAATAATAATAATAATCGATATTTTACATGTAAGTTTCTTTGTAAGATTCTTAGTGAAAAGCAGAGAAAAGCAGTGTAATCAATACACAGGGAAGACAAACAAGTGAAGAGTCCAGAGACCCCAGATCCCATTTTGGGGCACTGACATGAAAACTAGATTTTAACTGAGGAAAAATCGTTGAAGAGGGCAAGAGGTCATCATTACTAAGCAGTCTTGGTTAAAGTATGGCCCTGTCCATGTCAGTCACTGTTCTGGTCCCAAAAGGTCATAAATATTGCTAATCTGGCATTGACTTGAGGAGACCAATCTGGTTCCTACAGGATGATCTGTTCCAGGGAGTAGGCTCTTCATTATAGATCATTGTTCCCATCTTAGGGATGGGATGTCCTGCTGGCTCACCATTTCTTGCAGGTGGTTTGAGTCCCTTGTCACTGAGATAATTTATCCACCAGTCCTGTTGCTCCTGGAATGCAAGGTGAGTCAAGAGGAGAGGTTGGGGACAGGGACTCATCTCCACACCTTCAGCCTTGACGAGGAATGAAGTTGGTTAGGTAGACAGATACTCCTTGAGAGATTAAAATGCCTTCAGAGTCCAGCAAGAGTCGGGGCCAATGCCAAAGAGACAGATGGAGGTAAAATGCAGACAGAGCTCCTGACTCCTTCCTGATTTTAGTTACCCGAGGCGCCCTACGGCTGGAGGAGTCTGTGCTCTTCAGTGAGGGGAAATTCTTGCTGCCTGTTAGAGCGCCCCTCTTGGGCTTGAAAATTCTCACATCTGAAAGAATTAGAGTGTCCTGGCTTAGAGATGAACTAGTGCCCACGAGGCACACAAGCTGAGGTGGTGGAAACAAGAAACATGGTTAAGCCTGAACGTAGAAGCACCACTGTCGAGAGGATACCGGAGAATGATAGAGGCAGAGGAACATCACTTGGAAAAAAAATCCCAATAAGAGCCTTCTTTCTTTTTAAGCAGCTCTGTGAGTATGGACTGCTAAGGATGAATTCTAATGGGAGGGACTTAATGTCACATAAGAGACACTTTGGCATTGCCTCTAAGCTTTGATTTCTTCTGGAAAGAGGACACTCCAATTCGTTACTGGCTTTGAAAGCAGCTTTCTGTGTATGTAGTTTAGGCTGGCCTCGAACTCATGGTCCTTCTGCATTAGCCTCCCATGTGCTATGATTACTGGTGTGAGCCGCTGGGTTACGGATGGCTGTGCTTAGATTGTGTTAATATCCACACCCCCTCTTTTGCCTCTGAATTATTTCTGAATGCTGAAGGCAGAATTCACTGTCCTTGTCGTGTCCCAGTTGGCGTGATCTGATCTCAAGTGGTGAGGTGAAGGGCTGGCGATGTAAATGACAAGTAGCCAGAGTCAATACTACCCACTTGGGCCAAATTCTAGCAGCGAAGAGATATAGACAGATTGGCTCTTAAGACACAGCGTATCTGAGGCTCATTATTACATTGATTTTGTCTGTTCTGTAGGTGATTGCCCGCAACTCAAGAAAGGTGCTGCTCAGCTCATTTTATTAGAATCTCTACTTCAGCTGGTCATGGTGGTGAATGCCTACGATTCTGTCATCAGACGGCAGAGATAGGAGGATTGCACCAAGCTCAAAGCCAGTTTGGCCTACATAGCAACACCAGGCCAACCAGGGCTACATAATAAGATCCTGTGTCAAAAGCAAATATGCAAATGTTGGGGTGTAACTCCAGTGGTAGGGTATTGTCTACTCCCCGGGATCACAAAAGCTAGGAGTGTTAGCACCTGTCTGTAGGAAGGTCAGAATTTCAAGGTCATCACAGCTACATAGGGAGTTTGAGGCCAGTCTGGAACACAAGAAACCCTCTCTCAAAACAAAAACAAAAACAAAAAATGGGTACCTACTGACCCATTTAAAGTTGTCTTTGAAGGATCTGTGGGAAGGAAAAAAGTAGGTAAAAAAAGTTTTCTAAATAAAGTCAGGTGTGTGTGTGTGTGTGTGTGTGTGTGTGTGTGTGTATGTTCACATATGCAGTCATTGGTAACTAACAACCAATCACTGCATTATACACTGTATGCAGTATAGTGTTTGAGTGAATGACCTTTGCTTAAAGACCGCATTCACAGCACACTTAGGAACACTAGCCTGGAAAGTGTGAACACTGGCGTTCATTCTAGTTTGGAGGACACAGGCATGTGAATGTGTTCTTCTAAGAAGGCTTACACACACTTGAACAACATTTCTTAATGGGTGGGTTGTGACCCCCCCCCCTTTGGGGAAGGGTGATCAAATGTCACATATCAGATATCCTGCCTATCAGATATTTACATCACTATTCATAACAGTAACAAAATTACAGTTATGAAGTAGAAACAAAAGTAATTTTACAGGTGGCGGTCACCACCACAGGAGGAGCCATCTGAAAGGGTCACAGCATTAGGAAGATGGAGGGCCACTAGCCTAGAGGAACACAAACACAGTCAACATACGAAAGAGCCAGAAATGATTCTCCCTGCAGAAGCCCTTCATATAATTATCCAGTTTCTTGATTTTGAAGCAAAAAAAACTAGATTTTGACTCAGTAAAATACTATGTCCACAGCACTGACAGCAATCAAAACTTCAGACCTCTTACAAGTTTAGGAGAAGATGCTGGTGACCACAGACAGACTCCCTCTGATGGACATTGCGTCTCCTGTACAGCAGCAGAACGTTCAGCGGCCGGAGCGAATGAGTGCACACCACATTTCTAATAGCAGGACCACCCAAACGGCGAGGCTTGCCTGTTTGTGGGTGTGTTTTTTCGACCTGAATGCTTGTACCTTCAAAGACCAGAAACATCAAATTTTCTATCGGTCATTTTCTATGTAGAAAGTCTAGGCAAAGTTCATATTATATTAAAAAGGAGTGGCTGCCGTTTTGCGTGTATTAGACGGACTTGTCCTTCAGGCTGCAAACCTCTACATAACTTTCAAATAAAAGTTCACACACATTGCTTTACTCCTTCCTGTCATAGAAACACAGCATTATTTGTGTTTGTTTTTGACAGGGTTTTCATGTAGCTCAGGCTGGCCTTGCTATGTAGCCAAGGATACTCTTAACTATTTGATCTCTGCCTCCACCTCCTAAGTGTTGAGATTTCAATTCGGCTCTAACACTCCTGACTCATCAGATATTAAGTATACTGGGATCGCCCTAAAATAATAGGTACTTACACAGTAGTCATTTAAAGGGCTTTAACATAGGAAGCTGCTTAACTGGACCTTGACTCGGTTAAGTCTCAATTTCCTGAATATTAAAAAGCTTGACAAACTCAGCAGAAGCCGAAGTGACTACCTAGGTAAAGTTTACCTGGATAACACCCCAAATATTTATCTTTTAGGCCAGGGGGTCTGTTGTTATTTTCTGAAAATTTCTCTAGTTTTGTTGTCAGTTTCTGTTTCGGTTTTTGCTGTTTGCAGATGTTATTAGGAACAAAACAACATCTTAAAGAGAGATTTGTTAGGCCAGGCAGGGTGGCACATGCCTTTAATCCCAGCACTCAGGAGGCAGAGGGCCAGCCTAAGTTTACATAGTGAGTTCCAAGACAGCGAGGGCTATGTATAGAGAACCTGTCTACAAATAAAAGCAACAGAAAGATTTGCTGCTTTACACAGGGAGTCATGGTCTAGTTTTATGTCACTGAAGTGCATTCGCCTTTAGAAAATCTCTAGATACATTTACACTTCAGAACAGCCTTTTATCAAGGTTCGAATGGAGACAATCATTTCTTACTACTAAAGATGCATTCTTGCCCTTCTGTTTCTTCTCATTAAACCACAGTTTAAGTTCTCTCAGCTTTCTACATATGGAATTAGAATTCTTAACTGTCGAGTTGGCTTACCTTCTCAGAGCCCTAGGGAGAAAGCAGGCATCGACAGTTTTCTGTACATTGGCTGTGTATGAAAACATATTTGTGAATAATCTCAGCTACATTTTAAAAGAGAATGAATCTGAGGAATAATTAGGACAGAATAAAATCAGAACACCACTGGTCCATCCATGTGACTAAATTCTCTAAAGCCATTCCTTGGTCACTAAGCAGGTAACTGGGTTTTTAAATGACCAGGATTTTTTCCAGCATCTCAGATTCAGATTCATTGTAACTCTTAAATGCCTGCAGTTTACCTGGACCTGGCCAGTAACTGGCCCCTCTACCTGTTTTCGAAAGAGAGAGCAGCAGAGGGGGAAAGGAGGCGAAAGGAAAAATAAAGCTAGCAGCTTCTATATATAATTATGATACACACACACACACACACACACACACACACACTAGGCATGCCAAGAGCAACTTCAGGTTGCAGGTATAGGGTGGATGAAGTGTGCCTTGTGCTGTTTTCAGACTCCGATGGTCTTGGTCTCACCACCAAGAGGTTCACCATAGCTCAAGAGTCCATACTAACCATCACCACACACCCCTGGGCTGCCGTGTTCCTTCTAAATAAGGAACTGGGTTTACTGGTCAGCAAGCACACAGAGGTAAGAGGACAACTTACAGGAATCTGTTTTCTTTCACTCTGTGGCATGCAGGGGCCTAACTCAAGTCATCAGCGGAGGCACCCTTACCCACTCAGCGTCTGTTCAAGCCTCTCTTAGACAAATGTCTAATCAGCTACTGTCAGCCTATTTTTAAAACTCATCAAATCAATCACCATAGATACAGACGGCAAGAGACTGATTCATTAGATGGCATATTAAAAACAATTACATTAATTCAGAGCATTTTAAGGTAAATCATCATAGGTCTATAAAAACACAAGTCAGCTAGAATTTCCTCCTCGGGTGCCCCCACTCGACCCCACCCCACTCCCAACACCCACCTCCACCCCCAACACCCACCTCTACCCCCAACACCCACCTCCACCCCCAACACCCATCCCCACCCCTGCAGCAAGAATGCTGACCTAGCATTTCTCCATGGTTACAGAAACTCTAATAGCCATCTCCCAAATATCCTTGTCTCTCTGTGCTCTGCTCAAAGTACAGAATTCAAGCTTCTACGCCATACCCTCCATCAGATGCCTAAGTAGCTCAAAAGAGGTGCAAGATTGGCTTGAAAGAGCCACAAAGACAAAGCTGCCCAGAAAAACAGCAGCTGCCCAAATCATGCTAAATAATCTAAGGACTCAGAGGAACCCCCCTCCCCCCTCCAATAGAGGAACAGAAGTTTCCTATTAGATTAGTTCAAAATGAGTCCAAATAATTCAAAAGAAGCTCAGGATGACAAGGGACCAAGAAGGAAACCATAGGTAACCCAGGCCACTCCACCCCTCCAATCCCCTTTCAGTCAAGCTCAATCAAATGGCTGATTCCCAAAAAGTGTCATTTCTCTGGCAGCGCCAATAAGCAGGGCTCGGCTGCCTCTCCTAAAGCACAAATTTAAAAATGAATTATGGGGAAAACAGAAAAAGGAGATTTCACTAAGGTGGCCACCCTGGGAATAACAGGAAGAATGGACAAAGGGGTCTGGTGACGTCGGGAGCGCAGACTATTACCTTTCGCTGAGGGCGGCCAGACACAGTTCCTCCCCACTGGTTCTGTGGCCCGCTTACCAAGAGAGTCTTACAGGTTCCAAGAAGCATTTATACAGTTTGAGACCCTAAATTTGTCCTTATAATTGGTATGTTATCTGTTTCTGTTGGTTCTTGTTATGTTTTTATTTTGTGTGCATTGGTGTTTTGCCTGCTTGTATGTTTGTGTTGGATCTGCAAGAACTGGAGTTACAGTGTTGAGCTGCCATGTGGGTGATGAGACTGAACTCACGTCCTTTGGAAGAGCAGGCAGTGCTTCACTTCATTCATTCATTCATTCATTCATTCACTTAACAGACCGACAACAGTTTCCCCTCTAAGATTTACTTTATGTATTTTATGTGTACAAGTGGTCTATCGTCCTGTGTGCTTGCGTACCAGAAGCGAGCACCACACTGTGAGTTGCCAGTGAGGTTGCTGGGATTTGAACTCAGGACCTCTGGAAGAGCAGCCAAGTGTTCTTAACTGCTGAGCCATCTCTCCAGCCCTTTATATATATCTGTAAAGCCATGGTAAGGAAACAAAGTTAATTATGGAACATTACAAACCACTAAAACTTGGTCTTAATTTTAATTTCTTTGGAAATATATAGTAAGAAAATAAAGCTAAAGAGAAAAAAAAAGACCCTAAAAGCCTGTATCTCCACATAGTTGCTGCTGTATAGTTTATAATAAAGAAAATTGAAACCAGCTGTCCTTCGTGGTGAAATTTTATCTAAATTATGGTATGTATGGGATGAGAGAAGTGTTTGTGTGTATGTGTTCATGTATGTGGGTACATGCTCACATGCATGTACATGCGTGTGGAGGCCAGAGGTCAACTTCAGGTGTCCTTCCTTGGAGACATCCACTTTGTTTCTTGAGATGCAAGGATCTGCCTGTTTCTCCTTCCCTTGTGCTAGAATTACAAGCATACATCACATGGTTGGATTTCTTTTTTACATAGTTTGGGGTATCAAACTCAGGTTCTGGTAGTAGTTTTATTTTTAAACTCTGTGTTTTCAAACACACACAAACACACACACACACACACACACACACACACGCTTGTATATATGTATATGTGTGTGTGTATATATATATATATATATATATATATATGTATGTATGTATGTATATGGGGCAAGCACGTCGTAGCGTGCACATGGATGTCAGAGACAACTCCTGCATTCTTGCTCTCTTTCCGCCTGGCCGTGGATCTGCAGGTAGAACCAGGCAGTTAGGCTTGGAGAGCAAATGCCTCCACCTACTGAGCCTTCATCCACAGTTTCCCGTTGTGCTCAATCTTTAAAAACATTTCTTGGAACACATAAGATTCTCATTGTAAGCAGCCACAGAAGCAGTAGGACTTGCACCTGGCTGCACTCAGAGGTGTTACCGAGGGCATCGGACACCTGGAGAGAGAGTAGAGGCCGTACCAACTGGCTAGTGGGTTTCTAAATGAGAAAAGGAAGGAAGCATATTTGTGTAAGACCACACTGGTGATGTTTGGGTTGGTCATCGTCCCTGTTCTTATTTCTGTCCTGTTTCTTATTTTTAACAATGAACATGTGTTCTAACTCTTGTTCACTAATGGAGAAATATAAATTATAAATAGATAGAATATATATATATATACACACACACACACATGTATAGGCACTGGGGCTTGAACTTAGTTTCACTACTGCTAGGTGGCGTTCTAGTTTTAATGTTATTCTATGTGCATTGGTGTTTGGTTTGCACGTTTGTCTGTATCAGGGTGTCAGATCTTGGCGTTACAGACAGTTACGAGCTGCCATGCGGGTGCTGGGAATTGAACCTGGCTCCTCTGGAAGATGGGCCAGTGATCTCAACCGCTGAGCCGTCTCTTCAATCCCCCTCACTTTAATTCTTAAAGAGTTCTTTGAGGTACATCCATTCCCGGGGCAGCAGGATGCAAACAGACTGTGTGGGAGTCATTTTCCCCCGTACACACTCCAGACCCAACAAGGAGCTGCCTCGCTCTGCATCTCGGCCCCGAGCATCGGCGGTCATCTTGAGAGTCGATGCAGAGACCTCACATATCTTGGGTGCTGCTGCTATTACCTTGCACAATCCTCCCCACACCGCAGCAGTCAGAGGGGAACCCAGGCTTCATACCCAAAAGGTTCACACGCTCTGACATTCACATTCTAGTTTCATTTTGACTTGAAAGTCACGCAGAAACCAAATGATTAAATCTGCATTTCCTTTGAACCCTGTGTAAATGGTGAGGTAGGGATTCCCCTTGCAGATGACATTCCTTGCCAGAAAGGATTTCTGGAGGCTCGCGGCTTCTGAAGAAGTTAGCTGCCTTGACAACCAGCCCGATCCAGCGGAATTGGGCACTTCCTGTGTTCTGTGGGATTTCACAGGTCTCTGTGCAAGCTCGCACCTCTGTAGCAAATCATGGTTGCTTTCAGGTCAACAGTCAGTTCTCACAGTTCTCCCGAGCAAGAGGGAGGAAGTGAGAGAGGCTTGCATGCTCTTGCTGCAATCCTTTTTCATCTACTGAAGACGGGGAGGTACCAAGGTGCGAGGTCGGCTCTGTTTTTCTCACAGCGGGGCGTGGTCCTCAGAGCAAGGTTCTCAGAGCGCGCCTCTAACTCTCAGGGCTTTGATAGAATGGCAGTGCATGTGCAGTGAGGAGTGCCGTGATGATTCCAAGCCGATCGCTTCCGCTAAATTCCTCTTATCACAGCGACTTCAGGAGAGTTTAAAAGTGTGGGTGCAACCTTGAGACAGGGGCTCCCTTCTAGCCCTGCCTGGCACCCCCTCTGCACTTTGCTATATGCGTCTAGGCTCCAGACTTTGTGATTATTGATACTGTTAGCGACTTGGAAGTGGGTAAGCTTGAAGGTTGTGTGAGGAAGGGCCTCCTCCTTCATAATTCGCTTTGGACCCCAGCCTGCCTCCCTGTTTTTATAAAAGGTGGAAGCATCATAACTGCCCTTCTTCAGGCATGTATATGGGGAGAAAATATCACAGTTGCCCTCAAGATCTAAGAGCCCAGGACAGGGACTATGGATCAGACATAGAGAAAGGGGGGACAGAGCATGCTTTCTTGAGGTCCAGGCAGGGAAGACCTTCCTGCTTCTGGTAAAGAAAGCATGGCTAGTCCTTATGCTTACGAGTTTTCTTTCTTTCCTTCTTGCTAATCTGTGCTGATGCATGATTTCAGAAAAGTGGGGTAAGAGTCGTTCGTATCTTTGGCCATAGGGAGGAGAGACTGTCTGAACTACCCAAAAGATCCCAAGATTGCTGGAGGCCTTTTTTGTAAAGAACAAAGACTTGTTACTGTCTTCCCCCTGATGAATTCAGCTAAATAGGCCTGTCAATCACTTGAGCAGAAAAAAAAAAAAAAAAAAAAAAAAAAAAAACCACCCCTTGGGAAAGCTCTCTGCCCCCTGAGACTTCAGAAAGTACTGTGAGCTACTAAACAAATAGCTCAGGATAATGGTCTCTCTGGCCACTGCCCAGTCTCACTCCATGAGAGTGTCTCGGATCACTCTGCAGTTAAACTTACCTAGCATCTACAATAGGTCAGTTGAGATCAAGAGAACCAAGGAGCCGTCGGGAAGCTGGAGTGAGGACCTGGAGATACCTCCGTGTCCACACTGGTCACTAATCCACTCAGTCTCTGTCTGTGGCTCCATCCTGTTAGGCTATGGTTTCAAGGAACCTGCCCATCTCTTCTAGGTTATTAAGCTTGTTGGAGATCCTGTTCATACCAGTCTCTCGTCCTTCGGGCTTCTATTATAGTAAGAACTATAATGTCTTCGCCTTCCTTTATGACATCGACGGCTTATTTGACACTTCCCTCTTACTAATCTAGGTAAAAGCTTGTTAATTTTAATCTTTTTTTTTTTAAAGCTTTAAGTTAAGTTTCACTGATCTTTTCTGTTTGTTGCATTTCTTCTCCTGTGTGTGTGTGTATGGGGGGGGGTAAATAAACATCTATTTGCCCCAGATTGGGCCAGACCAAGGTGACAAGCCCACCCACGTCAAGTGTGGTGAACCAGTTAGTACACTGAACTTACAGGAGCTCGCATGAGTGGGTACAGAAGTGTGAATGATGTCTAAACAGCTTGATCACTGCAAAAGGCCGTCCCGTCGTGGCTGAGGGCCCCATGACAGCTGCATCCCTGGATCACACTTCCACTTCCGTGGACTCCAGCATCTGCCAAGATCAGTTGCTAGGGGAACGCATGGAAACGCAATGGCCGGAATCCCAAGCGAGGGTACTCTGAGCACACTTTCTGTCGGTATCTTGTCAATAACTTCCTTATCATCACTGCACACCTAGCTGTGGTTGTGTTCTTCTGCTTGTTTTGTTGCCGTGGCTACCGGGCCATTGCTTTCTCTACTCTAGGGTGCTCCCGTGGTGATTGATGCCCCACCACAACACGCCGATGCTCTAGCCGCTGGATCATTTATTTATGCTCTGGCGTTTCCTATGTATATTATTCTACCAGCTTTGGTATCGATTTTCCTCATTTTCTCTCTCTCTCTAGTTCCTTGAGATATAGAGTTAGTTCATTTATTTGAGATCTTTTCTTTTTTTTTTTTTTTTCTTAATATTGGCATTTATCACCCTCAGCTTTCCTCTGTGGACTTCTTCGACTGTGTCCTGTACATTTCAGTTTGCTGAATTTTCATTGGTAGATTAAAAACAAAACCAAACCCTCTTTTGGCTCTTTGGCTCTACACAAAAAGTTGTTATTTGTTTGGTTTTTTGAGACAGGGTCTCTCTATGTAGTCCTTGGCTGTCCTTGGAACTCACTGTGTAGACCAAACTGTCCTCAAACTCAGAGAGGGGTAATTAAAATACTATATTATACAAACACAAACAAAAGCCCTCAAACAACAACAACAACAACAACAACAACAACAACAAAAACCCTTACATCTTTTAAACTGTCTCTGCCAGACATCTTGTTACAGTGATGTGAAATGTACCTACTTCTATTAGGGTTGCCACGGGATTTTAGTTTCTAAATAGTTAGAAAACGTGTAGGTTTTATTTGTGTTTAGTATCCCTTGCAACATACAACATTTTCATAAAACTTAATTTCCCAGTGAAACAATGAGCATGTTGTCTCTCTCCTTTGAGTGAGAATTCCAGGAGCACACGGAACACACAGCTGTTATGTGGACTCACATACCCTCCTTCCAAAATACTCTGTTACACAGACCGGCCCCACTCACCGGGGGAAGAGGTCTGCACCAACATGAATCCAGGTCACCAGTGGCCATCTCTGACCTGGGGTGGCGTGAGACTCACCTTCTGGAATCCCCTGATGTGTGGCTTTTCCGAATGCAGAGTTATATCTGTTCCAAGTCTCTCTCCCGCCTCTCCACTGCTTCAGCTCTGCCTCTACAGGAGCCCAGCGCGGCTCAAGTCCATTCCTCCACTCCAGTGACTCACTCTAGGACCCTCCTTAGGGTCTGTAATTTCTCTTGCTGCACCCTATGCTTGCTATGCTGGATTTCCCTTTTCACTGCTCTCAAGGATCTTTTTCAATTTCCCTTTTGGTTTCACACAAAAGTTTTAGTTGTTGGTGTGTGTGTGTATGTGTGTGTGTGTGTGTGTGTGTGTGTGCGCGCGCGCGCGCGCGCGTGAGACCTCTTCACTTTAAATGACCGTGTCTCTGTGAGTCCACGCTAGAAATGGCCTTGCTAAGGCTCTAGAACTTGTGCCTCTCCTAGCAATATGACTGATGCTCATCGCATTCGTTAAGGCCACAGCCACAAGTCTTCCGAGAGAGAGGCTCCTTCCTGGATTTTAGGCTGCAGTCAGGATTTCCGCAGAAGCGTGACCTTTAACCTCGTTACAAGCCTTCGTGGCTTTCTCTCGGTCATTGTTCCCCAAGGCAGTGCCCGGATGTTTCCCAGATCCTAACAAATGATTTTACAAACTCAAGGCAAGCTTTATCTTCTTATCAAGCTTTTTCCCTTGTCTTCGGATTTTATCTTTGCCTGGAAGGCATTTCTAAAGTCTAGCACTGAGGCATCCATCCATGCAGGCTGGGAATGTTCAAATATAGCAATTTCTGACTTTAAATTTTTAAAAAACTAAAATATTAAAATAGCTCTTCTTTTAGTTTATGCGTCTCATTGTATTTTATAGAAAGTCTAAACACAGACTCTTCAGTACCCTGCCTGGGAATCTCCTCAGATAGATGTCCGCATGTCAACAGGTTCATTTCTATTTTGTCCCAGGCAACAACAGCAGGCTAAGTTTCTCACCAGTACCTACAACAGTTCTCCTTTCTCTCGCGTGGAGTGATGTTACCCTCGTGTTCCATTAGCCCCAGTGGCTGTCTCTTCAAAATTGCCTAGTTT
Source organism: Apodemus agrarius (assembly GCA_964023405.1). Classification (NCBI taxonomy): domain Eukaryota; kingdom Metazoa; phylum Chordata; class Mammalia; order Rodentia; family Muridae; genus Apodemus; species Apodemus agrarius. The sequence continues at coordinate 43,255,952 of OZ030016.1, forward strand.
TTTTTCACTTTATCTTCATCTTCATCTTTATCCTCCTGGTTCTTACGTGCTGTTGGATTGCAGGATTCTACTCACATTTTAGGTTTCTGATGCGGCATTTCAATATAACAAATCCAGGTATAAATGTCTCCAAAAGCAGTGCCATGAAGCAGTGAGGGTATTTTGGTCTCCCATGCTACCTGTATACCGGAAATGAGAACACCAGCTGAGTGGTTCTGCCTTGGACAATCCCTCAAGAAGTTTTAGCCGAGATGTTGGCCAAAGGTGAGGCAATTGGAAAACTTAGTCACGAGCAGGCAAATCCGCTTTGGTGGCTGGCAAATGGTATTGGTTATTTGGTGGGGGTAGTGTTGGCTCTTGGATGAGGGGTGGTATTGGTCATTAGACGGTGGCGTTACTGGTTATTGAATGTCGTCTCAGTCACTTGCCACCGAACCCACTTTCAGGGTAGACGAATGCTCCCATGGTGACTGGCTTTCCTCGGAGGAAAGAGTATCGATCGTACTATGTCTCGTAATCTACTCTGGGAAGTCACACATCGTCACATAATCGCTGGGTCACATAGGTTCACTCTGATCTAATGTGGGAGGGGAGTGCAGAGGCAGGGCTGCCGGAAGCCAAGGTCCACGGAGGGATGGCGGAGAGATGCGCAGCGCGTGTATTCACGCCCGTTTCCCGAGACACGGCGGCACCTTTTTCAACAAGGAGCTATTGAGTAGCTACCACACACGCTGCTCTTAATGCCAGATGGATGCTAACTTCCCAAGCTTGCGAAACGGGAGGAATTGGAGGTCTGGAGACCAAGGCTGAGTGGGCAAGTTTAGGCATATTAGTGATGGGTTGGGGGTGAGCGGGCCATTGACAGGATCGAGGCATTTGTGTCGAGTGCTTTGTGAAACCATGGGAGACTTTGAAACCTGGCATGATTAGGCTTGTTTTAATGGACTCGCGTAGCCTCTATGCTGAAGAGCCTGTAAGTGGGGGAGGGGGGCAGGACCAGATATAGGGGTCCAGAAATTAGACCATGAAAAGAATGAGGTGTTATTTATCGAAGTGTGGTCTGGACGAGATAAAGCAGTGAGGGCGGAGGCTGTATTTCAGATGGCAGCCCATGGTGGTTTTTTTCCTAAGGGATTGAATAGAGTACACGTTTGCCAAGGACATCTCCAAAAGTCTCTGCACACCGGGCCTCCTTGTTCTAGAGGGCTCTTCCTCAGGTAGCACTTCCTCTCTGCCTTCAGGTCTTTAGACAGACTCCACCTTCTCCACCAAGTGTCTCCTAATGAAGCAGCAGGGTTCCGCCCTCCTCCCGCAGCCTCTGCCCTGTGCCCTGTGGTGATCGTTCCCCACACCTCAGCAGCTGACCCAGGTTAGACGGTCCACTGTCCTCCTCCGTATCCTAATTAGGAATTCGAACCCATGACAAGCAGTAGTTTTGCTGGCTCTGGGAGTATTTATTTAGCACTAGGAACAGTGTGCATTTTAGGCTCTGCACTCCGTTAAGAAAAAAAAAAAAGAAGAAAAAAAAAGCATGCGTTATCCAAATAAAAATACTTACAGGGGCTGGCAAGATGGCTCAGTGGTTAGGATCACATACTGCTTTTGCAGAGGAATCGAGTCTCCAGCAGCTCTCCATTGTCTCTAACTGAAGCTCTGGGGGGGTGGGGGGATCTGATGCCCTTGGCCTCTGTAGGTACGTGCACACATACGCACATACCCACATCTCCCACTCACAAACACAGACGCATAATTTTATAAAAATATAAAAATCAAAAGTGTATATGTAAGAAAAGAAAGTTTTGTCAGGTTTGGTTTGAGTAAGGACAATAATGAAATTGGCTTTTACTGGGGAAAATGGCAGGAAGAAAGGCTCGAGGGTAGATTTTAGATTAAGAACAGCGCAGGGCAGGAGAGGTGGCTCAGTGGATAAAGGGGTCTACACCCCAGTGCAAGCGTGGGGGGTCTGAGCTCAGATCTCCAGCATCCGTGTAAAAAGCACATTCATAATCCAAGCAGTAAGAGGCGGAGGCAAGAGAGCATCCGGCTCACAGGTGCGTCAGGCTAGCCAATCAGTGAACCTCAGGTCCAGTGAGAGACCTTGTTTAGAAAAATAAGATGGCGCGTGATAGAAAGGACACTAATGTTGAACAGGTACACATGAGTGTGCATTCACAATACGCCCCCACATATACATACATACTACATACATACACATGCATGAGCTTTGAGATTCCATGATAACCTCAGCTTGAGATTTGAGATGTCTACATAGAAACCTGATGACAAGTGGATACGCCGCAAGTCTGACCTTTGAGGCAATGCATGTAGCTAGAGACGAGACCTAAGTCATTTGACCTGGGTTCAAATGACTCTAATGCTCAGAGGTTGGGCAAAGAGGAAGAACACGAAATAGCCGCTGGCAGATGATGCCATCGGGAAGATGGGAGGGAAACCAGCTCCGTGTTAACACTCTAGAAACAAAATGAATGGAGTTGTCTTAATTAGTGTTCTATTGCTGGGATAAAACACCATGACTGAGGCAACTTATGAAAGGAAGTGTTTACTCATGGACTTGCTTACAGCTTCAGAGGATGAGTCCCTGCTCTCAGGGAGGGAGCACGGCAGCAGGCAGGAATGGCAGACACGGGAGCACTGAGAACTCGTATCTGATCCAAAAGATCCAGGCAGAGAGAGGAAGACTTGACCTGGAGTTTGGGAACGTAAAGCCCTCCCTCAGTGACACGCCTGCTCCAACAAAGCCACAACTCCTGATCCTTCATAAACTGTCCCACAACTGGGAACCAAATGTTCAACTAGCTGAGACTTTGGGGGACATTCCCATTCAAGCCACTACAGGAGTCACAAGCTTGTCAAATACTTCCCTGGAAAGTCAGGCATGACAAAGATTAAGAACTGCAATGTAGGATATTTGATCTCACAGTGAACCTCAAAACTCTGTTATTTGCTGACAAAAAAAAAAAAAAAAGTTTCTAGTTGTGGTGTGGCTCAACCTTAGCACACACCTTTAATTCTTCTGGCTGGAATGCCATCACAACCTTAGTATACCTCTTTAATCCCACACAATGAAGGTAACTTAAATTTGTAGAAGCAACCATTTTGAAAGTGATATCTAATTGAGTGGCAAAGTGACAAATCAGAGAAAGATTTGAAAAAACAGGATGTATGCAATTCTCGGGAGAAGAGAGAGGAAGGAGAGGGTCACAGAAGAGGGGGCAGCCTGGAGGGAGAGAGGGGAGGCAGATTTACTGGACAGTATAGAGAGACGGGTTGCACAGAGAGAACAAGCTAGACACAGATGAAGACAGAACACGCCAGAGAGTGAAAACGAGTCAGAAGATCAGAACAGATTGCGAGAGTTAGTTAGTCCAAGCAGAGCAATTCAGTCAGAGGCTGAGAGAGAAGCCAGACAGCTGGGAGAGGACAGAGCCAGAACAGCTGAGTTGAAGCAGCCAGCCAGAGATCAGGAAGAACAAGAGTGAGCGGATTCAGCAGTAAGTCTCAGAGCCTGAAAGCATTCTAGGTCTAGATAAGATTGTAGGGAGACTAGAAGCTTCCAGGACCAGGTCCTAGGTTGGAGATGGAGGCAGTAGGACTCAGAGATGACAATTATTACCAGGAGAATAAAAGTTACATTCACACACCTGACCACTCTCCTCTTACCACCCAAATCAAGAGTGCTTCGACCCTTCCAGAGATGGAGCCCAGGGTCTGCACGGGTGAGGGGAGCAAGAGAGCTAGACCAGGGAGCAGTTTCTCTGGTTCCTAAGTCAGCACTTCTCAACCTAGGGGTCATGACCCCTTTGGGGATTGAAGGATTGTTTCTGAGGGGTTGCTTAAGAATATCAGAAAGCACAGATATTTGCATTATGATTCATCATAACAGTAGCAAAATTATAGTTACAAAATAGCAAGAAAAATAATTTTAAGGTTGGGGGGGCGTCACCACAACATGAGGAACTGTATTAAAGGTCATAGCATCAGGAAGGTTGTGGTGGGTTTTGCATTACCAAGTGAACAAATGTTTATATTTAACTAGAGTTCCATGTATTATAATTATATATATACACATATATGTATGTATACAACACATACTCAGACATGTAATTATTTATAAATACTTCCTTAGCCCATTCCACGAACTTAAATCACATGTTTCTTATTATAAACTAAAGTATTCTTTCTCGATTGTAAACCCCAGCCCACCGGATTGTCACCCGACCCCAAGCAAACTGCAATTTATTACATTCTTTGAAAGAATAAAATAATCAGCTCAAAGTGCACACCAGGAAATGAATCAGCACAGTACCATCTGGAGGAAGCCAAGCGGAGGATATGGCCAAGACAGCTCAAGGCATCTTTTGGCTGCAGAATCCGGGGTATTAAATTCCCTAGGCCCTCGTGCTTTGGAAGGTAATGCCTGTAATAGTAGACACAATAGCACAGAGAGGTCACGCCTGTCGTGAATTAATGCCTGGAATGACCGTTGTAGGACGAACGTTCACCTCGCTTGGTCTTTCACTTAGAATGTGAGCTGCAGGGTGGGTGACGCGTGCAAACAGTGACTTTTGGCTCATGACATCTGGTGTTTTTAAGAACACTCCAAGTTGAGAGATTCACAGCAATTTTGTCCCACAGAAGAAACATCAGACACAAGTTCCAGTAGTACAAACAGTTAGCGATGGGTCTGCCTGAGGCTCTGTCCCATAAATGAAATGCTCAACCCATGAAAACAGTCGCACCATCAACTAGAGAGCCACGGCAGGCTGCAAGCAGCCTTCGTGACCACCCGTGCTGGGGTAGCCTGGTCACACTGCCTGGCATCATGACGGAGAATGTTTGGAAACTTTCCATTTGGTTCTATAGATGTGACGGTGGCCCAAGCCAAAATGTCACTTGCGGTGCTTCATGTATGTATGGTTTCAACTCTGAAACAGTAATCTACCCATTTGATTATAAGTCCAGCTCACAGGATTGGCCCCAAGCGGCCTATGCTTTCTCCTCACGAGTGCTAACAGGCACTGTAAAGAGTGCCCAGGAGAGAGGTCCCTCTGCTGGGCAGAGCTGAATGGGAAGGGGGGGGTGTTTTGTTTAGTTTTATTTTTCTCCTAACTACCTCCTATCTCCTCTGTCAGAGAGAAGGGTAAAAGAGGCAGACGCTGAGAGAGAGGATGGTTGAAAAGGGGCCTGCGCTAAGACAACTCATGATTGAATCATTCAAAAGGGAGAGATCAAAGCAACAGTGGAGAGAGACAAGAACACGGACCCTTTCGGAGATGTACCAAGGCCTGTAACAAAAGGCAAGAGTGTCGGACTTGCACAGTCCAGGGTTCCCAGTGAATCAGAATCTCTGTGTCTGCTGAGGGGCTTGTCCATTTTATGTCGGCTCATAGGATGAGCCTCAGGCAGCTGGAGCTTGAGAGCCTTGGAGGCTTGGAAGAGAAATAAGACAACAAGAAATCCTTACAGTGCTCAGGTAGACACCTGGCACCCTTCAAAGGGCCACTAGAGCGGGGCACAGAGGCTCCCTAAAGAATACGATACATCTTCCCGATCAACTCTCAAGTGTTAGTTAGGAACCTAGCTTCCATGGTACAGTGACTTCTCTATTTTATTTCCCGTATTATAGCAACTTTTCAGCAGAGAATAAAGATGCATTTGAGATCTTTACCGCAAAAAAAATTTTTTTTAAAGTTCAAAGATGATTGGATGGGCTATGTTTGAAATTCTGTAACAGAGCTACCCAAAGAGATAGGCATGGATAATACAGAGAATAAAAACAGTAACAACATTTCCCAAGCATTTTTTTCCCCCAAGAATAGCTTGTGTGTAGTTAGCCTGCGCTTGCCCTTGATGGATGGGTCCATTATGCCTACTCTACAAGTGTGCAACCCCGAATACCCTGTCTAGAGAAAGCTATGCCTGGATTCTCTGTGAGCTTTTAACACTTACTGAAGTGACAGTCTCCAGCCAGGCAGCTCAGAGGTGTCAAAACAGCTCAGCCACTTGTTTTGTATATTTTAAACCTTCAAAAAAAAAATACATGTTTTTTTTTTTCCTAAAATCTATTTCAAGCTGATGAGATAGATTGGCCCCTCAGGTAAAGGTGCTAACCACTAAGACTGATAACCTGAGTTTATTTTCCAGGTCCCACATAGAGTAGAAACAGGAGAAATGACTCCCACAAGTTGTCCTCTGATGGTCACACGTATGCTGTGATGCATATGTTCAAATGTGTGCTCATGTGTACACGCATGCACGCGCTGATACACACACCAATCACACACACACACACACACACACACACACACACACACATCACCCAAATAAATAAACGTAGAAGCATCAAAAAATGCACTTAAATGCCAAGATGGTAATAGAAATTAACATTTTAAATGTATACATGTAACGAATTCACTTTCCGCAGGAGTTGGGAGCAAATGACTTAATTGTTCACACACTATCAGGACTTTAAAGGCATTCATTTTAACATATCGATAACAGTTGGATTTGGCTATCGTGGCCCATGAGAGTTCTAAATCTGGCAACGAGTGGCTTTGACCTATTTCTGTCATAGCCTTCCTTGAGGGTGAAGAAGAAGAAGTGGGCCAGAAGCCTGTATGCATAGACACGGCCGACACTCACCTTCACGGGACCTGCCGGTAGAGAGAACTCTGCATTCGATTGATTCTTAGGACACCAATCAGAAGCGTGGCCTCTGCTCTGTTCCATGTGTCTTCTGGTCTAGAAAAATAGAGGAGGAGGATGGCTAATTTCTATCAATTCATGTGTTCCAGTATCCCGTATGCATTTCTACCAGACCTCCTGTCTTGTACCCCAAGGATACGTTGCTAGAATTTCCTTGGTGCCAGTCAACTTCGCAAAGGCTTTTCTCTCCCTTTCTTGCACTGCAATTCAGTCTCTTGTGATAGGTTCTTTTCTTCGCCACCAGGCCAGCTCTTTAAAAACCATTTCACGAGCTGTCCCAATAATTAACAACCAATTAACAAGAAGGCCTGGCTGCTAGGGCTTGGTGCTTTCAAAAAGAAATGAGCAGGAAGGTTGCTTCGCTTTTCTCTATTCACAAGGTCCCTACCATTGTCCCTGTGGTCTGCTGGAGATGGCGGCTCCTGAATGGTGTGAACGATCTCATTAAAAAGCTCTGCTGGGACAATCAATTCACTGTCACTGGACCATATCGATCCTCAAGAACTGTCATTGAGTTACAGGGTGTTAAAAAAAAAAAAAAAAGATTTAAAAAAAAAAAAAAAGGAGACGAAATTGACAACCAGAAGCGTGCTTTGGTTATGATGGGAAAGGAACTGTCTTCGTTACTTTTCTATCGCTGTGATAACTCACCGTGACCAAAAGCATCTCCTGGAAAGGGGGCTTATTTCATATTACAGCTTATAAATCCATCATGGAGGGAAGTCGGGGCAAGAACACAGGGCAGGAACCTGGAGGCAGGAACTGGAGCAGAAGCCGTGGAGACGTGCTGCTTACCGGCTCGCTCCCTATGGCCTGCTCAGCCTGCTTTCTTATAGCTCCCAAGACCACCAGCGACACGACCCACAGTGAACTGGGCCCTTCCACATGAAAATGCCCCACAGGCTTCTTCTCCACACGCCAGTCTGGTGGGATCATTTTCTCAACGGAGGCTCCTTCTTCCAAAATAACTCTGCCTTGTGTCAAGGTGGCGTAAAGACCAGCCAGCCCAGAGATCACAATCAGGTGTTTCTCAGTGTCGCTCCTGAAGAAATCCTAACAGGAGTTTTCCTCACAGGGTTTAGCCGGTGGCTCTCTCCAGAGACACAAGGCCAGCCTGCAGAGAGACTGCTCACTATCCTGCTGTCTTCTGGGATGCCTCTGGAAGTCCCGCCCTGGCACCACTTCTGAAATTCTCGGTATTCTAAGCTTTATATTACGTGCTCTTGATCCCCCGTCCCACGGGCCAGCACCTGTGTCAATGGAACCATTTTTCACTGATCGAGAAGGGTAATTCGGATGAGATAATAGGGCTAGCCATGGAAGCACAAAGAAGGGCACAGATCTCCACACGGAATAACCACAAGTCTGTGGCTGCACAGCGGGTCACCTGAGCTAGACTGTACCCAGAGCAGCCAGCCAGGCCTCTACTGCAGCCCAGCAAGGCTCTCCACCTTGAGCGGAAGGAGCGATTGCCACCATTCTCTCCCTGACGGTGACATGAGCATATAGCGGCTGTGCCCGATCCTCGTCCGGAGAATGCTCAGCTCCCCTGCTCTTTAAGGGGCAAAGCAGTGTGTGCTTCATTCTGACGTGACCCGATGGCTCGCGCTGATTGTCAACTTGGCCGGATTCAGAGTCACTTCGAAAATAAGCCTCCGAGCGTGCCTGTAAGGATTATCTAGATTAGGTCAGCCTCTGGGCACATCTGTGAGGGATTATCTAGGTTAATTGCCATGGGAAGGCTCGACCACTGTCCATGGCACTCTCCCAGGAGCTAGGATCACCAGAGGACCTAACAGCAGGTCAGCACATGAGCACACCAATCAGAACACCGGCCTTTCCTTTCTCCGCCAATACTGTGGGAGTTTTCAATAGAGAAAAAAATGTAAGCTAAAGCTGCCATCGCACGGGAATCACCTGGATGCTTAACAATGTAGAGACAGAAGTAAGACAGGGGCTTATCCTCTGGGATTGAGGCTCCAGACAGCATTGGTTTCTGTGTTTATATTAGTCAAAAGCCAAGGATTAAGTGCCTGCCACCGCTTCCCACGTTAGGGTCTTGTGACACTGGTGTGTCTGTGGTCCTTGAACAAAGATATTTTCTGAGACACAGTGACCAAGGTAGGGTTGTCACACGATCTAAGTGTGTATTATGAGCATCATCTAGCAAACAATGTCTGTCTTTACCGCAGATCGTGACGCAGCAGCTCTGAGAGCAAGGCGGGGCTGCCTCGCCCACCCTGATGGGGACAGACTGATTTACAGAACACCCCTTTAAAGACAACTGTTCCTCTCAAGTTGCTTCCAATAGAAACAAAAAACTAAAGCATGCTTTTATGTATCTGGAAGGAATCTTCAGGGAAATGTGGGATTGTAGACTGAGGTATAAGGCACACCAGAGTACAGACTTCACAGTACCACTCCCAGGATGGAGACCCCATCCAGGGAAGCAGGAAAGGGGCCCACTCTGAAAGGGAATGTGTATCCCACAGGCTGAATTATCTCAAGAGGTACCTTTTTTTTTTTTTTTTTTGAATAGCAATCTAGGTGTGACGCGCAATTAAAGAGACTAAATGCTTAAATGGGAAGACACTGTCTAGACTAGAAGAAATCAGAATATTGTTTCTTGGCAAATCTAAATTTCCCTGTCTCTGGGAAAGAAGCTTATGTGGAGCTCGAAGCTAGTTTGAAGAAAACAAAAGTGACATTTTCTTCACACATCACAGTTGTGATGAGAGAATTTGATGACTCGCTGTATTTATGTTTTTAAAATATCCCTTTGACTCAGATCACAGCTACCCTTCGAAGGATATTTCGGTAGGCAGCCCTATTTTATTTCATTTTATTTTGGGGGTTCCTATAGCGACCATTTTAAAGGGAGGCAATCTGCTTACATCTTGTTTTTCAGACCATCTGTGGTTTGGGTCCCCCTAGCCCGCTCTTTCCAGCCTTTCTGGGATAGGAGGCCCAGGCTGGCCTCAGAGTCACCGGGCTCTTGCTCCAGCCCTCAGTGCTGGCCCGGGCACGCATGCAGGCCCGCGTATGGTGTAGACGGACCTCTTTGTTTTGAGCTGTCAGACTGGCTCCTGATGGGAGAAGATAGTAATATGTATATATGCACACTGTGTTAGTCAGATTTCCATCGTTATCATAAAACATATGAGATAATCAATTTTTTAAAAAAGACAGGGTAGCCGGGCGGTGGTGGCGCACGCCTTTAATGCCAGCACTTGGGAGGCAGAGGCAGGTGGATTTCTGAGTTCGAGGCTAGCCTGGTCTACAGAGTGAGTTCCAGGACAGCCGGAGCTATACAGAGAAACCCTGTCTCAAAAAAACAAACAAACAAACAAAAAAAAAAAAAAAAAAAAGAAAAGAAAAGAAAAAGAAAAAAAAAAAGACAGGGTTAATTTGCCTCGTGTTCTGGAGCCTGTGTCAGCTGGACCCACTGCTCTTGCAACTCTAATGGGCGGCCCTGATGGCAGGATGGAGAGTGGGTAATGCGCCAGCCCACTCGCCTCATTGTCAGGAAGAAAGAGTCAAGGAGGAAGCAGTGGCCTTTCAAGGATACATACCTAAGCACCCAAAGAGCCCCAGCCAGGCCCGAATGTTGGATCCTCCCCATATTACCTCAACGGAGAACCTGCCTTTAATGGAGGGCCCAGTGGGAGAGATTCAAGATGGAAATTGTAGTGTGTGTGTGTGTGTGTGTGTGTGTGTGTGTGTGTGTGGTGTTTGTACATTTGCACAGATTTTGAGGTAGAATTTTATCTATATTAAAACATATACAATCGCGTTAGCATTTAAAATACTTTTGAAGGGCTGGAGAGATGGCTCAGCGGTTAAGGGCTCTGACTGCTCTTCCAGAGATCCTGAGTTCGAGTCCCAGCATCCACATGGTGGCTCACAACCATCCATAATGGGATCTGATGGCCCTCTTCTGGTGTGTCTGAAGGCAGCGACGGTGTACTCACATACATCAAATAAATCCATCTTTAAAATACTTTTGAAGCAGACAATTCTGCAAGGCAATAAAAAGATAACAACGTTGAAGTAAGTGACTTGGAGCTGAAGCAGAAGCATTATTTTCAGCCCCGACAGCTCAAGAGACAAAAGGAGTCTGGCTCTGAAGCCAGGCGACGGCTCACAGGCTTTTCCCTCCACTGAGCACTAAGTGTGACTTTGAACTAGGTGTCTGACCTCGTCCAGTTTCGGTTTCCTCCCCAGAAGATGGAGATAGCGGCGTGCAATCCAGCATCCCACAGTTTCTGCGCCGGAGGATGCCACTGAGCAGGTAGGAACACGGTTCAGCCGTGATCCAGTGCCTGTGTCATCATGACGCTTCAGGAGGTGACCAGTAGAGCCAGCTCCAGAGACCTCTTGCAAGATCCCCGACCTGTTTCCCTTCCAGACTCTGTGCGTGTTCTGCAACACTGACGGGTCTCTAAACCGTGGTGTCATACTGGAAAGACCATGGCAGTACAGCTGGCCAATGAAGTCCACAGTTAGTAGAACTTGGTCATCAGCCCCCCCCCCCCCCCCCGTTATCTCTCACCAACTTGTTTCCTGCCCTTGTGCTCTACGATGAGCTGAGAAGAGTCGAGCCAACTGGGTTACTTTTACTGAATACTCGGGTGCGCCTGTCTCACAGATACTGTTCTCTACGTGTTCACAATGAGATGTGTCTTATTCTGCTCGCAGATGGGGAGACTGAGGCCTTCATGAAGATCCCAGAGGGAGTGGCTGTAGCTGACGCCCACGTGTTTTCTTCGGCGACGCCTGATACCCAGTGGCTGTCACTCAGGCAAGTCTTGGAAGACTGGGGCAATCCGGATGACTAAAATCTCAGGTGTGTACCAACCAGCCTCGCTTGCTTCTCTCCGCACTAATTAACAATGAATAAAACATATAGTTGATTACGTTTCCCTTTCTACCCTCTTTTGTTTGGAGTATCTCTTGAATCCTGGTGAACAGCGGCCAATGAGACATGGCAGCGGTGGAAAGGGACAATGGGAAGAAACCAGGGGGAAGAAACCGGGGACTTTCCTCCAGATAGACAGCAGTCCCTAAGTCTCTATCGGCGACGATGCTGTTACAGGCTGAATATAAGACTACCTCTTAGAGCAAGCTGTTTCCAAGCTGGGGTCTAACCCCTAGTTTTCTTCAAAGGAGTAAGGCAAGTGACAGTCACTACTTTCAATATTTAACAAGTACTGCATCCTGTAATATAAAGCAAAGGGAAGTAGCTAACCTAAGTATCCAAATGCGTTGAGCTAGAGTTTAAGACACACATAAAATCAATGGTAAGAGTTCACTGGCCACTTTCCCTGTACTGGGTACTTTGTGTCATTCCTCTTCATACAGAAAACAATCCAGTAAAAAGGACAGTCCCCTTTCATCAATAAGCAAACTGAGGAACAAAGGCAAAGTTCCTTGCCCAAGGGTGGTGGTTTGAATAGGCGTGGCCTCCACAGACTCATGAGTTTGGATGCTTGGCCCACAGGGAGTGGCACCATTAGGAGGCGTGACCTTGTGGAGGAAGTGTGTCACTGCAGGAGTGGGTTTTGAGGTCTCCTGTGCTGACGCTATGCCCAGTGTGCTGCCTGTGGGGCAGGATGTAGAACCCTCCCTCCAGCGCTGGCTGCCTGCACAGGGCCATGCTTCCCACCGTAACGATAATGGACTAAACCTCTAACACTTAAAGCCAACGCCAGTTAAATGGTTTCCTTTGTAAGAGCTGCCTTGGTCACAGTGTCTCTTCTCAGCAATAAAACCCTAACTAAGACACCCAGGCTGACAGAGCTAGTGAACCTAGGAACTGAGACTCCCTGGTTGTGATTGGTCATCTCCTCTGGAGTGGAGATAAATTTTTCCTTGTTTATTTTAGTCAGGGAAGAGAAATTTTTCAAAAAAGCAATTTATTTGTGGGGCGTTTGCAGACCCGCCTGAGGTATACATGAGGCACGGAAACTTCTCTCTAGTTTAAAGCTGTGAGCCTTTTGCTGATGGAGTCTCTCTACTGGTTTATCTAACTTAACCTGACTGACCAGCCTACTCCTACCACGTGGCTAGATCTGTACCTCCCTGCTCAGCTCTGGTCTCCCTTCTGGGTCCCCTTCCAAACTTCCGCGTCTGCTTTTGTCCTTCCTGTCTCTCTGCCTGCCAGGAAGTTCCACCCAGCCCCCATTTCCTGCCCAGCTACTGCTGGGGCCAATCAGCAGTAAGACACCCCAGAACAGTGTCTTGGGTTGCTTTTAGGCAATATGGGCTGCCTGGGCTTCACGTTTTGGGCAGGTGGGGAAGGACAAGCTCTTACAAATCAGAAACTGGTGATGGGGCCAGAGAAATGACTATTCCAAAATGCTGTCAACATTTAGCTCTCTGCTGGCACAGAATTAACAAATGAAAATACAGGGACACGCCTTCCATTTAAGTAAGGTCATCACAACAGCAACACACGGGATTGAAGGGGGTCTATGAGGGGTTAGGAGCTGTTCTCGCCGGGGACCCTGGTTCAGTAACCAGCACTCAGACAGTAGCTCACAATCTCCTAGCTAGCATTTGCTCCAGAGGATCTGACACCTGATTCCACAGGCTCCTATAGGCACATGGCACACACACACACACACACACACACACACACACACATCTTAAAGAAAAGCAAGTCATGATGGTCAGATAGTCAGACATCTGGGAAGATGTTCGCTAGGTTGACCACTCTTTAGGGCCACTGGAATTGACGTGGTTGAGTTCTGGGGAATTTCCCAGAGATCTCCAGAAGAGATGGTAGACAAGGTAAACTTGTAAGGACTGTGAAGTCCAGAAAGAAAATACACACAAGCAAGTGTGCACACATGCACTCGTGGTTCCAAACCAGGATCGCTGGCAAGGGGCAATGGCTGGGTTGCCTCAGTCCTGAGGCCGCAATAGCACAGTAATCTGTAGACTGTTTCCTGTACATCTGGGGGGGCTCCGTAGGTACCCCACTTGTCAGTGTGGCTTCTAGATTGTATTTACTTGAGGGGCAGCATGTCTGGCGTGCTTGTGAGAGTGAGTGTCTGGATTCAAATCCCACTTCCTCACCACCTATGTGAGCCCGGACAGGTCCCTTGGCCTTCTGTGCCTCAGACTCCACACCTGCACAAGCGGGCTAGCAACCAGGGTTCTGGCCTGCGAGGGCTGTGTAGACTGAGGGGTTGGTGACTATGGTGTACTTCAAGCAGTCTTGGAGAGCTAGAAGGTCTATGCCTGCTAGCTATGAACACAGAAGACATCTAAGAACGAAGTACAGAAACCATTATCTGCCTCGTGAGCAACGGGGGAAATGGTAGAAATTGGGACAATGACGGCCACCGGGGAAACAGAAGGGCTTGTGGTTGGAAATGTCTAGAGCCAATAATTACATTTTGTTTCTTGGTCTGGATGGTTTGTACAGGTGTTCATTTCATAAAAACGTTCTGGGCTTTGCACAGGATTTGAGCCCATTAGCGAAAGCAAAGGAGCTAGGAGTCAGAGGTGTGAGAGGAGAGACAAGAACAGTAGAGGTGACAGTGTGCCTTCCCTGTGACCAAGCACTTTAGGGGCAACAGGGAACATGTTTTCAAAATCCAGGGCAAAGTCTGTAATTTTTATTTATTTTCCACGTGAGTACTCTTGCCTCAAGAATTATTCAGTGGCCAGGCATGGTAGTGCATGTCTTACATCTCAGCACCCAGGAAGCAGAGGCTGGCTGAACTTTGTAAGCTGGAGTCCAGCCTGTTCTACACAGTGAGTTCTAGGACAGCCAGGGCTACACAGAGAAACCCTGTCTTAAAAATAAATAAATAAATAAATAGCACCACATTCAAAACAAAACCCAGTGAGTTTCAATATGTGTCTTTCTCATCTGCCAGTGGATAGACCCCGTGATCATGTTAAGGGCCTCCGTGGAGCCAGGAGTCGTTAGAAGTGTGACGCCCCAAGCTGAGCCAGGCAGCTAACATCCCATGGGATCCAAAAGGTGTGGGGGGGGTCTCCACAGACAGTGCTTGATGGCATTAGAGGTGACCAGTCTGAAGACTGTGTAGGCCAGAATATCTAAGGTCCTAGCAGGTGTGGAAAACAGTCCCACAGCTTGCAGGTCATCTAAAGCAACGGATGTGGGCCTTCTTGGACTGGGGGCCCCTCCCTTGAAGCCGTGGGAGGTTCGTTTCAGGTAGGCAGAGGTGTCCCTTGATGGATGTTTACCCCCAGCTGCAGTAGAGGGAGTGCCAGCTCAGGTGCTCACAGTGGCCTTGGTCAAACACTGCCGGGCACCTACTGAGCTGTGACAATGAGCAGTGAACGTGAGGGAAAGATAGGAGGTGGGGAACGCGGAAGGTAAAGCGCCTCTCAGAGAAGGCGCGGGTGATGCTAAGAGCTTCCAGCAGGGTGTGGCTCAGTGGTGGAGAGCCTGCTTAACAGGGACAAGGCCCTAGATTCAGGCCCCAGCACTACAGGAATTGTTGGTTGTTCCCCGGGCTGATCAAGCCGGGCTGGACAACTCATCCTCAATAGGCGCCAATTAAACATAGAAGATATAATGAAAAGCAACTAAAGGAATCTATGCCCTGTGGCCACAGTGGGCAAGGGGGCGAAGGAGTCCTGCAAGTACTCAGGGTCCTGACATGAGCCTGAGTAGAGGGTAAGAGGTAGATGCCGCTGAACAGTCCTGATCAAAGCGTGACCCCAGCCATCACGGTCTGTCCCGCAAGGTGGCCTATGAGTTGTTGGAACTGTGGGAATCTGAGAGAGAGTTCCTCTTCTGGCTGGCGCCAGGCTTCGGCCCTTTCCTTCTCACAGCATGAGAGGCTCCTGGAGAAATTCCAAAAGTCTTGGGGTCCATTGTCTCCATATTCTGATAGCCAAAGGGGAGGGGCGCTTTGTGTCTTTGTATTTAGAATATCACTACAATAAGCCGCAAGATGAAGCCGTTGCCCTTCCCCGACCCTAGAAAGAACTCCATGTGCAGAGCAGTGCCTTTCATCCATGCTGTCCACTAAGAATACCACACCTTAGAAGCCAGAGAATGACTGAGTCTTCGAGGTGAGAATTACAAGCTCAAGAAAGACTCTTACAATTCTTAGGACAAACTCAGACCCCTTTCCAGAGCCTCGGGCCAGCTCTCCCGAGCAACCCAAATCTAAGCTAAGATTCAACTTCCCAGGAGTCCACAATCTGAGACAATGTGTCTCACTGGAAACATGACACTGTTCCTTTGATACTAATGTCAGGACCTCCCTGGGACACAGACCTCAAGAGGCTGGGTCTTCACTCTTCTGCTTGCCTCTCCTTCAGGGCATCCAGCACCCTGTGCGAGCATTATTTCCTAGGTGAACCAGCCCCCATAATTTCTCTATTCTAGCTGAATTAATAATGTCAACAAAAATAAAGATTAAAAAAGAAGTTAAGGGAGTTGAACATCTTGAAGATGCTGAACTCTTGGCCAGGGGACCACTCTTCAAGAGCCCCATAAAACTCTGAATAGAATTATATCCTGGAGGTGAGGAAGAAGGAATTTTGGAAGAATTAAAGCCTGAACAGAGTTTTGAGGGATGAATAGGAGTGTTCGGATAAGACAAAGCAATGGCTACTCCCAAGAAGGGGAAAAGCATGAAGAAGCCAGAAACACTGGTTGGGATTCCACAGCTTATGAAGATGGGGCAGATATATCTCTAAACCCAGTAAACAGATCAGATCCACAGGACTGGAGCACCAGGGAACAGCACTGACTAAACCTTTCAAACTCTACTTAATGGGGTCTTCACCCATAGAGAAGGAGGTGTTTTCAGCCCCTAACTCTGAGTTCAGAGAGGCAGGCTGTAAGAATAACCAGGTTCAGCCGAGCAGTGGTGGCACATGCCTTTAATCCCAGCACTTGGGAGGCAGAGGCAGGCGAATTTCTGAGTTTGAGGCTAGCCTGGTCTACAAAGTGAGTACCAGGACAGTCAGGGCTATGCAGAGAAACCCTGTCTCAAAACAAAACAAAACAAAACAAAACAAAACAAAACAAAACAAAACAAAACAAACAAACAAAAATAGCCAGGTTCCCTCCCTATCTTTGGAAGTTTGAACAGTGTGTGTTCAGGGGACCTTCGTTCTGAATGAGACTCTAATCTGTCTTTCTCCAGATGGCTTGCTTCTCTGAAGCAGCTGAATAGGTTTCTGAGCTCTTGATTCCCCCAGCTCGGGAGAAACTGGGTCAGTGTAATGACACTGATGTCACACAACTGACTTTCTTAATGGGAGTCTTGATGGAGGGTGGGACAGAGCAAGGTGGGGCAGGGTGTGGAGCTGAGGTCACCCTGCAGATCTGCTGGCCATTAACAGGGTTCTGGAGAAAGGTGAGCCTGTGGCCGTGGCCGCCTCAAGGCCTTTGAAGTTTTATTTGTTGCATTTTCGTGTCACAGAGGGCAGTAAACCATACCTGGAGGCTGCTGCCCTTTGCCCTCCAGACAAGGGCAGTGGCATTCTCACTAATGTCACAGCAGGGGAATGCTAAGGATCAAAGAGCAAGGGGTGAGGGGCGGAGCCAGGACCTTGCAGCCACCAGCCCCAGACCTCTATGCACATCTTTTAGGGACCTCGGCTGCCATAACACATGTCTCTCTGGAGCCAAGTCACTCTCTTCAAGGTGACTGGGTCTGGCTGTGGCATGTCTGAGACCTTAGGATGGTGAGGGTGAAGAAGAGGTGGTAGACGGGGGAGCGCATCGTGTTCCCAGCGGTGGCACCTGCTCCACACAGCATCCTGATGGAGGTGGCTGTGACTTGCTCAGGAGCTGTTTGCTTTGGTGCTCTCAAGCAGACATTTCTAAACCCCTGTTCGCGGATCAGCTCCCTTGGAACGGAGGCACCGGAAGCTGTCCGGTGGTCCTGAGTCTACAGGCCTTGGGTTGAGCCCACCCTCTGTGGGAAGGCGTTCAGCCAAGGTCGAAGAGCTCCCTCGGATCTTGCCCGACTGTCTACATCCAGATGGGACTTAAATGAGGATTTAATCAGCTCTACAGAGAATTATTTACCCTAGGTTCCTTAGGGTTGCTGTTGCTATGAGAGAATAGCATATCCAAAGCAACTTGGGGAGGAAAGGGTTTATACGGCTTACTCTTCCTCAGCACTGTTCATCCTGGAAGGAAGTCAAGATAGGAACTCAAGCAGGGCGGGAACTTGAAGACGGGAACTGATGCGAAGGAGACAGAAGGGTGCTGCTTGCTGGCTTGCTCATCGTGGCTTGCTCAACCCGCTTTGTTATAGAACCTAGGACCTCCAGCCCATAATGAGCTGGGCCCTACCCCATCAATCACCAATTAAGAAAATGTCCTACAGCTGGATCTGAAGGAGCCATTTTCTCAGTTGAGGTCCCCTCCTTTCAGATGACCTTGTCGTAAAACCAGCCGGGACAGCACTTGCGGCAGCTCTGATCTCTATTGGGTCATTTAAAATCCATCGGCTAGCCGCCGCCTTGTTGGAGAAGGCTGCACAGGCCTCAGTGGGTCTGTGGCCTGGCCCGCCTGCTGACTCCGCAGCCTAGGGTCTAGTTGTGGTATCCAGGCCGGGGTTTCTGCTTTCACAGCCTGAATTTGGACATTTGTATAGATCAAAGTACACGAACCTTTCCCCTGAAGACGGTTGTCAGATCAGCTTCCTCCTGTGCTACATTTTATCACAAACAGCAGATTGGAACGACTCCTTTATTAACACTCTGGGAGAGCAGGAATCTGAAGTGGCCTCCAGCAAGGAATCCTTCCCCTAGCCTCTCCGGTTTCCAAGGCCATCGGTGCCGCTTGCCTTACAGTCCCTTCCGCCCTCTTCAAAGCCACCAGTGTAACATCATCTATCGCACTCTGTAAGTCATCTCTCACGTGCCTCTTCCTCCTACATAGATGCCGGTGACCCCCGAGATTATGCTGGGCCCCCAGCAAAAAGGACAACCTTCCCATCTCCTGATTTTTTTTTTTTTACCTTATTTTTAAAGATACAGTCTCATGTAGCTCAGGTTAGCCTGGAACTCAGTATGTACCTGAGGATGACCTGAACTTTCTGATCCTCCTGTCTCCACTGCCCCAGGGCTGGGATAACAGATGTATGCCATGGCACCTGGTTTTATGAAGCACCGGGAACAGAACCTAGGGGCTTCTTGTATGATGGGTAAGGAAGTCCTCTGTCGTCTGAGCTACATTCCCAAACCCTCTCCTCTCCTCGCTATGTTCACAACTAGGACCCGCAACCCCTCTCAACCCATATGGTTACAGTTCTGGAGAATCTAACTCGGTCATCTTCGAGGAGCCATGATTCTGCTTACCAGCGATTCCCAGTTTAAATGAAAGCATCTGGCCTTGTGCCCCACACATATGCACCCGATAGATGAGGTCATCTTCATGTTTGTTTGGTTGGACGAGTGCAAGGGCTCTACAATTTCCACAGTATCAAAAGGATCCATTCCTCTCTAGACTGTAGCAGATCTGGCTAGTCGGGCTTCCGGGTCCTCATGGATAAGAAGTTGCCCCTTGGTTTTCACGTCCTAGCTCCAGGACAATGGTAGGAGAGCTGCTGGCCCAGTGGGAAGAGGCTGGGTTTCAAGATTTATTATCGGCAACGGCCACATCCATTCCGACACAAGCTATTCTGTCTACATGCAGCAGCCCCGGAACATTGATCTGCCTATCGGCTGTGGCCCTGGGAATATGGCCGTGTGGTTGGATGGATGGTCTTGGAATGGCAGAAAAATCCCTTCTGTGGGTTCATTTGCATCTCCTTAAATTCATGTTTTTAAGTTCTAGCCCCCAGAATGTGACCTTATTTGAAAATATGCAGCCCCAGCACATCAATACAGTCAGCCTCGAAGTCATTTCCTTGTTTCCCCAAGTTACTGGAATACCCTGTGACACTGAACGCTGGCAGGGTCAACGGCAGTGCAGGGCTGCTCCAAGAACTAAGAGAAGGCCCAGCACCCAGCATCCAAGCAAGCCAGGGTCTCCCATCACTTTCCTGATGATACCGGGAAACACCGGCTCCTCAGCTTCCGGAGAGCCAGGAAGCCCAGGGCTGGGTGCCATCAACTCTCCAGCCAATTCCTCTCTGACACTCCAGAGCCCATCCTTGGGGGACGGGAAGTGTCCTGAGGACTGGGAATCAAAGCCAGGGCTGTCTTTTTGCAGTGTGTGGGGTATCTAACTCAGTGAGTGGTTGGATGCTTTTTCTGATATTATTATTAGCTTTATAAGCTATATAAGCTATCACGTCCATGCCGCTCTGCTGCCTTAATCAAAAGCATCTACAGGTAATGCATTTTTAAATGACCAACAGTGTCTCAATAAAACTTTATTTATAAGAACAAGCAATAGCCTGGATTTCCCCCCAACCCTGCTTTAACCACACCTCTGTGCTCTAACTACTCTCACTCAAGGGGCACAGATTTTTGTTTTCGAATTTCTTTTGACATTAGTGATAACTCATTCAGTCTTGTGATAATTTCTCACAGACCCCTTAGCAGACACTTGTCAGGCCAGGCTTGTGAGATGGGGACTGTGGCTGGGGGGGGGGGGAGCGGATGGGTGGGGAATGGGGCCTCTTCGTTCTTCCAGGAAGGATTTCTGTTCTGAAAGGCAAGTAGTTGAAGAGGGCCTTTAGTCTGCAGAGAAAGTTTAATGACCTCAGCTCTCAGCAGACAGCTCACAAAGCACTCAGCCCTCACACAGAACTCAGGGTCAGTGTTCTAGGTGACCTGAATTAAAGATTAACAGCCAAGTGCTCACATGGAGACCTTAGCTCCTTAGAATAGCAACCTTCATCTTGATTGACATTCAGAAACTAAGCCCTCGGGTAAGTGGTCTGCAGTAGAAGATGCTATGCACCTCCTGCCCCTCATACTCCTCATCCGACCTCCTCTCAACCCTATTCCCCCTTCCCACCCCACCCCAACCCTCCCCACCCTACCCACCTCTCCCCTTCCCCTTTTAAGTCAAGTCTGGAACCTGTGGACCTAGGAAAGATGATTCAGGCCGTTAACCAAGGTTCTCTCTCTTGCTGTACTGACTCCTCTGACCTGCAGCAGCCTCTCCCGGAGAAGGGTTGTATGTGTGAAGGCTTCTCTTTCTTCCTCTACTGACTCCTGCAACAGCCCTTCCCCGAGAATGTTGGGGTGTGTGAACAGGCCACAGATGTATTGTGGGAGGAGGACCATATGGACGCTCATCTAAATTACAGCTGCCCCCCTTGTTGGCACTAATGGCGGGCACTGCGTTCCCTAAAGCCCTGATTAATTGTATAAGTCAAACTTTGCCCCTCCTTAAAATAACACCTTACACCTTTAAAGCGTTCAGCGCCAGAGGCTCAGAGAGAGAGGGCGGAGAGGTAGGGCGGCAGCTGCTGTGTCTTGCAGGCCTAATGGAGGCCAGAGATTGAATTCTAATCGCTCCATCCATGCCTGCTAAACAGGGTGGAGTATAGGAAGATATCATATTATGCTTTTATTATATATTATAAATATTGTAATGTATCATGTCATAGTCCATCACAGCCTCACCTTGACTCTGTGAGGGGACACTTGGAGGGTGACTTGATGTGGGGGCATGACGGAACCAGAGCTAGAATCCATCCCGTGCTTTCCCCAGGGCACAGTCCCTCTGGCTGCACCAGCCGGACCTGGTTTCCACTCTGATCGGGATCAGCCCAGGAGCAACTAGAACAGTTGGAGAGAACGTGGTTAGGGGGTTCACCTTTCTCCCGAGTAATGTGTCCACATCCAAATCCAACCCAAGGGTTGAAACTTGACACCACCCTGACGTGAATAGGATTTGCTCTGCTGGCCTCTTAGCAAAGTGGAGCTCTCAGACCACACTGGGCAGCCGGGCTGAGCGTGTAGATGATAGGGTCTGGGCAAGGCGTGTACCGTGCAGGCTCGTCTGTTCTATCAACTGCACCGCTGTAATGGGAGATACTCATGGACCTGCGTGGTTTCATTTTCTGGGACCAGCAGGAAAACAGGCTCCTGGTACACGCAGTAATGTCACTCCCCGCTTGGATGGAAAGGGGAACAGGACATCTACATCGATCAAAATGCAGTCAAATGGTCAAAATTCAAGAGTGGAGCTCTTTGGGACACACTATGATTATAAAGATTCTTGTTCTTTGAACCAAAATTATAGACACTTGCAAAGCTTGTCCCGGTTTTGTGACTTCCTGTACCCAAGTCCTTTGCAGTGTGACTTTGTAACTCATCAAAAGTGCAAACCGTCATTTTTCTGATTTTGGTTGTACTGTGACTTTCTTTAGTCCATAAAATGATGGTGTGCAAGTTTTTTTTTTTTAAAGATATACTTTTTATTTTATTTATATGAGTATACTGTAGTTGTCTTCAGACACACCAGAAGAGGGCGTTGGATTCCATTACAGATGGTTGTGAACCGCCATGTGGTTGCTGGGAATTGAACTCAGGACCTTGGAAGAGCAGTCAGTGCTCTTAACCACTGAGCCATCTCTCCAGATCCTGGTATGCAAGTTTTTAACATAACATTGTTATTGATTCTCTGGGACTCACACCACGTACCCCAATCACACTCACTTCCCAGTCTTTCCGTGTCCTCTCCCCTACCTTTCTCTGAAAAAAGTAAAACAAACAAACAAAACCAAAGTCCAGTTTATATTGTCTATCTACTCACTGGGTTACGGTGAAACCCTCAGTGACCTGCCCCTTACATAGAGCGGAGTCCGTCCCTTCCTGAACCACAGCAGAAGCCACCAGTTGTGGAGAGTGACACTTAAGCATCTCCATCACACCATTAAGAGCTCTCTTCAGTGGCTTCCTGTCTAGACTGTTACTTTGACGGGATATCGGGGAAGAGGGGATAGGGGTTGTCACAGGAGCTTTCTATGTCGCTCCCTCTCAACTGTGCATCTCCAGTCATTGATATCACAGCAAAAGTAGCTTTCTTGGTCTTCATGGTCAGTGGGAGAACCGATCACGGGCCTTTATGTTTCTGGGTGATAACACAGACCATGAGCACAACCCCCAGCTGCAGTAGAATTATGGGCCAAGACAAGGCCCTTGAACACAGCCCAGACCATGGGCACCAGCATGGCCTTGGATGGCAGCACATGCCACCTAAATCAGAATTGCCCCCGGGGACAGCATGGCTCATAGACATCCTTGTGGCTTCAGGCTGTGGTACAGATGCCAAGCATTCGTGTGGTCCTAACACTTTGGCCTGGCTGGTGGCTGGTGGCTGGTGGCTGGTGGCTGGTGGCTGGTGGCTGGTGGCTGGTGGCTGGTGGCTGGTGGCTGCAAATGTTATAGCGTTCATACTTCTGCTTGCTCTCTGGGACTGGGTATGGGAGTAGGGCACATCATATAGCTCATCTAGACAAGGACAGGAAGGGATGTAAGGATGGATTTGTTATGCTAAATCTATTTATGAGCTGGCACGAGCTGGACTGGTCTTCCTTCTATTCGTTTTCTTTCTTTTTTCCGAGGTGTTTTGTTTCGTTTTGTTTCTAGACTAGCTTCAAACACACCAATCCTCCTGCTCCCACTTCCCAAGTGCTGAGATTACAGGCACATGCCGCCACACCCAGGCAAACAAGAACCTCTCTAAAGACGCCACGCCCTAGAACTTTGATTTAGAGATCATGTGAGGGACAAAGGGGTCAGTTCAGCTGATGTGAGAGCCAGGCGCAGCCAGGCCACCCACACACACCGGGCAGCAGGCAGCAGTGGGTGGTCTTCAAAGGCGGTTGGCATTTCTCTGTTTTACAGAAAACTAGTGGGTGGAGCCACATGGTAGGGTGATGTCATGGGAGTCGGGGCTGGCCTTCTCCCCCGTAAAGCCTGTCTCCTTCCTTCATAGCCAAGACAGTCACAGACCAGCTAAACACCCTGGAGGGCGCTCTTCCTTCCTGGTCATTTTTTAATTGACTGGTGAAAATTAATTTTTGTGTCTTACTTAGCAGCATCTATGCCCAAGACTTAGGAGTCTACATCACCCTCACCGTAGTCTGTAGTTTTGGAATAATTGAGTAGGGACCCTCCGGGTCCTATAACTAGCCCCTCAGACCACAGTGGCACCTGCTTCCACGCTACCTCCATGCTCCCGCTCTATCACTGCTTGACTCCCCTTCGCCCCTCCTACATCATGCCCAAACCATCCCTTTAAAATTAGTTGCTCCATCACACAGACCCCGGTGTTCTCAGAGGAATTGGACTAATGTATTGCCATAAACCCAGCTGAGGAGAGCAAGAAAGAAAAGAAAAGAAAAAAAAAAACCTAACCAGAAAAATGAGAGAAAAACATTGTGAAGTCTGGCTAGTAGGCCGCCGCAGTTAGAACGCAGTGCCAGTTGCAGCCCAGAGCAGAGAGGACACAGGCAACCTTTAGATCCTTGCCACGGCTCAGCCTGATGTCACCGGGCCATTCGTCATGTATGGTGATCTCATGGCCTCACAAAGGGCTGCGGGGAGGCGAGGCCCTCAAGTGCCCAGCCATCGCCTTAGCTGTTGACAAAAACATCCTTTGATGATATTCAGAACTGTGAGAACCGTGATGGAGAGGCTTAATTTTGAAAAGTTTCGACAGAAGCACTTTGGATGCCAACTGCCAGTCTAACGAAGGCAGCGACAGTGAGTTTGTTTGTTTGTTTGTTTTTGGTTTTTTTTTGTTTTTTGTTTCTTTTTTTTTTTAGTGATACCATTCCAAAGTGTTTGAAAAGTTAAGCGAAATTAAATCCAACAGATAGAGCCCTTGTCCTTGGTTGGTGAGGGGACACATAGTTATCGGGTGGGTGTCTGCTTCAAGCACTGTGTGTGTGCGTGAGAGCCTGGAGTGCTGATCGGAGTCCGGTCAACCAAGTGCTTGCCACGCAAGACGGCACACCGGAGCTTGGTCCACAGTACGCAGTTAGAGCCTAGCCATAAGGGAACCCGTAATCCCAGTGCTGGCGAGCCAGGGACAAAGCTCCCTGAGGTTGGCTGACCAGACAGCCTATCCCTCCTTGGAGAGCCCTAGGGT
Organism: Apodemus agrarius; assembly: GCA_964023405.1. Classification (NCBI taxonomy): domain Eukaryota; kingdom Metazoa; phylum Chordata; class Mammalia; order Rodentia; family Muridae; genus Apodemus; species Apodemus agrarius. The sequence continues at coordinate 43,280,694 of OZ030016.1, forward strand.
CCAGGGAGAAAGCCTGACTAGAAAATCAAGCTGGCTGGCGCCTGAAGAGTGACACCCAAGGTTGACCTCTGGCCTTCACACGCAGGTACAGACACAAGCATTTACACCTGGTACTCATGAACCTGAACTCATGTGCGTGCACACACATGCACAAAACAACAACAACAACCAAAAAAAAAAAAAAACCATAAACAAATTCTGGCCCCTTTCCGTCAGCAAGCTTTGAGATCATTGGGGATGATCACCCCCACCCCTCACTCCCTCACCTCTGCTAATCAGCGTAGGCCCTCATCGCCAGCATCACTGGTAACACACCGTTTTAACACACCGTTTTAAGGCAAGGAAGGGCCTTGGCTGCCTTTCTTAGGACTCGGAAGCCCTCTGAGAGGAGAATAGAAGATTCCCGACTGCCACCAAGACTCAAATGTCACGCATAAGCAAGAGTAGCCGGGCTTTGCAAAGAGGTCTATTAAGGTAGTGTGGCTGTTTTATTAGAGTCATCTTTTTTCTTTATTGTTTTTAGTCTAGTCTGTTACATGACTTTCGGTCAAAGGAATGGGGAATGAGTCTGGCCCTGGGTGGAAAGAGTGATTCTGAATTGCTCAAAAGACCATGAGATTCAAGGACATACTATCAATTGCCCTCTTACTTAAGAGTTAACTAAAAGAGCCGGGCAGTGGTGGCGCACGCCTTTAATCCCAGCACTTGGGAGACAGAGGCAGATGGATTTCTGGGTTGGAAGCCAGCCTGGACAGCCAGGGCTATACAAAGAAACCCTATCTTGAAAACCCCAAAACCAAAAACCAAAAACAAAAAAACACCATACTCACACACACACATGTATTTGCATATACATACATGTATGAATATGCATTCACACATGAACATACACCATAGTCACACATAAAACTAAAAAGAAAGAAAAATAACTTCAATAAAACTGTCCTGGAGTAGCCTTCTGAGTCATGTAAAATTTCTTTCATCTTTGAGATCTACAAAAAGGTGCGGGGCAGGGGTGGGGATGAGGACTGGAGAGATGGCTCAGGGGTTGAAAGCGCTCGCTGCTCCCTCACCTCAGAGGACCTGGCTTCCAGCACTCCGTGGTGGCTCACGACCAACCATTACTCCCGTTCAGGAGATCCGTTGCCCTCGGCACAAACACGCTGCACACACATAAGCACAGGTGAAGCATTCACACGCATAAAATAAGTAGATCTACAAAAGGAATCCTGAGTTCTCCAGGTCCAACCCCTTCCAGAAATACTCGCTGTCACTATCTGAGCCGTTTAAAAGAAGTATAAAGACAGTCATTTAATTGTCTAGTAGACAATATCTAGTAGAGATCCAATTAAAATGTCTTTATCCTTTGCCCAGTGCTGAAGCCGTTTGTTTGTCTGTGACTTGTCTGCGTGTCTATGTGCATGCAAAACAGAAAACTGCAAATAGCATAGAATAAGAGAAAGAGAGCAAGCTTTGGGTTTATTAGCCACTGCAGGCGAGTTTTTTGTTTGTTTGTTTGTCCGTTCATTTGTTTTCTCCTAAGACCTCACCTGGACAGAAACCAAATGGGCACCAGTGAGACAGCTCGTGGGAAAGCGAGCTGGGCTCTCGGAAACCCAGCGGACCTGGGACAGAGCTGGTCCTTTGGAAAAACTCAGCGCATGCAGCTCCTGCTTCCGTCAGACCAAGAAGAGGCTCTCAAGTCTATTTTTGATTTGTTTGCAGAGTTTCAAGGGAAAGGCAAGACCTTTAAAACCTTCCATTAATAAAAGGGAGGAGCCCACAGAGGTCATGACCCCTCCGGTACTACTACCAGGAGCTGCAAACCAGAAATGAAAAACAAAAACAAAAACAAAAACATCAATGTCCAATAAAGATTACGCAATTTGTTCTGTGACCTCTAGAGAGAAGTAAGGTGACCTTGAAACACGATTTCTTTTTTTTATTCTTTCTTTTTTTAATTAATCAATTAATTAATTTCATTTTTTACACTCCAGATTTTATTCCCCCCCACCACCACCCGATCTACCCTCCGACTGTTCCACATCCTATACCTCCTCCCCACTCCCCCGTCTCCACAACGATTCCTCACCTCCCACCCCATCAGACCTCTAACTCCCTGAGGACTCCGGTCTCTTGAGGGTTAGGTGCATCATCTCTGAATACAGACCTGGCAGTCCTCTGCTGTCGTGTGTTGGGGGCCTCCTGTCAGCTGGTGTGTGCTGCCTGGTTGGTGATCCAGGGAACAAACACATGGTTTCTAAAGGAATCTAGAGATGCCTACCTCCAGAGTTCATCTCCAAACAGCTCGGGGCAGGGTCTCACTGCACCGCCTGGGCTGCCCTCGAACTCCTGGGATCGCACACATCGAATTCTACATGCAAGGTCATTGCTTCAGCTCACAACCCATGGCTCTTAAAGGTAGTTTTCCTCAGCCACCTAACTCCAGATCCTGGGCTCTCCCAGAGAGCTCATGTTTATCTAACTCCACCTCACTCCATTCCTCATTCCCATTCAGACCTCACGGGAGGGACATTTGGTGCCAGGAAAACATGGGACAGAAAGAAATTCAATTTAGGCTGAGTTGCTTTGACCAGGAAAACCTTAAAAGTCATCTGGAAATGAACTGCCCACTTTGTCTAAGAGCCAGAAGGCTCCCAAAGACACTTCCCACCTACTGCATAACCTTATATGTGCGTGAGTACGTGTGTATGTGTGTGTGTGTGTGTATGTGTGTGTGCACGCGTGTATGTGTGTGTGCGTGTGTGTGTGTGTGTGTGTGTGTGCATGTGCTTGCATTTTCAAGGAACATTCTGCTCTGCGGCAGCCTGTGAACCTCCCTGACTGGTGAGGTGGCATCTGAGGATGCCAATCCTGCAATATCCAGAGCCTCAAAACATCACTTTAAAAAAGGCGACAATTCATTCCCAATCCACAGGACAGTCCGTTCGGCAGGAAGGGAGAGTAAAACATGGTAAATTGGCAGAAGCCTGAGGAAGGGTTGGTAGAGAAGGCTTCCTTGTTTGTTTCCTGGGGCTGTGCCCTTCAGACAGTGGTAATTAGGGGACAGGGTGGGGCCTTCTGGGCTGAAAATGATAGGACAGGTACTGTCCTAATTATGGGAGTTTATTGAGATGATACTTGGGGTGTGGTTATTACCATCTGTTACAGTTCACGAACTAGACTCATAAATGGTAGGCTGTAAGGGGAAGTGAGGCTATTACAGACTGCCCTGAAGCCTCAAAGACCCAAAATGGTCAGGTTAAATACAGAGATGGGTTCGGTGTTTATCTGTTTGGGAAACAAGGACACCTTTGAACGTGTGGCCCTTTGCGGTCCATCCAGTGAGCACTGAGCCTCTGGATACAACATGTACCGTACTGGGTGGTTGTCTGCCTGTTACGTTGTCTGCCCTGTTGAGCTGCTAATGAGAGGAAAGGTGCAGGGACCTCTGAGGTGAATGGCAAAGACCAGTCCTGGAATCAAGGAAGACAGGGACGTTTCTCTTCAGGTTCATGTCACCAAGACCCTAGGTGGTGGCAGTCTACCCAGGACAAAGGACAAGAGTGGCGACCCCCTTCTAGTGTGGCTCACCTGCTGCTTCAGGTTTGGCGGTACATCTGGACCACTGGGGATGTGTTTTAACTGTAAGTTATAATACAGTGGCTATAGGCAGCTTCCAGGGAGTGCACCAGACCCATGGCAACTACCCCAGAGTCGGTCTGAGAGGGGCAAGGTGCCTGATGGCCTTCTGAAGAGCTCAGCTTCCTCTGGCCTCATCCGAATTCTCAGCGATTTATACTTGTTGACTAAATGGTATATTCCGAGCCAAGATTCCTAGACTAAGCAAACTCTTTCTTGTGTCTCATCTGCTTTAATTTCATCTAATTAAGGTGTTTTTAAAGCTCAAAGTCCTTTTCCTCTTCCTCAGGTCGCCCTGCCACTAGCTCAGGGACAACTCCTGTAGCTGAGGTTCTTGGGTAAGAGATGCAAGTTGTTTAAAATACTAACGTTTTCCAGCTAGCAACTCAAAAGCTGTTGTTACCGTCCCATTTTGAAGGTCAATGGGCAGACTAAGATCCGGGAAACTCAGGAGCCATGGCAAGGCCCTGGGCATCGTGAGCTGAGCTCAACGCCCTCCGCTGAGCTGTTTGCACAGGTTTCCTGAGAGCAGAACATCCTGAGGCTCAGCTTGATTTCTGTTTTCCCGCCCGGTGTGGTAGGGACTTCCCAGGTGCCTGACCTATGGCTATGATTGTTTTTTCCTGTTGTTTTTCACCCAGCCTCAAGTATAAATCGCTGGTCCCTCAGCAAAGCTTCGGCTTTCTCCTTACTGAGTGACCCGAGTCTGTCTGTGTCTTCTGTCAATTCCCCAGGCCTACGCCCGATACTTAGTACCTTGGCAGTGCGAGCGCTGTCAGCAAAAGGCCTGTGTGTGCTGACGTAAAAACAGGGGACAGGAAAAGTACATGGTGCAGCCTTACTGCTCAAATTAGCTTTCAGGTCACACAGCCTGACATTCATCTGAGAATGTCAAATTTTACCCGCTCATTCAAAGGTGTTAAATGCGGGTGCTGCCTGACTAGCCCTGCACACATCAGGCGTGTTTTTGTTCTTTATAGCAGCTCAGCAAAAGCCCCAACCGTTGGGCACGAATGAGGTTCTAGAGAGTATCCAAAACTTAGGCAAACTGTGGCATACCTCCCGATGAAACCGGATAAATAAAGCGCAACCTGACTGAGGACAAGAGACTTGGCTCTCCGCCCGCCCACCCCGCCCCACCCCACGCCGCCCCGCCCCACCCTTCGGTAGTAATGAGGATGCAACTTGGAGCTTCCTGCTAACATGCAAGTGACCCATCAGCTGAGATGACCTCTCCCCAAATCAAGGAAAATGGACATTTAGACAAAAAAGACGTACCTAGAACCCAAACAGACATGAAAGGAAGAACTTCTCCGTGACAGAATACATAGGTGAGATGTGAGTATACAAAGCAAAGACAGCTTACAAAAAGACGTAAGGGAGGTACGGTTGACAACCACACTCCAGTGGAGGGCCCCATGAATATATGGGTGACACAAACCAGACTGTCACTTCTTCTTCTTCTTCTTCTTCTTCTTCTTCTTCTTCTTCTTCTTCTTCTTCTTCTTTAAAGGGAAAGGACATGAAGTTGGGAGAGTGGGAGGATATAAGAAAATAATCAGGATACATTACATGAAATTCTCAAGTAATTAATATGTTTTTTTAATTAAGGAAAGAAACGTCACTCTGAAATGGGCAATAAAAATTGAGTTCTGACATCTGTGGGGAGAGGAGACATGGGAGACATCTGTGTGAGCTGAGGCTGGAGAGATGGCTCAGCCGGGAAAGCACTTGTCTTGCAAGTACAAGGACCTGACCCATGCAGGCACAGACACTGTTTTCTAAAAAGTAATAAAAATATGCATGCACCAAACACCAAGGATCCCAGTTGCATGAAATAAGGACGGACACACACACACACACACACACACACACACACACAGGGTCAGACAAGCCCTGATACAATAATGGAGTATTTTACTTTAAACGTTTTTTTTTTTTTTTTTTTTTTTTTTTTTTTTTTGTGTGTGTGTGTGTGTGTGTGTGTGTTGGGGTGTACATGTGCCATAGCACATGTATGGAGGTCAGAGGACAACTTGTGGCAGTCATTTCTCTCCTGCCGAATGGGTTCCGTCAGGCTTGGTGGCAGGCACCTCTACCTACCGAGCCATCTTCCCAGCCCATGGTGAAGGACTTTAGTAACTCACTCACTCTCATCTTTACTAAATCAACAAATAAATCTTAGAGTCAAGCTACCCCATAGATCAAATGGACTTAACAGACATCCCCTGTGGATTCCGCCCAACAGACACACAATGGGCACTCTTCTCAGCGGCCCGTGGAAACTTCTCTAAGTTAGATCACATACGAGGTCACAAATCACATCTCCCCAAATACAAAGGAATCGAGACATCTCTTGTACCTTATCAGATTGTAGAGCAATAAACTAGAAATAAACAGCAATAAAAACTATAGAAACCACACAAGGACATGGATGCTGAGCCCTCGAGTGACAAGGGACTCACCGGAGACTCAAAAGGTTTTATAAGTAAATTAAAATGGGAGCATAACTAAGAACCTTCCAAGGCGGCAGTAAGGGGAAGATTTAAATCTGTGGGCGCTTATACAAAACTGTCCAAAAGATCTCAAATAGATAACTCAATCAATAATTATGCATCTCACAGTCCTAGGAGTAATCCAAACCCCAGGCAGTGTGTGGCAAGAGATAGTAAAGATCAAAGGCAAAAATGAATAAAATGGAGACTGAAAAAAAAAAAAAACAACACATTGAACCTATCAGAACTGATTCTTTGAAGAAATAGACAAGAGTGCCACCCTTACCCAAAAAATACCCAAGTCTTTATTAGGACAATAAGGCAAGAGAAAGAATACAAAAGAAATCAAACTATTTTACCTGTAGAAGAAATGATTAAAAGACCCTAACAGCTCCACTGTAAAACCTTTAGGTGTATGGGTGCTTTGCCTGCTTGTATGTCTGTGCACCTCTGGACGCCAGGTATGTGCAGTGGCTGCAAAGTCAAGAAGAAAACATTGGAACCCCCTGCCTGGGACTGGAATCACAGAGCATTGTGAGCCCCCGAGGATTGAGCTGTCCTCTGGAAGAGCAACCAGTGCTCTCAGCAGCTGAGCCATCTCTCCAGCTCTGACAAAATTCTTGAACCTGATAAACACTTTTAACAAAGTATCAAGATACAAACTCAACACACAGAAATCAGTGGCTTTATTATCTGCCAGTGATAAACTTACTCAGAAAGAAATCTGAGGTGGAAAATCACATTCCCAGGACCTTCAAAAAGAAATGAACTATCTAAGAAATCTAGCCAAGGAGGTGAAAGACCTCTACGATAAAAACTTTAAGACACTGAAGAAAGACATTGAACAAGACACTAAGGTATGAAAAGACTTTCTATGTTCATGGAACAGGTGGAAGAATTGATATTGTGAAAATGGCTACACTGTTAAGAGAAATCTACAGGTTAAATGCAAGCTGGGCCCCATTCTTCACAAAATTTTAAAAACAAACAATATCTGATCTCAGATTTCATTGTAGGGTCATAGTAACGAAAGCAGCACACTACTGACCCCCAGATGGGCGTGTTGATCAATGGAATAAAATAGAGGAGCGGAAATAAGCCCACACCGGTGCAGCTCCCTTTATTCAGAAAGCTATTAAAAAACAGGCATGGGAGAAAACTCAGCCTGCTGTGGTTTGGATGGTTATGGCCTTTGCAGGCCTTTGGAAATGGTTTAGGGGGGAATGCGGAAGAGTTTAGAATGTTGGAATAGAAAGATCTCTAATTCTGCAAGCAGAACTTAACAGTCCATTCCCGTAGGTGCTTGGGGAAGATGCTCAGTAGCTTTAGGTATCAGGAGAATGCAAATTAATGCTGCGCCAGAATCCCATCTCGCCCAGTGAATGGTTATCATCAAGAAAGAGGACAGCCTGGGAGGGGGTGGAGCACGACTTTAATCCCAGCACTCAGGAGGCAGAGGCAGGGAGATCTCTGAGTTCAAGGCCAGCCTGGCCTACAGAGGAGTTCCAAGACAGCCAGGGATATGTACGTCTGTGTTTCCTGCTGCACTATTCAGAGTAGCTAGAAATTAAAGCAGCCTAAGAGTCCACCAACAGATGAATAGACAACATGATGCATATAATCAACAAACAAATTTATGTAGCCACACAGAAAAATGAGACCAACTGGGTAGTGGTGGCACATGCATTCAATTTCAGCACTCAGGAGACAGAGGCACATCTATGTGTGTGTGTCCATATGTGTGCACGTGCATGTGTGTGTGATACACATATATGTGTATAATGTATACAATGTATACATATGAATATTATGTATATAATATATACCTATATGTATATAGATATGCATACACACAAACTGCATATGTCTATAGATGTGTGTTTATATGTGTGTTTGTAGGTCATAAAAAAGGGGGTGTCATGAAATAGGAGGAAAAGATCGTAAAGGGAGGTGGGAAATATAGAGGACAATGGCGTACTCCGAAGCAAAGCAGGAAGCAGACTCACTTAGGAAAAAAGGGACTCATCTGGAGAGGAGGAAGGAATGAGGGCACAGAGAAGGTGAGTGGGGGAGGGGAACACATGAGAACAAGCTAGAAAGCACTCATGTATGGAGACGCTCCGATGAAACATGTTACGTCGTGCGCCGACCTAACATTTTACTTTAAAAAATTACTAGGGTCAATAAGATCTATCTAGGCATGCAATATACCAAAGAGAAGTTGTGCTAGTTAAGGGTGCAATCAGCAAAAAAAGTAGACTCTTCTAGAAGGCTCTACTCTCAGTCCCAGTGGTAGCCAAAGCAACACACCTTGCTGGATTCCCCCACAACCACCAAACTCCGTGACTTAATCCTGAGAGACAACTGAGCCGGGACAATTCATCTTCATTATTGTATCACTAGCTAAAGAGCGCAAAGGAGAGCAGGCGTCTAATCTGAAGCTTGGACACCAAGACGCCAAAGATTAGGAAACTAACTTTAAAATATCCGATTACAGTTATACTTGTCCATAAACTGTAAGCCATTACCCCAACCATCAGAATGAAATACCACAGCTATCTATACATATTATAGGCCATAAAGGATTAACATGACAAAAGGAAGACCTTGCTGTGTTGCCAGGGCTGGCCTGAGTCCTGGAATCGGCAGCCTAGTGGTTTTTGAAGGGAAACTGCTTCCCTGGCTGGCTGGCTGGCCAGAACTACTCTCTTTAAGAACATTACCTCACTACGGTTCTTAACCTCTCTCTGACTCTCCTCCATGGCTCCCAGCAGATCTTTCTCTCTATATATAAAGGGCACATCTGCCCGTGTGAACCTCCTGCTTTCCTCACATGGAATCAGAACTGCTCCTTATCACCAAAGAATAAAGTCCAAACTTGGCAAGTATCTTTAAAAAAAAAACAAAAGGCATTTGGAATATATCTTCAAGACTTGTGCCAGAGATACCGTCTGTGGGAACACCACCCACAGCATCCCACGTGAGACAGACATCCAAGGAAGAAATGACTTCCCTTTTCCATATGTGACACTGAGTATGCTTGGGAACCCGCTAAAGATATCTGCAGTGTCATTATAAGAGCAAAAGGCAGGAAATATGTACATGCCCATTTAAATGGGGACAATTGTCTCTGAGTCAGAGCGACCTCTTTTTCAGTCTTCAGTAGGCACAAAAGACATCAGAGTTCTGTGCTTTTATAGTTAGCGAATCACTAAGGCAGCAGCTAAGAGAAGAGAACCGAGTCCTCCCTGGACCCCCTGTGATCCTTACTCCCAGACATAGGCAATTCCTCCAGGTCCATGGGGCCAAAGCATGGGATGTCAAAACTCTAAAACTCTATAAAATCAAGACCAGGCTTGTAAGAGAGGTTTCCAAAGCCCAAGATAATTATCAGAAATCATACACTATAATAAATGTTAAATTTAGTGCTAAATTAAACATGAGGTTGTCCCCTCCCCCATGAAACCAGTCCACCCTGCTTAAGTAACATTATCAGTGAGAAAAAATATATTTGGTGGTGGGAGGGTTGGATGGGAGTAAGCTTCACTACATGGGGAATGATGGATATAATAAACAAGGAGGGAGAAGGAGCCAGGGATTGTGATTGAGTCTCCGTGCCCTTCCTCTACATACGGAAAGTCTTCCTGTGCTTTGCTCCTCATAGAATTACTTTTATTAGGAAAGTACAATATACATTTAGAAGGAAGATTTTGAAATAGAAGTAAAATTAAGTAAGGAAAGCTTAAAAATAAATGTAAAGTGGTATCTATTCTCAATAGAACAGTTGGACACTATTTGTGGTGGTTTGAATATGCTTGGCCCATGGGAAGGTCTGGTATTAGGAGCTGTGCCCATGTTGGAATAGGTGTGGCACTGTTGGAGGAGTTACATCACTGAGGGGGTGGGTCTTCAGGGCTCCCAGTGCTCAAGCTCTGCTCCCTGCAGGAGAGCCTCTGCCTGGCGACCTTTGAATCAAGATGTAGAACTCTCAGCTCCTTCTCCAGCACCATGTCTGCCTGGACCCTGCCGTGCTTCCTGCCATGGATAATGGACTGGACCTTCTGAAACTCTATGCCAGTCCCAGTTAAATGTTGTCCTTTATAAACGTTGCCTCGGGCAGAGTGTCTCTTCACAGTTATGAAATGCTAACTAAGACACTATAACTGTAACAATGACCCTAAAAATGTGCCTTTCCTGTGAGTTGGTAACCCCATTCTTAGGAATGCTGAGAAAACAAGTCATGGCTACCTGAAAGTACTTATATAAAGTGCTTGTTATTGGGCCAGGGAAATGGATCGGTGGGGGAAAGCCTTGCTATGCAAGCCTGGTGACTTGAAGTCCATTGCAAAAACCCATACAAAAAGCTGACTTTGGTGGCATGCCCCTGTAATCCCAGCAGCCCTGTGGCAAGCCAGGAGGCTGAGATGTGAGCACCACAGGGAGACTCTTGGGCCAGTTAGCCTGAAGCAAGCAAGCAGCCCCGAGAACAAGGACAGAGAGAGTCCTGCCGTGAGAGAGTGCAAGTGAACCGTGACTCCTGAAAGGTATCCTCCGACCCCCACATGCGTGCTATGGTGCCGCATGCACACATGCCTCACACATGTGCACGCACACGCATACACACCCATGCACAGACACGCAAGTGCAAGCACACTCGCCAAATAAAGTAAGTAAAAGTTAAAGAGAAAATGAAAAATTTAAATTCTCACTGTAATCTATGAAAACCACAAACTCTCTGCAGCTTAAATGTCTAGTGTGAGAGGATTCCTTAGGAAACCGGGCACGTTCATACAGTGGAGGCCGTGAAAAAATGCTGTAGAGGAGACTCCTGATGCACAGGGCTAAAACTCAGCGGGAAGCACTCACCCAGCGCGGGTGAGGCCCTAAGTCCATGGATAGTGTCTACCAAAGGGGAAAAGGTGATAAAAATCAAAGCAACCTACGAAACTTTCCATCAAAAATAATGCAAACCTATAGGATTGGTAACACTGACTCTCTCCGGTTATCTTTTATATTTAAAAAAAATATTATATATGTGTGTGTATATATATACATATATACATATAATATATGTATATACAGAGAGTGAGAGAGTACACTGTCTTCAGACCCCAGAAGAGGGCATCAGAACCCATTACAGATGGTTGTGAGCTGCCATGTGGTTTCTGGGAATTGAACTCAGGACCTCTGGAAGAGCAGTCAGTGCTCTTAACCACTGAGCCATCTCTCCACCCTCATCTCCAATCATCTTAATTACAAGTGATTACATTTTTTATTGTTATATATTTTCTAAACCCTTTACCCTGAATTTGATTCGGTTGCCTTTCGTACATTTTCTTTTCTTTCTTTCTTTCTTTCTTTCTTTCTTTCTTTCTTTCTCTCTCTCTCTCTCTCTCTCTCTCTCTCTCTCTCTCTCTCTCTCTCTCTCTCTCTCTCTCTCTCTCTCTCTCTCTCTCTCTCTGTTTGTTTCTTTCTTTTTTAGATTTACTTATTTGACTTTCTGTTTATGAATGTCCTGCCTGCTATATGGATGTGGACCGTGTGAATGCCTGGTGACGACAAAAATTAGGAGGGGGACATCTGATCCCCTGAAATTGCAGATGGCTGTGAGCTACCGTGTGGATGCAGGGAATTGAACCAGGGTCCTTTGTAAAAGCAACAAGTGCTGTAAACCACAAAGCAATCTCTCCAGTCCTTCTCCCAAGTTTTAAATGTTTGTAGTAATATTATAATTTGAAAATACAAAAAAAAAAAAAAAAAACCTGTCTGGTGTGTTGTCTAAGGCTATGTGCACAACCAAGGGAACAGGCACCTTGAACCACTTGTAATCAGCTCCTTCTCCCCTCTGTTCAGCCCCTGGCAGCTGCTGACCTATATCTGTTCTTCCTGTGGTTCAGAGTTTTCCAGAATGAAATCATACAGCATACATTCTTCTGAATCTGGCTTTAAAAAAAAAAACAAACAGAAAACAAAAACATAGCATAAAACTGTAAAAATTAATTAAAATATTCTCACATGAGTAGCTCATGATAGAAACTCGAATATCCACTCATGGACCGATGAACACTTGAGGGATAGTCGTTAGACATTTTTTATTATATACATATTTTTGACCTTGTCTGATGTGTATATGTTCTCGCTTCTTCTGTATTTCACATATACTTAGAGATGGGACTGCCATGTTTTTGCTATCAGTACATTCCTGACTGCAGAAGAAACAGATTACTTTCCAAAGTTGTCTGCATTATTTTTCCACCAATTCCTGTGAAGACTGATTGGTCTTGGGACTTTGGCTCGCTTATGCTTTTGATAGAGTTGTTTAAGATTGTCCTAATAGGTATAGAAGCGCATCCTCTGGCTTTGATTTGCATTTCCTTAATGAAGAACAGCGTGGGGCATCTTTTCCTGGCCTCCATCACAGCTGTGTCTCTTCTTTGACAGGCTGCGCCACCTTTCACCTACTTTTGAAGGAACGTTGTGTGCTTCCGCTGAGTTATAATGGTTCCTTTATTTGCTCTGGAACACTCTTATTAAGGAGTGATGTGTAATGTTTTCTGTTGGTCTGTGGCTCTTCTCTCGATAGGACTTTTCAAAAGAACAGAAGCGCTTAATTCTGATGAAGCCCCAATTTAATACTTTTTAAAAAATCAACTGTGCTTTCATGTGGTGTCCGAGAAATCATCCTGTGCCCCAATCATGAAGACCTCGCCTGTGTTTCCTTTCGAAGTTAATGGCTCTAGGTTTCACACTAGGATTTAATCAGCTACATAGTTGCAAATCATTCCTTCCTGTCTGAATTCTTCTTTTCCATATTTAAGATGTCCTTGGAGGAGTTCTGAGTTTCAGTGAAGACAAATTCATTTTTTAATGGTTTGTATAACTTTTTTCACCCTTACATTTAGATTTAAAAATTTTTTTTTGTAAATGTTTGTCCCTCCTCTTCCTTCCTCTCCCCCCCTTGCTTTTCTCCTTTCTCCCTCCCTTTCTTCCCACACCCTCTTCCTCCCTCACCTCACTTCACCCTCCTCTCCCCAGCCCCTCCCTCCTTCCCTCCATGGAGAAAACCCTGGAGAGTACCAGGCTGAGCTGTGGTTTCTGAAGGCCAGCTCCTCTGAGGTTTCTGCACACTGGGTTTTCGGGCCTCAAGTCAGAAGCACACAGGAGGAAGGCAAGAAGCCAGTGATGACATCAGCGACAGATACAAATGACAAGCCTGTGGTCATTAAAGGGGGTCATTAAAGCCACACACTTCCTGTCCACTCTGCAGAAGCGAGAGATGCGTCCACGATTCCACACGCGTCTCAGAATGTAAACAGAGCGAGACTGTTCTGTGGAGGTGAGGGAATTTGACTGTAGACAGCCATCGAGACAGTGATGGCTGTAGCAGGTTTTTCCAGAGAGAGACCGTGTGCAGTGTGTCTTAGCTGGTGGATCAAATAGGAGCAGAGCCACTTCAGAGATGTTCTATGACCTGCCAGGATGCTGGATTCTTAGGCTGATCTCTATTTTACACAATATTTCCTATGCATTAAGGGGCAATTTTTAAAAGTACAACACGTCTGAACAAAAATATTTGAAATCAGTGATAAACTGCCTGAAAGAACAATATCAAAACTTTAAAACAAAGTTTTCCTTATGATGTCATTTAGGGAGAAAAATCTGAGGTCAAGTATGATTTTTCATATTCTGGTTTGGGAATTGTAATAGTCCCAGCTTTGGCTTAGACATGGGATTGGTTAAAAAACAAAACAAAACAAAACAAAACAAAACAAAACAAAACAAAACAAAACAAAAAAACTGGTGCAGTCATGAACTGAAATGAACTTGCAAATCCTCTTTCCATTCTCACACAAACAGATCCACCTTGGAACCCATGGGGAACAAATCAAGACACCAGAGAGAAATGGTGGCACTGTCTCCTGGAGCAAGCCCATGCCCTGAGAGAGCATCCTCTGCCTTTACCGGGCTAAACTGTGTGTAGACACTAAGAGGATATAAGAAGGGAAAGGTTGGTGATAGCAAACAAGTGTCCAGACAGTCACACATGGAACATGGTTTCACCCTGCTCTCTGAGAAACCCTTAGACCTCACGGAAGTGACACCACAGCCATTGATTCATATTTCTTCTGAAATTCAGAACAACGAAACCTCTGACCAGGAAACAGCTGGCGCAGGATGCCGTCCTGTGTGGTAAAGACCCAACAATGATGAATAATATTTTGTAGAGGAAAGACACGGGCTGGGCCAGCCTGGGACTCCCCTTGCTCCCAGCCTGCAGTTAGGCCCTTGCACAGAGGGTCATAGTGGTCATAGGAGGAATCACTTTTCCTCCTAGCGAAATTTTCAGTTTCCAGAGGGCAGGGAAACCCCACAGCACAACACAGTACAACGCTATTATAGGAATGCAAGAAATAATCACTGATTAATACCCCATGATGTAAATAGCAGAGGCAAATACATTTTCAGAGGCTTAAAAATGGACAACTCTTGCAATAATACAAAAGACTTGGACTCTTTCTACAATGAGGTGTTTGTTTGAGACAATGTCTTACTGTATAACCCAGACTAGGTGGGGAACTAGTGATCATCCTCTGTCAGGCTACCAAATGCTAAGGTTATAGGAGTATGTCACTGTGCCCAGTCAGTAAGGAGGGTGGTTTGGGTTTTTTGTTTGTTTGTTTGTTTGTTTGTTTAATATAGAATTATTAACAATGAAAATGCTCCTTCCATGAATTTTTCTTATCATTTCTGTGTAACTTTCCATTTCCTGCCAGCCCTAGAAATCTAAGTAAAAATGTTTTGGTGTTTTATAACCTCCAGTCATCCTTAAAACTATCTACGGAAGCCTTTTCAGCCCAGTGTTCTCAGTCTCAAGCATACTTAGAAGGCTAAGTTTTAAACTGTGGAAAGGGTATTTTGAACAGACATTTCACCAAGAGACACACAAACCATGAATGAGCTCATGCCAAGCTCAAGGACAGCCACCAGTCACAAGAGAACCACAGTGAGATGCCATTCAAGGGGAAAAATAAAACCGTAGACAACACTAAGTGTTGGTGAGGCAGACAGGGCCAGAGGAACCTTCACATAGTACAGACAGGAATGCAAGAGAAGCAGTCAAAGGGCTGATAACAAAGGAGCGTGAGAAATTTAAAGGAGTGGAAATGTTCTCTGTACAAATTGTGATAGTCTCTTGACCTTATGTAGTTGTCAACATAAACAGGTCCTCAAAAACCAGCCAAAGAGACTGGTAGGCCAGACTAAGATTCAAACCTTGTCTCTCATATGCAGGGATCTGAGTGGGTTGCTTGAGCACTGCCCACAGGAAGGCTGTGAGCTCTACGTCCTCCAGGCCCTTTGCTAGAGCATCACAATGGGAGCACTCACTGGGACCCAGGTGTCAACTCTGTCCCTGAACTGTTGTGTAGTAGACAGAAAGTCATCCCCTTTCAGTCCTGTGTCTTCTTTTGTAAAGTGTCTGTCACAATCTGACCAGGCTACTGTAACAAAAATGACTTAGGCTACATGGCTTATAGGCAACAGAGGCTTATTGATCACAGGTCTAGCGGCTGTGCAGTCCAAGATCTAGACATTGGAAGATTTGGTACTTGATGAAGACTCACATTCTGGTTCTTAAATGATATTCCCAGTGGTGAAAGGGTCTCTGGGACATGTTTCATTATATTCTTTAGACAGGGATTCACTCTGTAGCCCAGGCTGACCTTAAACTTGAAGTCCTCCTGCCTCAGCATCCTGAGTGTTAGGATTATAAAGTTGTACCTGGCTCCAAAGCCTCTTTTACAAGGTGGCTAATCCCTTTCACAAGGAGGGATCTGTTCTCATTATTTAATCACCTCTTAAAAGTCTTCCTTCTTAAGAGATATTAAGGAATAGTGATTGTTGTTTCCTGCTATTTTTTATGTTATTTTTATATTTGTGTGGGTATCTTCTTTGGATTTGTTGGAAGAAGATTACTTTCTTGCTTTTTCTAGGGTGTAGTTTCCCTTCTTGTATTGGCTTTTTCCATCAATTATCCTTTGTAGAGCTGAATCTGTGGACAGATATTGTGTAAATTTGGTTTTATCATGAAATATCTTGGTTTCTCCATCTACAATAGATTCAACTCCCCAATAAAAAGACACAGACTAAGGAAATATTTCTCATGTAAATCTTCAATTTTATCAGAAAATGTCTGTAATTCCCCTTTTAATTAATTTAGTAATGTTTTTATGTCTACCATTTTATTTGCATTATTTTTCATGATAATCTTCAATTTTAGTATGTCTTTCTATATACTTCCTCTAGTTTATCAGAAATGTTTTCAATGTAAATCTTTGATTTTATCACAAATGTTTCTAATTCCACCTTCAATTAATTTAGAGTTTTTGTATCTACCATTTTATATGTAAAATTTTCCATGAAATAGTCAATTTTAACATGTTTGTCTATATATTTCTTGAATTTTACCAGAAATATTTTCCATGTAAATCTTTAATGTTATCTGAAAATGTTTATAATTCCACCTCCAATCAACTTAGAATTATCTTTATGCCTATCATTTTATCTATATAATTTCCATGATAATCTTTAATTTTAACATGGTTTTCTATATATTTCTTCAGCTTTATCAGAAATATTTTCCATGTAAATCTTCAAGGTTATCAGAAAATGGTTATAATTCCACTTTCAATTAACTTAGGAATACTTTTATGCCTACCATTATTATATCTATATAAAATTTTCCATGATTTAAAAAAAAAGTCTTCCTTCTTACTAGTCCTTGGAGTTTTAGGACTTCAACACATGGATTTGGGCTTGGGAGATAAACAGTCAGACTCTAGCAAAACTTCCATTGGATATAATCTCAGTGTTAGCATGTCA
The DNA here is from genome assembly GCA_964023405.1 of Apodemus agrarius. NCBI lineage: Eukaryota > Metazoa > Chordata > Mammalia > Rodentia > Muridae > Apodemus > Apodemus agrarius. The sequence goes on from OZ030016.1 coordinate 43,297,712, forward strand.
GTCAGATCCTATGCCTCTGTGATTTTCCTGGGGTGAAGGCAGCCTCACCAATAGAGCTTCAATCTACCTGTCTCTTGTAGACTTCCAATCCACAGCTATGTCTTTCTAGGTTCTACTTTTGCTTCCCAACAGGTTTAGTCACTTTGTAAAAACCTTTATAGCCCAGTAGTTCTTGAGCCAGATGAACCCAACGGGCCAAACAGAACATGGCACTTCTCTCCTGTGATGCAGGCTGTTCCCCCAACCCCACCCCAGACGATGGAGACCCTGGCAGGGATGCTAACAGTCAACAATATCTAGTCTCAGCCTGGGGGAGTTACGTAACTGGTAAAGGGCTCACTTGACATGCCTGAAGTCCCTAGCACTGCATTTATCTGCTATTGTGATAAACGTCCAAAATCCTAGGACTTGGAAGAGAGAGGCAGAAGGATCAGAAGCTCAGTCATCCTCAGCTACATGGAGTTTGCAGCTAGCCTGGGATACATGATACCCTGCCTCAAAAAATTAATTAATGCATTAAAAATAAAAAATCATGTCTTTATTATATATTAGCTAATGATATGTAAGGCTTCTCTGCAACCCATTTAATCTTCCCCACAGCCCTTGAAACAGTACAGTTAACCCCACTTTATATGCGGGGCAGCCAAGCTCTGAAACCTGCCACCCACGCTACAGCCGGTGCTCTATTATCTTGATGGCACTAGGGCTACAGGAAACATCCACTCCACTGTGAAAAGAAACAGAGACGTGAAAGGGGGAGACAGGGAGGAGGAAAGACTCTCAGGAAGGTCGGAAGGCAGGAAGAAATGGGAGCACATAAACATACACACAGAAACACACAAATACAGACACATACACACAGACATACACACACATACACACAGAAACACACAAATACACGCGCATAAACACACAGACATACACACATATACACACAGACACATACACACACAGACAAAGACACATACAGACATACAAACACATATATACACATACACACAGGTACACATACACACATACACCAAGACCTCTGTTCTTGGTTCTATTAACTATGAGTTTATTTAGTTTAAAGTCTATTTTAAATAGCTCTGGAGATGGGGGAGGGGAGGAATGAGGAGTGGGGGACTCCTTACAAGAGTTCAGTGATTAGAAAGGAGCCAAGATTAACAAGCAGGGAGAATCAACTCTCTCTCTCTCTCTCTCTCTCTCTCTCTCTCTCTCTCTCTCTCCCTCCCTCCCTCCCTCCCTCCCTCCCTTCCTCCCTCCTCCTCTACTCCCAATGCCTCAGGCTTTTCCTGTCATAGCTGCCTTTATGTTGAGTGAGAAACTCTTTCCGGAGATCCTATCTAGAGACTGTGAGACTCCACTGTGAGACAATCCCTGACAGCAGAGACAGAGGCATCTCTTCACCAGTATCTGCGCTAAGAGAGACTAGAACTGAGGCGTGTAGTCTAGGTGGACGGCAGAATGGAGGAACCCAAGAAACAGCGTCCAGTCTGCTCACCCCTCAGATTCACCATCTGAGCAACTGGCATCTGCCCCACCTCCTCACAGCAGAGCTAAGGACAAGACAGGAGACACAGAGTACAAAATTGCTTTTCACAAATGCTGGGGGGCGGGGGTGGGGCGGGGGCGGGGCGGGGGTGGGGTGGGGTGATAGACGCCTGAGCGAGCTCTTGCTGACTGACAGGCACCCGAGTGGGCAGCTGGTGCCTGAGGACGGCGCTTCCCAGCTTCGTTCTAAAGCCCCATCAGAAGCTAAGGAGTGACGGGGACAGGCTTCAGGGGCAAAGATCTCATTACAAACACCAAACCGTTTGAACGAGGTTCTGACCAGAGTTTACTCTCTCTCTCCTCTAATGGAATGCCTGTCCCATTTAACATGATGTGTCTGTTACGGAGCCTCTAATTAAAGACTTGTGAGAAAGATAAAAAGTCATTATGTCTCACCTTAGGAAGAATTTGCATTACTTAGGGTTTTCGGTGGAAGGCCCTAGGGAACATCTGTCTTCTCAGACTTGGCAAATGCGCCAGCCTTCTAGACTGTTCCGCACGGGACGACCAAGATCCAGATGGTCTGAGCCTCTAAGTGCCCCTGTCAGCAGCACGCTGGGGCGCACCGAGCTTCATCTGGGGCCCTCGAAAGAACGAAGAGAGAAGGATCAAGGGCCCATCAATCTCTAGTCCCCGTGGAAAGGGCAGGCGTGTTGCTCCTGCAGGAGGTGACTCCACACACTGTGTAGGGTGTGGGAAAGACAGAGGGGAGGGAAAGGAAGCGGTTCTGAGGCGCAGGGAGAGGAAGAGCCCCCACCACCATGTTTGACTTGTACCCTAAAAGGTGACACAGCTATCATATGCTGTTCATAGCAGCCTTATTTGTGAGAGTCAGAAGCTGGAAACAACCCAGATGTCCCACAACAGAAGAAAGGATACAGAGAATCTGGTTCATTTACACAATGGAATACTACTCAGTTATTAAGAACAAGGGCATCCTGAGTTTTGCAGGTAAATGGATGGTACTAGAAAATATCATCCTGAGTGAGGTAACTCAGACCCAAAAGAACATGCATGGCACGCACTCACTAATAAGTGGATGTTAGCCAAAAAAAAAAAAAAAGGACAGAGTACCCACGATACAGTCCACAAGTCCACAGAACTCAAAAAGGTCAACAAGCTGAAGTGCCCAAGTGAGGATGCTTCAGTCCCACTTGGGAGGGAGAAGAAAGCAACCACAGTGGGGGAGGGAGGGAGGAACCTGGGAGAGAAGGGGGACAGGAGGGGGGAGAGGGGAGCCTGATCTGGTATTGGGGGAGGGGGCAAGGACTGAAGCTCTGAGGGGCAGCAGAAAGAATGGAAACAGGCAACCTCGGGAGATAGGAGGTTAGGGGAACTCTCCAGAATGCACCAGAGACCTGGGAGGTGAGAGGCTCTCAGGACTCAAAGGGAGGGTCCTTAGATGAAATGCCCAACAGTAGGGAGAGGGGACTTAATGAGCCCACCTCCAGCAGGAAGACAGGGCATCAAATGAGGAAGATGGGTTCCATCCCACAGTCACAACTCTGACCCATATTTGCTCCCATCTGAAAGACCTGCAGGATGGAAATGGAGAGGAGCCTGAGGAAAAGAAGATCCAGCGACAGTCCCAAATTGGGATCCAGCTCAAGGGGAGGTCCCAAGGCCTGACACTATTACTGAGGCTATGGCGCGCTCACAAAAAGGGACCTAGCATGACTGCACTCCGAAAGACCCAACAAGCAGCTGAAAGAGTCAGATGCAGTTATTTTTACCCAACCGACGGACAGAACCAACTGACCCCTGCTGTTGAATTAGGGAAGGCTGAAAGAAGTTGAGGAGAAGGGCGACCCTGTAGGAGGACCAGCGGTCCCAATTAATCTGGACCCCGGAGATCTCTCAGACACTGGACCACCAAACAGGCAGCATACACCAGCTGACATGAGGCCCTGAACACACATACAGCAGAGGACTGCCGGGTCTGTGTCCATTCAGAGATGATGCAACCTAACCCTCAAGAGACTGGAGGCCCCAGGGAGTTTAGAGGTCAGGTGGGATGAGGGGTGGGGACATCCATGTGGAGACAGGGTGGTGGGGAGGAGTTATGGGATGTGGAACAGTCGGAGGATCGACGGGGTGGGTGAAATAAAATATGGAGTGTAAAAAAATTAATTAATTAATTAATTTAAAAAAGAAAAGAAAGGAAAGGAAAGGGAAGGGAAGAAGAGAGGAGAGGAGAGGAGAGGAGAGGAGAGGAGGGGAGGGGAGGGGAGGGGAGGGGAGGGGAAGGGAAGGGAGGGGAGGGGAGGGGAGGGAAGGGAAAAGAGAAGAGAAGAGAAGAGAAGAGAAGAGAAGAAAAGAAAAGAAAAGAAAAGAAAAGAAAAGAAAAGAAAAGAAAAGAAAAGAAAAGAAAAGAAAAGAAAAGAAAAGAGCCTGATTTAGGAGTTAGGCAGGACGGGGCTAGGGAGGCAGGGTGGGGTTAGGGAGGCGGGGGGGGGGGGTTAAGGAGGCGGGGTTAGGGAGGCGGGGTTAAGGAGGTGGGGTAGGAAGTTGTTGGGAAAGTTCCAGAGAAGTGGGAAAAATGCAAAGCAGAGAAGTGAGAACTGGTTGATTTTTCGTTCACCTCAAAATTCTCTGTAAGTCCCATCTCTATGGGTTCTAAATAAGTGTTCATGGCGCGTGGCATTTCCTGTCATGCAAATTATATCCCAGCTATGATTTCTCTGCAGGAACGCGGCACCCTAGAACTCAGACATTCTCAGAAGATCCAAAACTTCCATTCAGCAGGCTCTAAAGGGGTAGATGCTTATGATCCTCACTCTGTGGGCTGATTTTTAGTTCTAGGCTAGCCTGGGCTATACAAGAAAACCCTATCTCCCAACAAAAAAACACAATTCAAATAAATAAACCCAAGGTGTTTTAAGAGTGTATTACGGGTGGGTGTACCTTTGGAGTCTTGCTTTGGAGGCTACACTGGTAATGCACAGCATTGCTTATAAAATACACTTTGGTCATTTAGAAATGTGTCATATTGTGACTATGACATTTGATACTATCGGAGGCCTTTGCCTTGAGAGACTATGATACTGATTTGGATGCTTCTTCTGAGTCCTGACAATCAACAGTTATGAACGCCCCAGCTCCATTCCCCCATATCCTGGATTGGCTTGGCTATTATTTTTATTCAGAGCCAAGTTAAAAAAAAATAGTATTTCAGCAAATTCCCTTTCTTTTTGAGATTCAGTAATTCATCACCTCTTGTCAGCCACCTGTGTCACCACAGCACGCATCTCCTTCGTGTTGCCTGGGTGTTTCTCTTGGTCGTTTGCCTAAAGCTCTTTGAGCTGCTCTGTGTACGTCTTGCTCCCAACTATTGATTCAGCACAATGTCTTAGCTTATTATGTTTTGCAAGAGAGATGAGAAAAACCTGGGGATTAGAACAGGTGGTTCCCATGCTACAAAGGATTGTGCAGCCATCATAGAAATGTAGGGAGTGTGATGATGGCGGGAGGCGGGGAGCAGGGAGGAGGAAGAACCAGGCATAGGGACACATGCCTGCAATACCAGCCCAGAGGTGAAGGCACGAGGATTAGCGGGTTCAAAGCCAGCCTTTGCAGAGAGAGCTCCAGGCTGGCCTGAACAGCGTGAGAGCTTTTTTTTTCTTTTAAAGAAATGAGAGAGAGAAGGGAAAGGAAGGAAAGACAGAAAGAAAAAACTGCATCATTTCTTATATCGTGTTTGATCATCTTTAATGATTTCATGGTGATCTTACCTTTTTTTCTTTGGTGTGTGCTCATGTGTCTGTGTGTGTGTGCTCCTCTAAGCATGCATATTCATATTATGTACGTGCATGTAACTAGAGTGAGATGGTAGACTTGTACATCCCAAAACACACATTTAACGCATTTCAGTGTTAATACAATTCTTTCTAACATTTAGTTTATAACAGTCAGCACTTTTTTTGTTTTGTTTTGCAACAACCTTTTTACACTTTTTGCACTTGGTTTGTGGGCCACTTCTACCTTGGAGCCATTACAACAGATTGTACAAGAAGTATCTTTTCTTTCTTTCTTTCTTTTTAAATGTTTTATTTTCATTTCTGAGACAGCGTTTCTCTGTGTAGCCCTGGCTGTACTAGAACTTCCTCTGTAAACCAGGCTGGCCTTGAACTCAGAGATTCAGCTATCTCTGCCTCCCAAGTGCTGGGATCAAAGACGTGTGTCACCACAGTCTGGCTAAGGAGATGTCTTTTCAGGCGTAGCTTAGAGACTCATCCTGTGGCTTTCAGTCTTTGAAGTCAAATTCCATGTCAATGAGCGTGGTAAAAATGTAGAAGGACCCGGAGAGGTGGTTCTGTCATCCCAGCATTTGGGAGCTTGAGACAGGAAATTCACGGGGGAGTTCCAAGCCAGCCTGGGCTACACACACAGCAAGATCTGTTCAACGAATAAACAGAAAGGGAAATGTCTATATTAGTTTTGTTCTAAGAAGTCACCCCTCTACTTAGAGTTTTCTGAGTGACCTTCATTAGGACACCTACTTTACGTAGATTGAATTCTGTGTCCTTCATTCTCAGGCCTGAGTCGCTGACCCCAAGGTCGCCAGGCCAACAGGTGGACATGGGGAACGAATCACCGAGCACAGATCTTTTTTTTTTTCCTTCTGTCAAACTCCCCAGCAGCTTGGCGTGTCCTGTGCCCAGGTCCCCTCTGTCTCAGCCAGGGATGCCTACATCTCGCCCTTCCTGTTTTCTCCCTCCTGGAAGATGCGTGTGCTTTGAATCACCCTGCTCCTCAGTGCCAGCTCTCATCTGTCAGATCCTGTCCTTTAAGTCCACGGGCATTTTCCACTGACAAGTCTTTGATTAGTTTCTCTCTCCAAGGGGCTGTAACACCTTGTCATCTGATCATCCTAGCCAATCTCTCGGCAAGATGATCGTATCATACAGATCATTAATAAAGATGAAGTGTGTAATGCCGAAGTGAGCTCCCGGGCCCCACCCGGCACTCCACCCTGCGTCAGTTTCATCCCTGTGCGTCTTGACACTTCTGTGCTTTCTAATTTCACTTCACGTGACCAACAATGACTTCACAAGCTGGACTCTGCAAGTCAGAATCGCCTGCAGGCCCTGCATCCCTAACACACCCCTGATATCCTATCCCTGCCCGTAGATGGCCTGGTTGACTTGCTACAACCGGACTCCACAGGATATAGGAACCTTGTTGGGTTAGGGCAACCGGAAGCCTTGAGATAGGAAGGAGGCCGGGGAGAGCTCTCTCAGGGTCTTCTGTAAACATTGTTACAGGATGGTCATTGTCTCTTTACATGGCAGTCCCTCCTTCTCCCATTCAGACGCCCCCGCCCCCCATTCTTTTCAGCCCTGGGGATGGTAACAGCCCTATTGGATATCACTCAGACTCTCTTCCACCCTCTGGTGTCTTCACTGTACCCTGGCCATTCTTATAAGACATCCTTTAAACCCTCCTGAACTGAGCCAGCATGAAGATGCCATCAGCTCTTCACTAAAATTCTGATGGATACACCCCAGAGTATGACCAGCCCCAGGCTAATGCCACTGCAGGGCTGGGCTGGCCACCACACCTGCCACCTCTGCTCCCAGACATTCAACACTTCTGCCAAGACCCTGTGGGCACCCAAGCTTCCCCTCCACTCAGATCCACAAATGTCCGGTGATTTTGGAGTTCTTAACGTTTGTTCATCTAAAAGGGCTTTGACATTCTCCTTGGCAAGGGCTGCTTTCAGCCGTTCCAGCATTTTCCATGTATTCATTTAACAAATATTTGTTGAACTCCTCCCATGTGCCAGACACGGAGCTAGACAGCAAGCACACATCTGCGGGCAGAGCAGACTCCGTCAGGGCTGTGGGAAGGAAGCAGCAGAAAGCGCTGAAATGTTCCGACAGCCTCCTGCGTCACAGAGCCTGAGGTATGTGTCCCCAATGAAGGATGTGCCAGTTCCTACTGGGGGCTTATCTTCAACGTGTCATGATGTCCCAAAGATCTTCTGTACGAGAATATACAAAAGTGATACTGTCCCTCCCCCCAAGATACATTTAGCAAGTGGGGGGGGGGAACCAGCGTCCATTTCATCAGCTTCAGGAACTAAGGGGCCCATTAGCTGTGGCAGGGCTGAATGTGTTCACGATAGATACCTCATGTCACCTGCTCTCTTCCTGTCATCTTTCTGTGCCTGTCATCTGCTCTCGCCTGATCCGCCCTACCTGTTAGACAAGATGTGTGTGTCCCCGCAGCAGCCTCTCCTCCTCTCTCTGCACTCTGGCTCCGTCTCCCTCCCACCTGTTTCTAGATGCTGAGCCTTGGACTCAGCTATCTCTACGGCTGTTCTACAATGGGCGGGCGGCTCTTCCTGCCCTTCCGCGTTTTCGACTCCTCCTGATGAGACCAGCCAGAGAACACCCTTTGGCTTTCTGTGTTCCACCAGGGAATCCTGTTCCTGGCTCTGGTTCCTTAAAACCCAACTCCCAGATAGGTTCTGGATAGTCCCTCTCCTCTGCCAGTCCCTAAACTCAAGGTTCCCTTTCAGTCAATCCCTCATCAGCTTCTCTTCAAAGGTCACAGAAAGCCCCTCTCCTCCCCTCCCTCTGTCCCCTACACCTCTTTGCTGCTTCTCTCCTTTCCTACCTCGACAAATGTATGTATCTCTTGGTCTTCCTAGCAAAATCTAATGGCGTTTCTTATTTCGAAGATAGACATTTAGTGCTGGGCAGATTGCTCATGGGGTAAGAGCACTTGCTGCAAAAGGAAGAGGGCCCGAGTTACGAGCCCCAGCTCTACATCAAAACTGGACATGTGCCTGTGAGCCCCAGTGTGGAGAGTCAGAGGCAGGCAGATCCCAGGGGCCGCTTTGCTACCTAGCTAGTCTATCCAAAATGGTGAGCTTCAGGTTCGCGAGAGATCCTGACTGCCTTGTTTAAAAACAAAACAAAACAAAACAACAAAACAAAACAAAAACAAAAAACAGAGAGAATTGATGGAAGAAGACAACCTACATGTTTACTTATGTACACCACACACCACACACACACACACACACACACACACAGAGACAGACAGAGAGAGAGACAGAGAAACAGAGAGAGACAGAGACAGAGAGACAGAGAGAAACAGAGAGGCAGAGACGGAGAGTTTTTAAAAGAAAGGAAATTAGAGATTTTCCTGGTGATTTGCTACACTTAGGACCTATAACATTTGAAACTCATTGTCTCTAATGGAGTGGAGAGGGTTAAAATAGCAACAGTAGAACTGCCAGCAACAACTTTTCTTTTCTTTTTGCCAGGCAGGAGCTGTACTGAGAACTTTGTATGTGTGTGTCAGCTCTCCATTCCTGAAACACAGTGCCTGAGGAAAACTCATTTGGGTTCACGGTTTTAAAGGGTTCACTCCACAGCCAGTGGACACACTGCTTTGGGCCTGTGGCAAGGTAATAAATAAATGTTAAAGGTGCAGGGAAGAAAGCTCTTAGCTCATAGCTGGGAGGAAGAGAGAAAAAATGTGCCCCCCATCCCCCTTAAGGGTCCCCATGACCAAAGCCCTGGTCCAGTAGGATCAAGGCTTTTTACACAGGGATTCTTGGGGGTCCATTTCCAGCCCCGAACTGTAGCAGCTAAAGTCCAACCCAGGCCAGCTCCATCCCTATGAGTGTAGCTTGTTTTAACATCCCTCAAAGGAGCAGTTGCCAGCTGTGGAAATCGATCCCCAGGCGCTCAGCTTGGAAGGTTAACTTCTCAAAAAAGGAGGGTCTGCAATTAGCAAACCCATCCTTCCATCACTGGGGTCAGAACACTCAACAGAGAAAAGTCCTCGCTCTCTTCCCCTGCTGGTCCCGCACTGGGTGTGGCAGTGGGCGGGGCATCTCTTCGCTCTGCTCACCCAGGAGTCCTCCTCTCTGGCTAGAGAGATGACGCTCCGGACAGCTCCACTGCAGAAGCAGCAGTAAACACGTGCACACTCGTGACCACGATTGAAGCTCCTGACCAATACGGCCTCCTGTAGCCTGTGTTGCTAAGAGGAAGGACTTTATGGGAGAATCAGATACAGATGGAAGAAGGCCACGTACCTAGTTAAACTGAGCCATGAGTGATGAATTACTCACTCACCAAAGCATGTTTGGAACATTATTGATATGCCAGATAAGGAGCAAGGTACAAGGGCAGTTTCTTCAAGGAAAAAAAAGAATACGACTTCCCAAGTGTCCCTGGGTAGACTGTAGGATCACCTAGCAAATATGGATTGCCCCTTCTTAGCCTCATTTCCTACCCCACCGACTTGGGATGTGACTATATAGCATACTTTGGTGCACTCTGATGGCTAATCTCAGTAGTCAACCTGATGAGATCTACGGTTACCAGAGAACTGGGCCTCTAGGCTACCCTATGGGGATTGTCTTGATTAGGTGAGTTAAGGTGGAAAGACACATCCCTTCTGGGCGGCACCATTCCCTGGACTGTATGAAAAGGAGAAACTGAACTGAAAACAATCATTCATCACTCTGCTTCCTGACCGTGTATGTGATGTCACCAGCTGCTTCAAGCTCTAGCTGTCTTGACTTTCTCACTATGATAGTCTAGACTCTTGAGCTGTACGTAGAACAAGCCCCCTTTCCCTTAAGTTGCTTGCCAGAGTAACTTGTCACAGCAGGAAATTAAGATGCCCACAGTATGTAGGTAGAAGTAACAATATGACACTTTCAAGTGAATCCTTGAAGAGGTGTTGCAAATATCAGCCAGCTTCCTTGGCCTTTTCTCCAACACAAGAATACTGCTTGCCAGCAGGAATGTCCCTTACGCCTGGGTCTTAAAGTAAGAAACTGTATAGGGAAGCCTTGAGTTGCAGCACACAATGCACACCACTCACAGGCATGTAAAAAAAAAACCATTTGTCATAGAAGGCCACTATCATTTGGGGATTGTTTGTTACACAGCATCATCACAACAAAAGCTGACTAATGCACTCCCATATAGAATTCTCTACTGACCCCACGCTAAGCTATTTATAAGGCTTTAGTACCTAACAGAGAACACCTGCTCGTAAAAGAGAATCACTTCATTTAGAATAAACAATGCCTCACATGCTAAGAAGCTTTTTAAATTGAATTATTGTTTCCATGTCCACCCAAGATATTTTCTGGACTGAAAGCTGAACAAAATTTAGTTGTCTGTATTTACATAGTGTATCTTCAGAAGTCCCTGATTCCAATGCCAGGCCCTCTATAAAGAATATTATTTGTCAGGACCAAGGGCATAAGTTCATAATCTCAGCTATTTGGACGGTTGAGGAAGGATTGCAAGGCCAACTCTATAGGATTGGATTTTTTTCAAAACCTATATAAAATGGGTTCCTAAACCTTAGGGTTCTTAAACACATCAACCTCTCTTCTAATCCATCAACCAGATGTAGGGGGAAGAGAAGGATAATAAGAAAAGGCCGGGCGGTGGTAGCGCACGCCTGTAATCCCAGCACTTGGGAGGCAGAGGCAGGCGGATTTCTGAGTTCGAGGCCAGCCTGGTCTACAGAGTGAGTTCCAGTATAGCCAGGGCTATACAGAGAAACCCTGTCTCAGAAAACCAAAAAAAAAAAAGAAAGAAAGAAAGAAAGAAAGAAAGAAAGAAAGAAAGAAAAAGAGAGAAAAAGAAAAGACAAGATAAAAGAAAAGGAAAGGAAAGAAAAGAAAAGAAAAGAAAAGGTTGTTATAGACCAGTTTAAAAATAGTATCTTGGGGAGATTCCATTTTTCATTGTCAGGAGACCAGCAGTCCAGTCCAATAGCAAACGCCAAATATGAATCAGTAGTGGTGTCTCGATCCAGCAGATACAAGGCTCTGCTGTCTCCGTATGAGTGGGCAGAGGTGGCCAGGAGCAGCTGGGCTACCCTGAGAAGTTCTTTGGTGTGCCTCTCTCTGTGGAAGTGAAGACCAGCAAGACCCAGCAGAGACCAGTGAGGCCCTGCACGGTGCAGCAACTCAAGAGTGCCCTCTCTGTGTGCGGCATTCCCTTTATATTCTTATTAAACATCATGTGCCCTCTCAAGGGAAAAAATCACATGACACAACTGAGTTGTAAAAGAAACCAGAAATTTCCACTTCACAATTCTCTCAGACCAACTAAGAGAGAGCCTGTCTCAAAATGAGAAGTTGGTTTTTTTTAAAGTTTGGTTATTTGAGACAGGGTTTCTCTGTGTAGCCCTGGCTGTCCTGTGGAACTCACTCTGTAGATCAGGCTGGCCTCAAACTCAGAAATCCACCTGCCTCTGCCTCCCAAGGGCTGCGACTAAAGGCGTGCTCCACCCCTGCCTGGCAGTAGTGCACTTTCATCACATGCATGTACAAAGCCCTGGACCCATCCCTAGCACCATATGCATACAATATTGTTAGTTATACTGTTCACATGTACTTCATTTTCTATTGTTCATTTATGATTTATTTTTATCATCGTGTGTGCAGGCAGGTCCATGTGTAGTGTGGTGCTCCTGTGGAGGTCATAGGATAACTGCCAGGAACCCATTCTCTCTTGCCTTACAGAGACAAAGTGTCTCTTTGTCCTGTTGTGTTGTGTTGTGTTGTGTTGTGTTGTGTTGTGTCCTGTTGTGTACTCCAAGCTAGCTGGCTCATGGGCTTCCAGGGAATCCTCCTGCCTCTGCTTACTCTCTCACTGCAGGACTACTAGAATCACAAAGGCATGCCGCCACGCACAGCTCTTTGTACATGGCTTCCAAGGCTCAAACTCAGGTCATGAGGCTTACACTGCAAGTACTTTTACTGCTGACCCATCTGGCTGGCCTTTATTATTGTGTTAACATATGCTGCTTCTAAGGGCCAGCCTTCATGTACACGGTCTGAAGCTATAAATTAGTTTAGACCAAGTCAGGAAGACTTACGTATGACCCATAGTCCCTCGTCTCCTGATTCCATTCCGGTACCACCTGGTACCTTGAGGAAGGCCAATTGCCATAATTTCTATTTCCTCAATCTAACAAATATAGGCTATGCCCCGGCCCTGCTCCTCATCGGGCATACCAAAGGAGCTAAGGCTTCTATCAACACACCAGACAGCCGCCTCCTGGAAAAGTAAATATCAAGGTGTCCTGGGAGGTGGCTCTGTGGCAGAGCATTTGCCAAGCATGCAGAAGGCATTGGCTTCCATCCCTGACACTGGGGGCTTGAGGGATCCACAGAGGTTACACTGAGAAAGGTAGCCAGGCTCAGGAAGGAGAAAGCCTGCCTCCCGGGAGGAGAGGACAATGTCTCAGCAGAAGAAATGGTGCAGAGGCTGAACTGGAGGGAATATGAAATGTGGAAGACTCCTAAGAAAGGATGGGCAAGGGCCCCATGTGGACTCGCTATGAAGCTGCCTGTGCATCCCATCGGAGAATGGCTGAAACTCTGTCCTCGAACGCCTTACCATTCACGTTCACGGACTCCGTCCGTGTCTACAAACTCCTCCGTCTCCGTGTCCACGGACTCCTTCACATCGACACCCATGAACTTTGTCTCATCTGTGATCACAACCCCTATCCCATTCATATTCACAAACTGGTCTTCTATCCATGTTCACACACCTACGTTCATGCACGCAAACTCTATGTTCATGAACTCCAGCCCACCCACGTTCACGAACTCTACCTAGCCCATCCACGGCTACCGTCCATCCACTTGGCCCCAAATCCCAAGTATCTGAGACTTCAGTCCTGCAAGTACTTACATCTATAGAATCACCCCAAAGTAAAAGCCACCCGTGGGAAATGTACTTGATAGCAAGATGGTGGCCAGGTGGCAAACAGGAGCACAAGGACGCGAGGAAAGAAAGAACGGCTTAGCAACCCCACAACTGCCGTAAGTCCTGACTGAAGACAACTCGTACTCCCTAGACCTGGCTGCAGGAGGAGGAGAAGCAGCACAAAGGCAGATCCCCAGCCTCAGCTCCGAGCCTGGCATGGCGTCTTGCCTCCGGGAAGGAGCTCCCCATAGCTGCTTCGAGAAGCCAGGGCCCAGCCCGCCACACCCTCCACCTCCCTCTGCTTCTTTGCCAGGCTGCACCTGGCCTCTGGCCTCACCTGCCCCGCCCGGTTACACCCATGATTCCAACAGAGGCCAGCAAACCCAACACTATCAGCAATAACAAAACAAAAGGAAGAAATTCGAGTCAGACCAGGTTCCAGCTGCCATCAGCCGAGCTCCTGCGGCCCTGTCTGGTGCTTCCCGCCTTCTGCTTCCCAAACCCAAGTGGAACAGTCAGATCCTATGTGACTTCTCACTGGGCCATAAGGGTACTGTGTCCTTTCTGTGTCTGTGCCCAGCACACCTGCCTGAACGGCACCACAGGTCCAAAGGGTGGCTGCGGGGTTCCTACACATCGCACTGCCTCCTCTCAGTCCCCTTGACATAGCGCCCTGTCTCACTCTCCCAACAAGCAGCCTTATGGGACCAGAATTTACCAGCCCTGTTTTTTCAGAAGCAGCACTCAAAACTCAGAATGCCGCAGTCTTCCACGGTGAGAAATAGAGCAGTTACCTGATTAAAGCAAGGCCTTTACTTGCCTCATCTGGTTTGTATACCATGAATAGACCTAGTTTCCAAGACACGTTTGACTTGGGAAAGATCCTTCTTTGGATCGGGACCTGTGTGGTGGATCCACACCAGGCTGGGATCCGGCATGGTTTATATTTGCCGTCTCCGTTCTCCATCCGGAATGGAGCTCTAGGTCTGGGTCACTCAGAATTACCCAGACATGCTTTGCAATCCCTTCACCAGGGTCACACATGCTAGGCCAAGGGAAAGCATTCCTGAAGACCAGGACAGGAGTCAGGGTAGAGCACTGGACAGACATGGGGACCCGGAGACCAGCGACAGGCCCGGCACACTTCTGAGCAGTGTGGGGACAGATCCTAACACTGCTGGGGACAGATGGGAGCCATTTCTGGACCAAACTCACAGAGCAGTGGCTGGAGGCTGGTGGGAATGAAAGAATAAGTGTTTCATGGAAGCATCAAAATATCATTTGTTTTCAGAACTTTTTTTTTTTCCTAATTCTCTGGGGGAATGCAGCCTGCAGCTCTTTCAGATTTTTCTAAGAAAGAAAAGCAGCCTTTGGCCACCACTGAAGCAAGGCCACCATCTACCGGCTTCAGAACCACATTCCGTGGTCCATCAGACAGACACGTCACAAGGCGTGTCCAAAACAGCCTGGTTTATTGGCACCCTGACCCCGGGTCAGAAGCCCTAGGAGATAAAGTGTGACTCCAGGCTCTTGCCCAGGGGCTCCGGGGAACAGCCAGCAGGGACCCACCCCGCTCACACCAACTGGCCATTCTGGTTCGTCGAGATGAAATTATTTTCATTTGCAGCCGCACCCAGTGCTCCACCTGAAGAAGAAAACAGGTCAGGAGCATCCAGTAGGGTTTGACCCTTTCATGAAGGCTTCCTGCCCAGAGCAATGCGGAGGTCACATCTGCAACCGGGTCCAGAGTAAAACTTCCAGGGACCCCAGGTGGTTCCCATAGAATCCAGAGTAGAAGAGAAAGGCCTCCAGCCTCAAAGCAGGGCCTCAGAGCGCTCACCTACTGAAGGCCAGTCGGCAACCAAGCTCTGAATTACCTTCCAGCACGGCTCATCCACACGGAGGAAGACAAACCCAGCTGAAGTGCAAGGCTCCAAAGGCTTAAGGCCTTGTTGAGCATCAGGTTGAGAACTATCCCTTCTTTGCCTTTTCTTTTTTTAACCTCTGCTTGCATTCAGACTAGGAAGAAATCAGCCCCATTAAATCAAAGGTTGTTTTCTCAGGCAAGCCTGATGTTCATTAACATAAGATGAGAGCTTTAGTAAGTACTGAAGTAATTAGGCAGGGAAGAGCTATAGGCCTTATTATAATCAGGATGCAGGCCCACCTGGTTCCCTCCTTCCTCTCCCACCCATCAGGCAGGAAAGCCCTGATATGTTCACGGATCTCACGTTTAAGAACCTAAGATAAATGCTGGAAGGTTGAATGCATCAAGTACGTAGGAAAGAAATTGATGCTTGTGAAGTTTTGGTGATTTAGATGTTCTTTAATATTTTTATACAAATATTGATCTAGAGACAAGCCTGGAATATTGATCTTCCTTTTCTCTCCATGAACTATTTCTTGTGGTTATTTCATGAACAAGTCTAAAATCACTTGAAGTACTGGTCAGGGGTGGGGTGGGGGGTAACCCTGCTCTGGGAAGTATATATTGGAATAACCAAACTCAAGGGACATGGTTGTAGGGCTTTCCTGGGTTCTTCGTGGAAAGCATTAACATTCCATCAGAAGTGGGCAGACCTCCCAGGTCTAGACCTGACGTTCAGCTGTTATGTTCTGAGAGGGCTCTTGTGTGTGTGTGTGTGTGTGTGTGTGTGTGTGTGTGTTTTCTGACATGCTGGTGACATTGCTGGTTGAAAATGTGAAGATCGTTCTATGTAGATCTCAAACCCTAGGGGGCAGGTATTGACTGAGGTCCGGCTTTGCTCATTGTCTCTTTCACCATTTGAACCTTGGTTAATGTTTGGGGAGAGTCAGTCACATAGGCAGCTACTCCCCTGTCCTGGCCATGCATTTCATCTACTAAGTATCTCACACCCAGAGGCTTTCTGTTTGGGGGAAGGCACGGAGACATGGCCCAACACCTTTCGGTGACACGAGAAACAGACTCCCAGAGGCATGCCTGGATTAGAAGACAGCGACCTAGAGGTCGAAGGTTTCTGTCTTCCTGGTATTTCTCATCTTAGATGCCCACAGTTACAGGAGCGCCTACGCTTTCTGTATCCAAGTCATTTTCTTCACTACCGCCCAGAGAGGTGGCATTACCCAGGGCATCTTCACACACTATAGAGCTGTAGGTCAATGAAAACACGTTTCTACAAGTCTTGGGATGGGGGGAGGAGCTGGGAGACCTTCCAATCTGCTTGGTCACTCATCATGGCCAGCTGCCAGAAATTTTACTGTTGGTTTCTTTTTTTTTTTTTTTCTGTCCCCTTGACCTTGTGAGCAAATGCTTTCAAAGGGTGTCTTAGTAAGGGTTTCTATTGCTGTGAGGAAACCCCGTGAATAAGGTAACTGCTGTAAAAGAAAGTATTTAATTGGGGGCTTCCTTATAGTTTCCAAGGCTTAGTTCTTCATCATCGTGGCAGGAAGCATGGTGGCGTGCAGACAGCCATGGTGCTAGAGCAACGACTGAGAACTTTACATCCTACTCCACAGGCGTAAGACCCGAAAGAAAAACGGGGGCACCCCAGCACCCCACGCCTCGGAAGCCGGCACCCCAATCACTCACGAGAAACAGTCTTGATGCAAATAGCAAGAAGGATTTTAATTCCAGAGCTCTGGGGTTCACAGTCTTACCACGCGGGCAGAATCGGAGTGGCTTTTATAGGCTTATAACAGAACCCGCCTACCACAAGCTTCTAAGCCAATCAGTTCAAACCATCCAAGCCCGCGCTCTCTGAGAACCTATCAGCCTCCTACAGAGGCCAGATGAACTAGTTAAGTCATTTCCGCTTACATGGCCACCACGCACAGGGTTGTGCCAGGGTTAGGCACAGCGTCACATGCGTATCGGCGGGCGCACAGCGTCACATACCTAATTCCCATTACGCATTTCCTGTTACAGGGCCAGGATTACGCATTCAAAGCCCACCCTCCCCCACTGGCAGTAGGTGTTGGGGACCTGAGCACCCTCAGGCACAAGCCCTGCAGACCCTGCAGTGATTCTGCCAGCCCCAGCCGCGCTTGTCCTCGCCACAGCCGCTCCGCGGAGGCGAGACGGGAAAAGGTGCCAGGGACACTCCCAGCCCGAGATTCACAGCCGGACCCTGGAGGCAGGTATGACGTGCACACACTTCCAGGCCGACAAAGAGTGGGCCGAACCTCTGCTCCTTTGGGGGTCACCCAAGACTCAGGCACGGGGATTCTGAGCCTGCAACCTTATCCTTTCACAGGCAGCAGGCAGAGACCCGCCGGGATTGGGCCTTGGGAGCCTCAAAGCCCACCCCCAGTGCCACACTTCCTCCAACAGGCCACACCTCCTAATCCTTCTCAACCGGTTGACAGACCGGGTATGGAGGATCACAAGTGGGACCTGATCTTAAAGGTAGAGAGGCCGATTCTTCCAGTGGCTGGTTTCATACCTGTTCCCATCTGAGTGGCATAAATTTTTGATCCAGTGACTTATGAAGGAGAGGAGGGAAGGACATGGAGTGGGGGAGGGGCACGGGTTGGTCCGTGAGGGGTTGGAGGGAGGATGGTAGTGGATACGATCAAAATACATTTATTTGTTTATAACAGTCTCAAAGAATAAATTCTTTAGAAATTATAATTTTTGTAACTTAAAAATTATAAAAAATATAATTCTTGAAATTTTATTTTTAAAAATATTTTTTTAAATTATAAAAGAACTGTGGTTCAAGTAGACAGTTCAAGGTCACGGTGCACAGGCATAGACACGATGAACAGAAAGGACTAATTTGGAAGAGTCTAGCATTTTACCATTTTAGCTGTGTTTTATGCAGAGTTATTGAAATTTGTATATTTAAGCTAGTATCTGAACAGAGTGCCAGCGTGATTTTTTTTAATTTAAGATTTAGTTATCTGTTCTGCTTTAACAGAGAAATGTCCCACAAAGGCTCACGTATTTAAACACTTGATCTCCCTTTGGCAGCGCTCTTGAGGGAGGATACAGAACTTTTAGGAGATACAGGTTTGCTAAAGAAGGTAGTCAAGCTAGAAGCGGGCTTGAAGGGTTTATGGCTTATCTCACTGCCTGGTTATTCCATCTGCTTTCTGCATGTGACAGATTCGACCTCTTGTTTGTCTTCTCTGGCTACCAGCTGCCCTGCCCTCCGCACCAGCGTGGACTCTAGCCCACTGGAGCCGTAATCGGAAATAAACTCTTTCTTCTATAAGTTGCTTTTGGTCATGTATGGTTTTTCATTTCAGCAACAGGAAAATAACTAACACAATATATATATATATAGGATTTCAAGTTGACTCTCTGAAGTAATCTTTGTGGGTTTTAAAACGATGTGATTTTTGCTGATTTCTAGCTTGGTAGTTTAAAGAACATGAGAGTTCAACCAATTCGAAAGACAAATGAAAGTTCTTGAGCCAGTGCCAAAAGGCTGTCATGAGAATGTTGAGTTATCTCTGGATGATCAGACCAGACCAGAAGCCACCTGACTGGAGAGTACCTAGGCATCAGCTCATGTATAAAGTCAGCGACAGTAAGGAGAGTGGGTCTGACCATATTAACATATAGAACAGTTACTTGCCATGATATGGTGGGAAGTTGGGGAAAGTCACTAAGATTATACACACACATAGATGCACATGCACGTGCACACATACACACACACACATCAATGGTATGAGTCACCTGCTATGGAATATCCAAACCCATAAACTACTGATCCTATCTCTTTCTGTAGGAAAAAAAAAATGGAAATAAACTGGTCAGCAAGCAGTTGGTTATAGCTAGTAGAGGAAAGGGCTGGCTGGATTTTGCTGTGCCTTCGTGGTCCTTAGTTTTTTCACTAATTTCTTAGAATATCATAGCTGCCACCAGAGTCAGCAGCCTGGAAAGCTCTGGGCATTCCTCTGTGGACTCATGGGCTCACTCAGCTACTCGGTAAAGAGCACGCATCAGGTGGAGTAGATGTCAGCTCTCCTAGAGTTCTGGTTCAAGGTCACAGTGCACAGACATAGACACAATAAACAGGAAGGACTAGGAAAGAAGACAAGAGAGGATGAGACACGGAGTCACGGAGGAGGCTGGTGTCCTGGGCAAGTGAGTGACAGATCCCAGAAAAGATCCAGAATTCATGGCACAGTTATCAGTAGGCAACCTCAAGAGTAGCCTTGGCTTGTTGGGGTGCCCTCTAGCCTCCTGGGATTGAGCCCTATCTCTCCAACTCCATGGTTTGTAGTCATGTACCTGTACCTTCTCCCCAAGTGGCAGTTCAGATGCACATCTTGTCTTTATCTCTGGAACTTGACGTCAGTTGACGTAACAACTCTGTGTGGATGCCTGACGTCAGTTGACGTAACAACTCTGTGTGGATGCCTGGTGTGTGCTCCTTAAACCTTATCCAATCCACACCAAACTCTTGACCTTGCCGGGAAAACAAGGACGTCCTTTTGGATATGGAAACGTTGAACGGCTGCAAAATGAGCATGCTAGAAAGAAGAGAGCAGAATGTAAGTGGGACTTGGGTTGGGGCCTAGGGCCAACATGTTTCAAAACCAGCAAGGAATTGGTTAAGGAGAGAGTAGCAGGAAAGGAGACCACAAAGGGAGAACCAGGAAAGCCAGGAAGGCACAGACCTTTCTGGTCAAACTGAAGATTTAGGAAAGCCCTGGAAGGTTTTAAGCAAAGAATGATATGACTTGACTGGCCCTTCCATGCCTTCCTTCTGATTGCAGAGGCCAGACCATTTGGGTCAGAGCCGTGATGGGAGCTGGGAAATTAGGCAGGCACTACTGCTCAACTGTCCAAGCAAGAGCTAGCAAAGGCTAGAGCCAGGACAGCAGTGGCAGAGGTGATGAGAAGGGAGTAGTTTGACTCCGAATTCCATGAGTACAGTTGCTAAGTTGGAGGTAGAGTTCGGAAGGAAGAAAGCATGAGATGGCTCTTAGGTAACTAATGTGAACACAGGGAGGTTGGATCTGTTGTTTACTGAGGTGGGCAACCAGGAGAGAAGCAGGCGTTTTCCGGGCAAGGTCGAGAGTTTGGTGTGGATTGGATAGAGTTTAAGGAGCATGCCAGGCATCCACACGGAGATGTTAAGCCAACAGGCGTCAAGTTCCAGGGATAAAGGCACAATGAACATCTGAGCTGCTACCTGTGGAGACGCTGCAGGGGCGTGGCTTCAAACTCACAGAGCTGGAGACACGGGGCTCAATCCCAGGGGGCTAGAGAGCACCCCAACAAAGCAAGGCTATTGGGGTTGGAAGCCTACTGATATCTGTGCCCTGAGTTCTGGGTCTTTCCTGGGGTCTGACACTCACTTGTCTTTTTCTAACCCTCCCCCTTTGGATAACTAGTCTGTGCCTGGTCCACCACTACAGTTTAGAAGCATGGGACTGATCCGGGTTGGCAGGGTCACAGCTAGAAAGGAATTTCCTGCGTCTTCCTTTGAGTCTCCTCTGTACTACTAGATGATATTTAGAGCTTTGAGATGACTCTGGGACAGGTTAGGACTCGAGGCTATTGGAGGGCTGAATGTACGAGGACGTTCTAGAAGATGATCATGGGCTTTGGGGGTGGGGCACCAGAGACACTATAGGGCAAATATTGGTTCCTCCAATTTATATTTAGAAATTGCTTCCCCCCAGTGTGATCAACTTAAAAAATAGGCTTGAGGCTCTGATTGGGCCAGGGGGTTGAGCCCCCATGAAAGGGATTAGTGCCCTTAGTATATTTTTCTTCTTTCATCTCTTTTGGGTTATGTGTTGTGTGTGTGTATGAGTGTGTGCACACTTGTGGAGGGACACACATATATGAGTATATGTTCACATGTAAGTGCGTGCATATGAAGGTTTGAGGTTGATGCTGGAAATTATCCTCAATTGCTCTTCTAGCTCATTCACTAAGAGGTTCTCTCTGTCAACCCCACAGGTTGCAGATAAGACTAGTCTCTCTAACCAGCTCGCTCTGAGATCCCCGGTCTCTACCTTCTAGAGTTAGACTTACAGGTGGGCCCCCACAGACACCCAGCAGTAGCATAATACTTCTGGATATCGGAACTCTGGTTCTCAGACTTGCACTGCAAGTGCATTAGCCACTGAGCCATACCCCTCAGCTTCCAATGAAACCCAGAGAGCTTGTTCCTGCCCACCACAGGAGCATGACAATGAAGGTGGCTGTGGACTCGCTAGGCACAGCATCTGAGGAAGTCTTGCTCTTGGACTTGTGGCCTTCAGAACTCTGAGGACTGAATCTACTGCACCACACTGCTTAGGCCAAGACACTGTATCACAGCCTCCTGGCCGGACCGCGATGCCTCCTTGCAGCAGACATCTTAGCCAGCAATGTCCTTTCTCGGTGTCATCTGCGGAGCAGAGACCTGCGCAGATCAACCCTGAAAACAAGTGAAGGAATGAATGACATTCTCAAGCCAGCTCTGCACGGTCCCCGTGCACGGAGATAGTCTGAAGGAGATACTTTGCAGACTCAGAGAATGACATAACAGATCTGCTGTCCCCTGTAGCCCCTTCCTATGGCATCAGAACCAGTTTGAGCAGGTTTCAAAGAAGGCATTGGGGCGTGGAGTTGGTTTCAGCCTCATTTCTGTCAGGATGGGAAATGCTGACAATCAGATTGCATTTTCTTGGTTAAATGTGAGCTGGGTCTATACAGGACCAACGGTGTGGCGTGGTGCTTTAGAGACTTCTCTGCCTCCATTAAGTTCAGAAACAGTTCAGAGGGTAATAACATACAGATAATGTAATGTGAGAAAAGGAGACATTTTAGGCTCATTACGGGGACATACATCTACCTGCGATCCCAGTGGCTGAAAGGTTCAAACAGGTTAAAGTCTAGCCTGGTCTACATACTAAGACCCTGGAGAAGAGAACTGGGGAGGAGAGGAGAAGGAAAAGGAGAAGGCAGGGGAAACAGAAACAGAGAAAGATGCCTGGATTCACGGGAAGTAGAAAGCATCCTATGCTGGATCCAAACTGCTACGTGCTGAGCCTGTAACCACCCAGACCGCAATCGCACCAAACAAGGGAACTGTTATATCAGGCTCTGAAAGACCCAGGAAAAGCCTCTCTGAGGAGAAAAGGAAGCTGCCAGAGCCCCTTCCTCACACCAGAGGAGGGCCGGCAGGGCCTCAATCTCTGGCTGCTCACAGAGGTCTCCTGATCCCTCCGTTTTCTCACTATCAAACTACACAACAGCCATTGGACCTCCACCACCCAAATAAACACAGGGCTCAATTATGTGTCTGATAGTTAACTACGGGCTGTAATGCCATGGGTCACATGGGTTAATTCAGAAGGAAAACAAACGCAATCATGCCATTAATCATTGACTGGCGATCTTAACTCCCACGATAGGCTGAACACTGAGACTTTCTTCAGAAGAACAGTAATAAAAGAGGGTGGCCCCCGTGGGGCTCCTGGCAGCTCTCTGATCAGAGTAGATGTTAGGGGCCATAGATTTTTCACACTGGCGATTAAGCTTTGGGGCTAAATCAAGGCGCAGACCTGGCATCTCTCCCTAAGCTCTATATTCAATAATTCCATAGATTGGGAGCACACGACACAAAGGCCGCCGATTCTCGCTGCTGCAAAGCAAGAGCACGGAAGTCCACATTCCCCTTGGCAGGCCGAGGCAGGGCACCTTGGCAACTTGGCCGAGTCTGGTTTCAATTCCCTACATCTGCGCCCCAAGGACTCGGTTCTTCAGGGGATGGTTGGCAGCAGGAAGGTCCCCCTGTGATTGGCCTGTGAGCTCTTTATTTACAACTTTACAGACATTGTTTCAGGGAATAAAACCCTATTTCGTGGAAGTGAACCAAATCGCCTCTAACTTGATGTTTTGCTGACCTGGTAAACGTCAACCCCAAAGGTTCTGGAGCTTATGTCAGGAAACAGCTTGAATGTGAACACGGCTGGGAAATACTCTTTTTGCTTTAAAAACAACAAAATAAAAACAAAACCTAAAAAATTACCTTTATTTCCAGACCTCAAAACATATGGGAAGGACCATATTTTTAAAAGAGGGAAGGAGAGGGCTGGAGAGAAGGCTCAGCCATTAAAGGCTAGGCTCACAACCCAGAAGAGGGAGGGAGGGGGCTGGGGACACGTAGAACACTTTTCTAGCATTCATTATATCCTCGGTTCAAGTCCCCGAACCTCATAAATGAGGCATTGTGGCAGACACCTGTAATCTGAGCATTTGGTTGGTAGAGTTAGGAGGATCAGAAGTTTAAAGTCATTCTTTGCCCTATAACAAAGTTGAGGCCCACCCAGGTCACAAAAGAACCTGTCTTTTAAAAAATGTGGGGGGAGGGGGCGTGGGGGTCATGTCTAGCCTAGTTCTTGTGGTCTAGCCTTGTTCCTGGCATTGAACAGGGTTGAATGACTATTTGAGGAACTAAGCAGAAAGCGTGGGCCTTTCCAAAACATTTGGACTTGTCCATTTGTAGGAGAGTAAAACCTTCTTGCCAACAGCAAACGTTCCAACACAATCAGTGCTCCCAAGTACACATGCAGACTCTGTTTCAGGTGGAAGATGGGAGCCAGCGCTCTCTCTCTCTCTCTCTCTCTCTCTCTCTCTCTCTCTCTCACACACACACACACACACACACACACACACACACACACAGTTATATCAAACATTTGCTAAAAATGTTCCGTGTGCCAGACAATGAACTCAAATCCTCCAAACAAACCTGTGAACTGAACACAATATTTTTTTTAAATATTCCCACATTCAGGTGAAGAAATCATCACAGGGGAGTGGAGTGACGTGTGTAAAGTTGTCACACGGCTGGTAAGGATGTCAGAACCCAGTTTAGAACCTAGGTGTTTTGACTTCACCATTCATTCCCGTAGGTCTTCTAGACTTCCGTAATCTGTCTGTCCAGATGTGTTATCTTACCAGCTTATCAAGATGAGATGACTCTTCAGATGTTTCCATTTGAATTCAGTCCCCCTCTTGAAATTATGTTGACTCCACTAATGGAAAAAACAATAAAACTTTTAAAACCTCTTAGTAAACCGAACATGCCAACAGAAGGGGGGAATCTGAGGTGCTGCTGGGTGTGGATGGTAGTGGGTGTTTTGAAGAGCACTTTTCAGTCATAGCAATGTTAAGTTGTTTCCCATATCTCCATGCCTGCCCCTGTCTCCCTATTAGCAACATCTGCTGTCAGAGTGGGACTTTTATCACAATTAATAAGCCTACCATGACACGTTGTTATCATCCAAAATTCATGGTTCACATTAGGGTTCACTTTGGTGGTGGTCAACTGTGGGTGTGGACGACTAAGTTCTGCCACATGTCTGAGAGTTGGTACAGTGGATCATAGTCATGGCAAAGAGCTCTTCCTAATCCTGAGCAAACTCCAAGAGCCTCCTGGGTATGTCAGGAGGACAGGAACCCGTGCAGATGGCGGGCCAACTTCAGGGGGTCTCAGTTTCTTGTCTCTCTTTCCTTCCCAATTCTTCCTTCAAGTGTTGTTGGTTTCTGCCATCAAGACCCCCAGCAAACAGGATCAGAGAGATGGCTCAGTGGTTAAAATGTTTGCTGTGCAAGCACAAAGACTTGAGTTAAGATTCCAAGAATCTATGTGGTCTATTTTTATTCTGTTGCTATGACTAAACATTCTGATCAAAAGCAATTTCTCGATAAAAGAGTTTGTTTCACTTACCCTTCTAGGTCATAATCCATTTTTGAGGGAAGTCTGGGACAGAACTTGAAGTAAGAGTCGTGGAGAAACACTGCTTGCTGGCTCTTTCTCACCCACTCATTAGTTTGCTCTTAGCTAGCTTTATATATAGCCCAGGAAGACATACGCAGGAGATGCAATGCTCACATTATGCTGGGCCCTCCTGTAATAACTAAGACAATCAAGAAGATTTCTCACGGGGTGGAGAGATGGCTCAGTGGTTAAGAGCACTGATTGCTCTTCCAGAGGTCATGAGTTCAAATCCTAGCAACCACGTGGTGGCTCACAACCATCTGTAATGAGATCTGATGCCCTCTTCTGGTGTGTCTGAGACAGCCACAGTGTACTTATGAATACATATACTAAATGAATAAATCTTAAAAAAAGAAAGAAAGAAAATTCCTCACAGACAATCCCACTCACAGACCAACCTGATAAATACACTCAATTGAGACTATTCCTCCACCCCAGGTGATTCTAGGCTATGTCAAGTTGACAGTTAGTACTAATTGGACACTCTACCCCTTGTCAATTGACATACAAGTATATCATTTTAAGTCATAACCTTTCCTTTTAGTTACCATGATCTCATATTAATATTAAAGTATAAAACACAGCCCAACTTTTAAACATTCCACAGACTTTACGTTTTTCAACATGTTAAAGTACTAGGTATCTTTAAGAATTCAAAGTATTAATCGTGAGTTCTTGTTAAATCAAAAGTAAATTACATACATTTTCATTCCGAAAAGGAAGAACCACGGTATATGAAAAAAATCACATCGAAATAAAACCAAAATCCACCAGTATAAATGCAAGCAGTGTTCATGATCGTGGACTTACTCGTGATCTTCTGGACTCCACCGGGCTTGCGTAACCCTAGTTCTCCAACTCTCCTATTCACAGCACACACAGTATCTTGTGTGTTCAGGTTTGATATACTCAACATTTTCCATTGTCTTTGGTAGATCTCCCAAGGTCCTGGCACCTCCAACATCCTAAAATCTCCACCACAACTGGCTGACATTCACCAATGACTTCTCCCAGTCTCTTTTTAGGGACTCTGCTCCTGTCACACGGTGCCAAGCCTCAGATCCTCTCTATGACTCTATCAGAATTCCATCTTTCATGCCTTTAAAATAAGTACCATATAAATGACTCTTACACAAGAGTCATCTTGTATAAGAGATGCAGCCTTAGCCATCCCGAACCAAAGCATCTATGTGTTGGCCTTGAAGACATGGCTCCCCAAAGATTCCACATCAAGGATACTGAGCTCTTATTAATCGCAATTAATTTCTCAGTCCCAGCTAACCAGCATTCGCTGCACCAATGAAGCATAAAAAGTTTCGCTTCGGGCTGGGCGGTGGTGGCGCACGCCTGTAATCCCAGCACTTGGGAGGCAGAGGCAGGCGTATTTCTGAGTTCGAGGCCAGCCTGGTCTACAGAGTGAGTTCCAGGACAGCCAGGGCTACACAGAGAAACCCTGTCTCGGAAAAAAAAAAAAAAAGAAAAAAGAAAAAACCAACAAAAAAAAAGTTTCACTTCGGAATTTCTGACCCCTCGTTCTTTACAGCTGGTTCTTTAGCACAGCTGACGAGCAACCACAAATACTTGAAAACGCAAACGATGCTTGGCCTGGTTCTTAATCAACACTTGTTCCTCCCTGAAACCTCACAAGTCTCTCAGCGTTAATACCTCCCAAGCTCTCTCCGGAAATAGCCCATTAAGCTCTGCTAGCAGTTGAACGTGAGCTCTCAGCTGCTCCCGGTCAACATGCCGACTGCTTGCTGTTATGTGCCCCATCTTGATGGGTGCTAAACCTCTGAAACCATAAGTCAAAATAGACTCCTGCTTTTATATATTGTTTTGGTCATGTTGTTTCATCACAGTAACTGAAAACTAACACAGAAGTTTCTTTAGCACTAGAAAGGGGGCTATTGCTGTGAGGAACATGACTGGTGTGTGTGTGTGTGTGTGTTGTTGTTGTTGTTGTTGTTGTTGTTGTTTTGCTTTGTTTGTTTTTTAATGTGGGATACAAAAACAATTAAATAAAATAATGTAAGCTGGTATGATGGTTTGTATATGCTTGGTCAAGGGAGTGGCACTATTAGGAGGTGTGGCCTTGTTGGAGTAGGTGTGTCACAGTGGGTGTGGACTTTAAGACCCTCATCCTAGCTGCCTAGATGTCAGCTTTCTCCTAGCAGCCTTCAGATGAAGATGTAGTACTCTCAGCTCCTCCTGCCCCATGACTACCTGGATGCTGCCATGCTCCTGCCATGATGATAATAGACTGAACCTCTGAACCTGTAAGCCAGCCCTAATTAAATGATGTCCTTATAAGAGTTGCCTTGGTCATGGTGTCTGTCACAGCAGTAAAACCCTAAGATAGCTGGGCTTACCGGGCATCTTAGTAGACGCCTGGAAGGCAGTTGATGCAAGCTAGGTCGATTGTGGAAGACCTGCTCAAAGACTTCAGAGGGAACAATATCAGCAACCCGACTAAAGACTGTCTTTTAACGTTTTAGCAAAGACTATGGCTGCTTTCTACCCACATCCTAAGAACTTTCCTGAGGCTAAATTTAAAAGTTGTGCACTAAATTCTTTGATAGGACAGATTTCAAGACAGCCTAATTGTCTTAATTAGGCCTTCCATTTGATGTGAAGAGACACCATGACCTAGGCAACTCTTATAAAGGACACTATTTATTTGGAGCTGGCTTACATGTTCAGAGGTTCAGTCCATTATCATCAAGTCAGGAAGCATGGCAATTTCCAGGCAGGCATGGCGCTGGAGAAGGAGCTGAGGGCTCTACATCTTGTTCTGAATGGAACCAGGAGAAGAATAGCTCCCATATGGCTAGTAAGATAGTCTCAAAGCCCACCCTCACAGTGACACACTTCCTCCAACAAGGGTACACCTAGTCCAACAAGGCCACACCTCCTAATAGTGCCACTCCCTAGACCAAGCATCTTCAAATCATCACACTAAAATTAACTCTATTGTGTTGATAGTAATAACCACTCTTATGCAGGTCTACAATGAAAATGAGCAAGTGATGCAGAGGGAAATACTAATGTACAGTTTGAAAGGAAAAGAGCAAGGCTTGTACTAAGAGAGGCCACATTTGCAGTAAGGTTAAAGAAAAGTGGTTACCATTGGGGCACAACCCCAACCAGCCAGGCTTCTAATTTGTAAAAGGAAAAGGTCTAAAGAAATCTCTGCTCCTGAATAACAATGGCAAAGGAAGCTGCTTGGGGCAGATGTAGGAGGCCAGGGTCTACCTCAGGTGGGCAGGAAGATGGGACAGTATTGTCCGTGTGAATCTGGCTTTAGACTTGTGTGGGATGCATGAGGAAAGAGTCGTGAAATATTACGCCTTGATTTGGGAGAGCTGCCGAGGCCAGGCAGTGTGTGGCATGGCAGTCCCTACATGAAGGCCCCGAGAGATCCTGAGAGGTCATGGTGTAAAGTTCTGAAAGGAAAGCCTGAGTTGAGTTGGAGACCATTAAGCGCTAGAGGTGCCAGCGCCATGAAATGTCTGCCAAGAAGAGCTGTAGACAAGGCGTGGAACGAGCCCAAGAGACAGAGTGTGGTACAAACATCTAAGGGCAGAGCCATCTAAGCCCTTTGACATCAGGCATGGAGCTACAGGGATTGGGAGTTTGCCTTGTTGGGTTTCCATCTTGCTTTGGTCCAATGTTTTGTCACTATGCCTCAAGTCCTTCCTTTTGCCTTGGAGACCTCAAGATGTTAGAGATGCCAGAGCCATGGGCTATCTGCTGAAGAAAGCTGCTAACAGGGAATGGAACCAGCCCAGGAGAAATAAGTTTGTTGCAGTCAACAAAGATATAAAAGGAGTTGGAGATCTGAAGGGTGCTTTGACATCAGACACGGAGAGGCAGAGTTTGAAGTTTGCCCAGCTGGTTTCTTGTCTTGCTTTGAGGATTGCAGTTAAGTGATTGGATGAATCTCAGAAGAGACTTCGAACTTTGGAATTTTAACACTGTTGAGACTGCTAGAGACTAAGGGGACTTTGAAAGTTGGACTAAATATACTTTTTTATTATGCTATGGCTAGGTATGGCCCCTGTAGACTTATGTGTTTGAACAAGCCTATGGGGGCCAGGGAGTGGAATATGATGGTTTGTATATGCTTGGTCAAGGGAATGGCAACTATTAGGAGGTGTGACCTTGTTGGAGTGTGTGTATGTAGACATGAGCTTTAAGACCTTCATCATCCTAGCTGCCTGGAAGCCAGTCTTCTCCTAACAGTCTTCAGATGAAGAAGATGTAGAACTCTCAGCTCCTCCTGCACCATGCCTGCCTGGATGCTGCCACGCTTCCTGCCTTGATGATAATGGACTGAACCTCTGAACCTGCAAGCCAGCACCAATTAAATGTTGTCCTTATAAGAGTTGCCTTGGTCATGGTGCCTGTTCACAGCTGTAAAACCCTAACTAAGACAGACAATAATGGGAGAATATGATACATTATATGTGTGTGTTCACACACGCGTGCATGTGTGTATGTGATTTTTAAGAAATCAAACATTAAATTTACAATTAAAATAGACTAAGAATAAAATTTATAATATAAACAATAAACCAAGCATCACTGTCTACAATGTAAAAAAAAAAAATCATCAAATTTTCCAAAGAGAGAGAAAAAATAAGAAGAAAAGCTCATCAGATACAACAAAGAGAATAGTTCAGTAGAGAGCTCATCCAAACAGCAAAATAATTTAATTATCACCAGGAAATGCAAATTTTTTACCACGATAAGAGTATCATCTGACTCATGTCATCTGCCAAAACAAAACAAAACAAAACAAAAAATCCATTTAAACTGAAAATATTAAGTGACTACAGATTCCACAGCAGAGGGGACTTCCCATTCACTGGTGGAAGAAACACAAGTCACCATGGCCTTTGTGAAGAGCGGTCTGACAGCGCTGTTAAAATCCAGGAAGCATCGTCCACCCGCTGATGTCTAGTTCACTCTGGGGAACCAACCTATGAACATCAATAACAGCACTGGAGGGGGAGTGTCTGCAAGGATATGGATTGTAGCCTTGTTTGTAAAGATAAACTGTGAAAGAATGACCATCAATGGGCAAATGGTCCAATAAATATGTGTGTATCCCTACCAACAAAAGGTTTGTACAGTCATTGGAATAATGAAGAATAGCTTTATCCACTGACTTCGAGAGACTTCCATGAAGTATTGTCAAATAAAACGTACAAGTGTGTATATAAAATGAACCTTCTTGTAGGGCTAATAATGTCACATCTTCATTTGCATAGTTACAGTCAGGGCTGAAAATTTGTCAGAATAATATTCCAGGCTATAAACATGACAGAGTCCAACAACAGAGAAAGAGGAAGAAAAAAAGGCAAAAGGAACAGGGAAAATAAAACTATGGGGAATATTAATATCTATGAGAAATCATATGTGAACTTTTTTTTTTTACAACGTAATTATTTTTATTATTTACATTTTAAGTTGGAGGGAAAGGCAAGGGTGGTCAGTGAACATTTTGTCTCATTGTCAGTGAGAAGTCAGCCCCATAAAGCTGGAGTAGGCCAGGACCTGTGTGACCTGTGTGTGTGTGTGTGTGTGTGTGTGTGTGTGTGTGTGTTTGTGAGTGTGTGTGTTGACATCAGAGCATCTCTGTTCTGGCTACATGTAGTGAGTTTTGGTTTAGTCCCATCTTTCCCTCCCTGTCTTTTCTCTTCCTGAAATCCTCTCTGCTGAGTGAGCAGACATGCAAACCTGGATGGTCATAAAGGGACCATCAACACCAACAACAGAAAGAGTTCTTGAGGTTTAGAGGCACAGCCCAGAGTCTGCAAAGTGACGTTAAGAAGACACACAGATACTGGCATCAGATGTGAATCCAAAGGCCTGGAAGCAAAACGCAGGTGAGACCTGGGAAGGCAAAGAGGGGGAGGAAACCAGAGGGACTGACATGTCTTGCAATCCAGTGGGCCATGGAGACAGAGCATCTCTCCTACCGTCAACGAGACATTTCAAAAATCATCTCTGTAGTGGTCACCAAGCTGGTGGGAAAGGGAGGCCTGTCCTGAGCCCGACTATGGAAGAAAAGCTAGAGCTTAGACGGCGAAGCCCCTTTGCTCTCGGAGCTTGAGCCACGCCTTGGTGTCACGGAGCTTCTGTTTTGACAAGAGCGTTAAAGCCAGGTCTCAGTTAACACAGGAAGAATTAGGAATGCCCCGCACAGATCTGAGACCTCGGAGACCAGCACTGTCAGCATTAGGAGAAACTATAAATAAACCAACTCCAAAGAAGAGGAAATAATATCAGGGCAAAAATTAAATATACACATACAATGGACAGGATGCACAAATTTCAAGTTATTGTTTGAAGTCATGTAGACCTGACTAGCCTCTGGCAATCCTGATTAAGAAAAAAAGAGTGCCAGGCGTGGTGGCACAGGCCTGTAATCCCAGCACTTGGGAGGCAGAGGCAGGCACATTTCTGAGTTGGAGGCCAGCCTGGTCTACAGAGTGAGTTCCAGGACAGCCAGGACTACACAGAGAAACCCTGTCTCTAAAAAAACAAAACAAAACAAAAAAAAAAACCAAAAACAAAAAAAAAAGTGAAAAAAGAGAAAGAGCAATAATGTTTTTAAATAGACAATATAACTATAGTTATATGAATATTAAAATGACATGGTGTGGGGCTTTAGCCTCCTGACTCCTTACCTTCACCTCGTGATCTTCCGCTTTATAAACTCACTGCATGTATGTGTTTCCTTAACCTAAAAACAGCCTCTCATCACTAGCAAAGAAAGAAAGAAAGAAAGAAAGAAAGAAAGAAAGAAAGAAAGAAAGAAAGAAAGAAAGAAAAATACAGGTTGCTATAAATAGATTTATATTGACCAAATTGAAAGCAGAAAGATTCTTAGAAAATCTAAAATACTAAAATGTTATCAAAAACAAAAACAGGAAAATTGCAAACTTATGAAAGATGCTAAAAATTAAATTCACAATTTAAAATCTTCTAACAAAGTAAATATATTATCTCAGTCTCAGATAAATCTCCTACACAATAGAAAGTTAGACAACTCTTCCCATTGTATGAAGCTGAAACACACACTAGAAACCAAGGCCCCTTTGAAAAACACAAGGCAGCTACTGTACCAGGGCCATGCCTGCCTGCCTGCCACCATGCTCTGTCCCCACCGTGCTGCTAATGGGCTCTAACCCTCTGGAACCACAAACTCTTTCTTAATTGCCTGATCATGGTGTTTCATCATAATAGAAAAGTTACTAATACATGTCATGCAAACTCAAGCATTGCTAAGTCCAAGGCATTTGCACATAACATGACATTCTTGGAGAAACATACATAGAAGGCCCAAAGACTCTGCCTAATATTGTAGAAAAAGTGAAGAGTAATGTGCTTCCTCGTCTTATGCCAACTTGACACAGAAACCAGAGTTAGCTGAAAGAAGGGAACCTCATTTGAGAACATGCAGCCTTAAGATTTGACAGTAGGACATTTTCTTAATTAGTTATTGATGGAGGAGGGCCCAGCCCACTGTGGGTGCTTCCATCCCCTGGAGGTCCTGCATTCTATAAGAAAGTAAGCCTAGCAAGCCATGAGAAGCAAGCTAGAAAGCAGCACTCCTCCATGGCCTCTGCATCAGCTCCTGCCTCCAGGTTCCTGCCCTGTGTGAGTTCTTGTCCTGACTTTCTTCCAGGGTGAATAGCAATGTGGAAGTGTAAGTCAAATAAATCCTTTCCTACCCCACTTGCTTTGTGGTCATGGTGTTTCGTTGTAGTCATAGAAACCCTAAGACAAGCAACGTGTAGCGGCATACAGAAAGTTCCTAGATACTGTTGAAATCTCCTACACCTTTGCCCAGCCACAATGGGCAGGTAGCAGCCTCATCTAAGAGACCATGTGGCTCCTGTACATGGCACTGCTTCCAGCTCTTCACACACTGCCTTACAGGCATTTGAGAGTTCCCTAAAGGCTCCTTCCAATGACTGTTGGAGGGACCAGACCCTCATCCTGGCCCCACACCCAGTGCTTTTGCTATCAATTTTTCAGCAGCAGTTTCTAGAAACAATGAAAAGCAAAACAAAACAAAACAAAACAAAACAAAACACCATCGCACAAAATAAAATTGCTTTTCCAGTCACAGATCTGATCTTGTGGGTCAAAAATACTTCCAGTAACCCACTGGAGGAAAAGCGAGGGAAGAGATCCTTTGACTATGCCCATCATGAGCCTTTTACGACCACCCATGATATGGCACACACACACATTTTGCTTGTTGAGTTTCTGAGGACACTACCTCACACCATTGGTCCATCTCCAAAGTCCCCTTCTAAAATAGAACCTTCCCCTTCTCCTACCAAGTTGCAGCTCTTACCCTCCACTTTTAAATACGTCTAAGATTTAACTGTAAGCCCACAATTTCTCAATTCTGATAGTCCCCAGACTCAGGGCAAGGGGAGATTTTCTGTGACAACTAGGTTCCCAATTCAGGGAAACTTTGAGACTTCTTGTGGGGAGCCGACGGCCTGCAGGCCCAAAACATCCTGCCGGCCCAAAACATCCTGCCGGCCCAAACATCCTGCCGGCTTGAAGTAAACAAGTCAGTGCGCAGGTGCTGGGTAGTTTACCATCCCTTGGTCTCCGCCTCTCCCGAGCTGCAGCCAATCAGGGGATGACACGTCCGAGGCAGGGGTTGCAGCCTATATAAGGGATGGGCTTCTGGGGATCTGGGTCTCCGCTCTGTAGGCTTATGCTCTCCCTCTCAGGAGCATTAAAGCTTTGCTGCAGAAGGATCTTGAGTGTGCCGCGTCTTTCTTGCTGGCGAGACGGTAGCGCGGGACATCTGGTACCGAAACCCGGGAACACGA
This sequence comes from Apodemus agrarius, assembly GCA_964023405.1. Classification (NCBI taxonomy): domain Eukaryota; kingdom Metazoa; phylum Chordata; class Mammalia; order Rodentia; family Muridae; genus Apodemus; species Apodemus agrarius. The sequence goes on from OZ030016.1 coordinate 43,331,567, forward strand.
GACTTCATCATCGTCAGCACCATCGGAGACCCCTTGGCTACAAGGAAGATTCAGAACTGCAGGCAGATACGTTCGGAGAGGTATGTTCTTCTTTGGCTTTGACTTGGGATTGTTGCCACCCTGGGAAGGTAGCATTGAAGCTTTTGTGACCATTTTTGGAGCCCTTTTAATCTTTCTCTTTGCCATGTATGAATGCTCCAGGTCTTTGACTCTTGCCTCGAGAAACAAATTAGGTAGAGATCTTGACCGCAAAATGGTGGAAAGAGACTTGAGGCAGGGGACAAAAGCAATTGGGAAACTTGTTAAAAACTGTTTAGAAGATAAAGCTTGTAGGGCTGCCGTGGCGGAAGGTCGGAACATGCTTGAAGAGGTCCAGGATAGCATATCAGAAACCGAGCATAGTGAGAGTCCCAAAAAAGGAAAAAGGACCTCCCGGAGAGTCTAGAGACAAGGGAGTGAATGTGTCAGATCTTAAGGAACCTTCTCCTATTGTTAAGCCAAGAGGAGAAGCTAGCTTGTATCCAGTACATGATCTTAAGGCTTTAAACTTTGATAACTCTGATAGCTCTAATAGCTCAGATGATGAGGTCTTGGACCCCGATGAAGAGGCTGAGTTAGAGGAGGAAGCTGCCAGATATGAGGAGGAAAGATACCATCCGGATGATCGAAGGCAGAATAGTAAAGAACCTCGAAAACGGCAGCCCCTAACAGCCCTTTCACAGGTTGTTCCTTTGGTGCCCTCTCCCTATGAGACACGCCCGAAGTCTTGCTCCTTTTTGTCTGAAAAAGTAAAAAGAAAGCTGCGCCTTGCTTACCCAGTCTTTGAAGGTACAGAAGGAGAGCAAGTAGTACCTATATCCCCCGTCCAAAATCAAGGAAGACAGGGCCTGGGTTTTTCCTAGGTGCCACTGGGGCAGCACGACCCATACCATGGAAGACAGAGGACCCGGTGTGGGTTCCCCAGTGGCCGTTAACCTCTGAAAAACTAGAAGCTGTGACTAATCTTGTTGCAGAACAATTGGCTTTGGGACACATAGAACCATCAACCTCCCCACAGATAGTAGAATGTTTGGTGGTGTTAGATGTTCTTCAAAAGTTTTCAGGTCCCCTTAACATTGTCTCTGACTCCTCCTACCCGCTTACACTTCTCAAAAATTTAAACAATTTTGTGCACAAATGCAAGTCACACATTACGGGCTTGCCATATAACCCTCAAGGACAAGGTATCATTGAGCGCGCACACGGTACGCTCAAATCATATTTAATTAAACAAAAAGGGGGAATAATAAAAGATCTGCCCCCCGTGCCACGGGTTGCCATAGCAGTGGCACTCTTTATTATAAATTTTCTAAATTCAGATAAGCATGATCAGACTGCAGCAGAGCGACATTGCTCAGACCCGCATCGACCTAAAGAATTGGTAAAATGGAAGGATGTGTTGACTAATGAATGGAAAGGCCCGGATCCTATTCTAATAAGATCCAGGGGAGCCATTTGTGTCTTCCCACAGAATGAAGAAAACCCCTTCTGGGTCCCTGAGAGGCTTACAAGAACAATTTTGGAGCAGAAGGACACCGCAGATCACCCAGTCACTCACACTCCGAGAGTTGAGAGCAGCCATTATCCAGGTCAACTCTACGCACCGTGACCTGTCCTTGACGGAGGGACTATCATCATGGATCGCTTCAGCTGTCTCTTATTTTAAGGAATGGGTGGGGGTGGGATTGTTTGGCGCAGCCCTTTGCTGTGGACTGGTGTTACTTCTCTGGCTGGTCTGTAGGCTCAGGGCTCAAGCCAAGAGAGACAAGGTGGTTATTGCCCAAGCGCTTGTGGCTCTGGAACAAGGAGCTCCCACTGACATTTGACCAACAATGCTCAAGCAGTAGGCCGCCGGCTGGACAGCTCTTGCACACCCGGAGCTTAGACTCATTGCACAGGGTAGAGTGTCCAGCTTGAGCAGCCCATGGGGGATGCCGAGCAAAGCATCGCACAGAGAGACACCTGACATAAGGGTCTCTCTGGGAGGCATGTTGTCCTGCATAAGGGTTGCCTGCCCTAGTTTCCCTTTCCCAGAAAAACAGCAGAGTGACAGGTCGAGGGCGCTTCGGGTCAAACCAACAGCCTAGTGGCAACTCTCGTACGAAGTCTTAATTTTGTTGCTTGGGAGTTCGACCTCTGTCTCCACCCCTTAAAGATTGGGTGACCTACTTGTTATAAGAGCAAAAGGGCCTCATTATTAGATTGTTTTGAACCCTGAAGGTCCAGACAAGAGCCTGAAGGTTGATCGACAATCTGAGGTCTTTATTTTAAATAATAAAAAAGGGGGAGATGTGGGGAGCCGACGGCCGGTCCAAAACATCCTGCCGGCCCAAAACATCCTGCCGGCTTGAAGTAAACAGTGCGCAGGTGCTGGGTAGTTTACCATCCCTTGGTCTCCGCCTCTCCCGAGCTGCAGCCAATCAGGGGATGACACGTCCGAGGCAGGGGTTGCAGCCTATATAAGGGATGGGCTTCTGGGGATCTGGGTCTCCGCTCTGTAGGCTTATGCTCTCCCTCTCAGGAGCATTAAAGCTTTGCTGCAGAAGGATCTTGAGTGTGCCGCGTCTTTCTTGCTGGCGAGACGGTAGCGCGGGACAACTTCTGATCATTCAAATTCTGTCCCAGCTTGAATTTCCTTCCTCTTTCTTACTCTTTTTATTTGAGGAAGATTTTACTTTAGTGAAATCATTGTTAAAATGTTAAAAGCATGCAGCCGGACGTGGTGGCGCATGCCTGTAATCCCAGCACTTAGGAGCCAGAGGCAGGCGGATTTCTGAGTTCGAGGCCAGCCTGGTCTACAGCAAGTTCCAGGACAGCAGCAAGGACTACACAGAGAAACCCTGTCTCGAAAAACCAAAAAAAAAAAAAAAAAATGTTAAAAGCAAAACGCTTGACCATCTGCTAGCCCATGGGTTAGGGCAGAGAGAGGTTCTTGATCTTCCTTGTGCTGCAATGTTGCTACGTAACTGTGATTTTGCTACTGTTATGGACCACAGGGTAAAGACCTGTGTTTTCTGATGGCCTTAGTCCACCCTTGTGAAAGGATCACTTGACGCCCGCGGGGTCACACCCCACAGGTTGAGGGCTGCTGTGTTAAAGGCTTTGTCCCCCAACGTGGTGATGCTGAGAGAGGATGGAGAGGTATAAACTGGTTATTGTGGGCCTTGAAGAAGAAGAGCAAAGGACCTACGTCTCTTGTTTGCATCCCATCGGTGGGGTGGATGTCTTTGTTCCCATCAGACACCACCATGATTGACCTCATAGTCAACCAGTCATGACTGAAATCTCCCAAAACTGTAACCCAAACAAACCTTTCCCTCTATGAGTCACTCTCTCACGTATTTGTTTCAGCAATAGAAAGCAATGAGCACAGCTTCTCACTCCAGTCTCACCTCTGTAGTTCCTTTGGGGTCCCAGGCTTCCCAGAGTCCTTGACATCTCCATCCCTAGGATGTCCCTGCAGAGCACCCCAGAACAGAGTCAGCGGACAATCATCTCTCTTCTGGGTGTGGAAGGAGAAAGCTAGGAGGGAAAGAGCTGGTTAACATCCTACCTCTGATATGTTCTGCTATAGCCTGTCCTCTGCAAATTTCAGCTCTTCAACATCCAAGGAAATCTCAGTCTATAGAATAGGTTTTAGAGCTGGGTGGTTGATGTTCTGCATTGTAAATGATGGTTAATCTTCATTATCAGTTTGACAGGATTTAGGAGCAGCCAGGAGACACACCTCTAGACGTTTCTGTTTTCAGGAGGTTTAATTGAGAAGACCTACCCTAAACTGATGGCAGCATCCTTGGGCTAGAGTCTCAGCTTAAATAAAAATGCAAAATATATACATACATGTATGTATTTGTATATGAAATTCTCAAGGAACAAGTCTAATTAAAGGGAAGACAAGAAAAAGTAAACTGACCACCATCAATCATCTCTCTGTCTCCCAAGGATTCACTGCGACTGGATACCTCGTGCTCCCACCACACCCTCCCCACTGCAGTGACTGTGTCTCTTTAAACCATGAACCCAAACTCTTCTTTAAGTTGCTTTTCTCAGATATTTTGTCACGGCAATTGAAAAAAAAAGATAACCAATTGTTCTAGATTCTGTTGCTGTGATGAAACACTCTGACTAGAATAAACATTGGGGAAGAAAAGGAGCTAATTTCCTCTCAGAGATACCAGTGCATCATCCAGGGACGTCGGGGCAGGAAGGAGCTCAGGGCAGGAGCTTGAGGCAGAACCCACGGAGGAGCACTACTTTCTAGCTCTTTCTCTGGCTTGCTCACAGGCTCGTGCTTAGCTAGTTTTCTTCTGCAGTCCAGGACATTGGGAAGATAGCTTGGCCTGGTCTATAGCAATTAGCAATCAAGATAGTGCCCACTAGTCAGACTGATTTTGCAACTCTTATCTAGGTTGTATCAAGTCAATGACAAAACTATCCAGCAAACCAACATACTGACTATAAACTCCTCCAAAAAATGTCCGGCTTCTGCTTAACTCTAGCTACTCCATTACGGAGGGAATGTTTGCTGTGTGTAGCTAATGCTTCTAAAATTCCAAGGTGCTCCTCCTACACAGACCATTATGTAGACTCTCTTGATTTTTGTTATTGTTTTGTAAACCATTTCAGCATTTGTTTTGTTTTGTCTGTTTGCTCATTTTTGATGGGACCCCTACAGCCTCTTTCGCATAGCACGTCCTACAACCCTAAGAACATGCCTGGTGGCTATGTTGCCTGGAACTTTCTACAGATCTCAATCTTGTTCATATCCTCAGACTTCCTGAAACAGTTACCATGAAGTAAAAAATAAATGCCATCACAACGTGTGAGCTAACCCAGCAACTGGTAAGAGGAAGCAAGGAGAAAGAAACCTTTACAGAGTCTAACTAACCCTCGGCTGAACTGGGATCTGGGCAGTCAAGCCCAGGCTCTGCACCATCCACAGCCTCTCCGGCACAGGCTCACTCCAGGAAAGGCTCCAAGGCTTCCTCCTACCCTCCCCTGGCAGGGTGCTTCCTGGGAGTGGCAGCTCTGGGTCTCTGCACTGGTTGTTTTGTGCTTTTACAAACAGACCCTACCGGCTCTGAAGCCATTCCTGTTCTGGATCTTCAGAAGAACAGGCTGCTATATTGTTTTCATTTCCTGTCCTTTTAACTTCCTTGTCATAATATTATCCTATATTCATGGTGATAGTCTGTCACGTGGTACCAGCCAAAATGGTTTCATCCAACTTCAGTCGTGACCACGCTGAGGGGTTCTACAGATGCTGTTTTAGAAGTTGGGAGAACGTGGCTGGCGAGATGCAGCAGCAGTTCAGAGCGCGAACTTCCTTCCCAGGGACCAGGTCTGATTCTCAGCATCTACACGGTAACCTACGCCATCTGTAACTCCAGTTTTTGGGGGGACCCAACACCCTTGTCTGGCTTCTGTGGGTACATACATACATGTAGGCAAAGCACTCACACACCTAAAATAATGATTGCAAAGAATATTTAGGAAAGAAGTTGGAAATAAATGTCCCAGGAAGGCAAGGGATGGCTTTAGGCATGCTGTATGGCTTCCATATAGGGAACTCCAAGTTAAGAATGGCTTAGGAGAAGCCAGGGTGTCCAGAAAGCAGCCAGGAGTCAGGTGTGTAGCACCCAGGGATGCAGGAGGTGTATGTGGCAAGCTGGGCCTCCTTCACTTAGGTCTCTTAAGTCAGTAACTCAGAGCATCCGGCCACAGGCCTGACACCCACCCACCCACCCTCACCCCAACCTCCCCACCCCCCCACCCCCCACCCCCCACCCCCCGTCAGACTCCTTCCCTCTTCCGTGGCTAAGCTGTTCACACTGCTGTCCCACGCAATGACCAGACAACCCTAATCCCAGTTACTGTCACCGACCCCACAGCCTGACTGTGGCACTCAGGACCTCCAACACCCACCACAAGTGAACTCGATCTTTACCCAAGAGCACTCATACTCATACTCATACTCAGAGAGTATGAGATTGGGAAGGTATTAGAAGCACTGGAAATGGCTATTGGCAGTTGTAAAGCATGAGGTGTTGAAAGACATTCTTACATTCAAAATGTTAAAAAACAAAACAAAACACTATACAATATTATAAATGTATTGACCCCAAAATGTTAACATTTTGGCTGTTTGATTCTCTGGAGTACTAGGCCCCTCCTATTATTGATGATTTCAATGACTAGGATAGCACTAATATTTTGACTGTGTTTTACATTTTATACCGGGCAAGAGGTTAAAGCCTCAGATATCACCAGCTGATCCAAGAGGAATTCTGGAGTCTCTACCCTGATTGCCCTCTTCTTTCAGGAAGAATTCTTTCTCCTGGAGGAGAAGCTGTATTGATTTACAAAATCAGAGGCCGAGGTGAGGAGAGTGTTGAAAAGAAGAGAAAAATAAGCCACAGAGATTTGGGGTTGGAACATTAAACCAGCTTTTCATAATTTTAAGTTGAGTCGTCATTCTGTGTGTTGTTTTTTTTTAAGTGGGCCATTTGAAACATACTTTAAAAAGAAATTGTAAGGATTTGTTTGGGTATATATATATATATATATATATATATATATATATATATACACACACATACATACATGTATATGTGCGCATGAATGCAGTTATTTGTGGTGGCCAGAAGAGGGTGATAGATCTCCTGGTTGTGGAATTTTTAGTTGGTTGTGAGCTACACAACGTGGGCCAGAACTTGGGTCCTCTGAAAAGCATATGACTCATACTCCTAACTGCTGGGCCATCACTCTAGCCCCTAAAACATAAATTTTAAAATGCTGCTGGGTCTGGTAGTGCAGGCCTGTAACTCTACCCACTGTGATGGCTGATGCAAGGAAATTGTAAGTCCAGGGTGTTCCTTTGGAAGACCTGGACTCAAAATCAAAAACGAAGAGAGGTCTGGGACGTAGCTCCGTGGCAGGGGGCTTGCTTGGCTGGCATACATGAGGCCCATGTTCAGCGCTAAGGACTGCGGTCAGGAGTCCTTTCTCTTAACCAACAGATAATCTTCACAGAACCACAATGATAGAGACAATAGTGAAGTCAGATATATAACAAACATCCTACAACAGTGAAGGTTTCACAGCTGGACTCTAATTCCTGACCTTGTAAATGTTCCAAAACACGTGCTCGATCATGCCAATTTTCTTTTTAAAGATTTACTTATTTATTTTATGCATTTGAGTACACCATTGCTCTCTTCAGACACATCAGAAGAGGGCACCAGATTCTATTACAGATGGTAGTGAGCCACCATGTGGTTGCTGGGAATTGAACTCAGGACCTCTGGAAGAGCAGTCGGTGCTCTTAACCGCTGAGTCGTCTCTCCAGCCCCAACTCATGCCATTCTTAAAAGTACTGGTAAGGGGAATTTTGCTCACCAAATCCACTCCTAGGTGAATTCCTATAGAAATCAGATTTTATCCATACACTATCATACTGGTAAATACCATTCACAATAGCCAAAAGGTGGAAGCAATCCAAACATCCAGCAACTGGCGAGAGATAAATGCAGTATGGCAGACGTCCCCACACTGAGTTCATTCAGCAGCAAAAGAGGAGCACTGCATAGCGCCACACACATAAAGCTAAGGGCAGAGCGCGACTGGCCACCATCCTATGACATGCCCTGCACAGATCATTCTCCACAGACAAAAAGTAGATCCGAGAGGCTATTGCAAACGGCCATGAGGTGTTTGACTGGGGCAATGGATAGATTTTTAAGACTGGGCCACAGTAATGATTGTCCCTCTGTTTCTTTACTAAAAATCATTGTTTTATTCGACATTAAAACAAACACACTTTATGGGCTACTAATTCGGCCTTAAAAACTATCAAAAAGAGAAAAGGGGGGAAGGTTGAAAAAATAAGTGTGCCTTTCTGGTGGACCCAGAATAGATTAATGAAGGGGGAGGGGGATGGAACCGGCTTTGTGAGTGGAAGGGTTGTCAGCTGGAGGAAGGACCAGCAGTGCCCCAGGCTGAGTGCAGAGAGCCCTGCTGGGTGCAACTGGTACACATCCATAAGGGAGAGTGAGGAGTGATTGGCAGGAAGGGGAAGTTTGGAATGTAAGGCTGGAGGACCAACATCAGCCTTCAGTGTCCATTAACGTAAGCTGAAGAGGCTGGGTGTCTGGGGACAGAGGCAGCTTTGATGACAGAGGCTTGCTTTGCCGCAGCATTGGGCGAAGTCTACATCTGCTTCAGAACAAAAGAAATTAGTCACCTCTGTGATCTAGTGGCCGAAAAAGAGTTTCTTTCTTCCCGTAGGTGAGTGCTTATTACTTGGATGAGGTTTCAAATGCATCGCCTTGAAAGTAATTCGTTCTGACTTTTATGATATGTAAAACTGTATGTTTTATTTACAGTTGGGTTTTATGGGCCAAGTGACTTAACTTGTACCGGTGAAAACTTCAAAAACCAAGAGAAAACACCTGGTCCCGATAAGGATGAAAGCAAACAGAAGAGAGTACCAAAGTCTAGGCAAACAGTAGCTTCCTGGTGCCACCCGGAAGCTAGAGGGACTCAGAAAAAGCCAAAGCACGGCACGGAGAGACTCAGGAAGGCCCTCGCTCCCCACAACTCTGTACCTGCCTCCACTCTGCCCTCTCTATGGTCCCCCATGTTCAAGACCTGAAGGATGGGGGGGGGTGTTATTCCATCCACACACCTGCCTGGTGACCCACATGACATTATCAAGTATTAGAGGGTCCCCCACTATCACTGCTTTGCCATACTCTCAGAAGAAACTTAACCACCCCATGTAGGCCATTCTCTCAGAGCAAGGAAGGTCTTCTACCAGGATAAACGGAATCTACTCAAGTCTTCAAGATGGCTTCCACCAGGACTCGGCTCTTCCAGGGATGAAAGGGTGTGCCAGCGTGGTCACGTGAGAACATGGCAATCATAGCCCAGTGCAGCAGCCTGGGCTCTAGCGGCCCTGAAGATCCATGGTGACGTATTCTCCCCTGGGGACCCACGTAATCCTCATGGTTACCCACTGAAATGTGTGCAAGTCACTTCTGCGTTTGCAGAGAAAGAAACTGAGGCTTGGTAAGGCTTGCACAAGTACACTTAACTAATTCTAGTCTCACGGGCTTCTTCCCTACTGTGTTACAGCTTCCCCTGAATTAGGCCAAGAATAGGTTTATTTATAAATGGGGGGGGGGGCAAGTCAGTCTTGTTCTGCTCCATCTAGATGAGCCCTAGCAGTAGCCTGAAGGCCATCAGTCTGGACAGGAGGATGTCTTTGGAAGCAAGGTGCTGGGAGCTCCAGTAAAGATCTGTGTGTGGATTATTATTATTATTATTATTATTATTATTATTATATCACCATAACCATCATCATCTGTTTCTATTTATTTTCTCTTGTTTGTTTTAGTTTATTTTGTTTGTTTTTTTCAAGAGCCCAGGACTGTCTTGAATTTACTGTTAAGGATTCACTTGCCTGTCCATCCCAAACACTGGGATTACAGGTACGGAGCTGGGGATTGAACCCAGGGCTCCCTTCATACATGTTAAACACGGGCTCTACCAACTGAGTGGCACCCCGTGTTTCTGCCCACTTGAAACAGGATAGGATTTGGAATCAGGAGGAAAAATTAAAGATTCTAAACGACTGTGGAGGAAGTTGCTGAAACACTAAGCCTCTCCGAAAATGAAGATAATCGGTCCCACCTCCTGCACAGAGCCCTTTAAAGACTCACGATCACTTTCTAGAGATGGGCTTTGTAAGGTGCTGTCCATATAGTAACCAATAGTTTATTAAATATTGACCCTCTAGCTTTTTAAAATTAGTCCAGTCCCCTGTTGTTTATGCCAGACCTTGATTTCATAAACTAATGCCCTATGTCTTCATCCAAGTTGTTCAAACAGAGAGGAGCAAGGAAAGGAAGAAGGGTGTGGGAAGGTGTGCAGAGAAAGCAAGGCCAGGGCAAGTCCCAGCAGAGGACACAGTTCTATTGTCTGACGCTGGCAGCCTCCCTCTGGATGGGAGAGCACATTGATTAATGACAGCCCAAGTCTCTAACCAGCCACACAGCAATCTATTCGTCCTAAATCAGCCTGTGTTTCTCGGTGCTTTCTGAAAGGTATCACGAAAGACTCTGTCAAATACCTTGATGGAATCTGGGGTTGTCCTCATGACCCTCCCCTGATCTGACAGTCCAGATTTCAACAAAGAAATCAGGTCTGCTGGGCCATGTTCACTCCCCGACTCCCACCCGCTGAGCTCACATTCCCTTCTGGATCACATTCAGAAGTGACTATAAGGAGGGGCAGAGAGATGGCTCAGTGGTGGGACCACTTTCTATTCAAGCATGAGGACCTGAGTCTGAAACCCAGCACCCACATAAAAAACCTGGGTGCCACACATGTCTGGAACCTTAGTGCTGGGCTGGGCAGGAAAGCCACTAGGGTTTGTTGGACACCAGCCAAGCTCCAGGTACAGTGTGTGACCCTGTCAGGAAAATAATGTGGAGAATGATGGAACAGGACACCTGCCATCCTCTTCTGGCTGCTATACACACTTGCATGATGCACCCCCTCCCAAGTGTATACTACATACGGAGACACCATGGCGGGGGGTGGGGGGGTGGGGGGGGGAGGGAGACGGAGAGAGAGAAGCCCTTGAGACGCTTTCCACAAACTTGTTCTAGAATGTTCTCTTTGGAAAGAATCACTCTTCAGGGTGCCAGGCATTGAGGGAGACCTCAAAATAAGGGCAAATAAATATCAGGCTTTATCTGAACAGCATGAACAAGGAGCTAAATGAAATGGGCATTTTTGCAGAGAGACCCCAACCATCCGTGCAGGAATTCAAATCAAAGTTTGAGGCATAAGCACATTGAGTATTGATGTCTCTATGGATCAAGATGTGGGGCCGAGGGGGCTGGTTGAATGTTACCCACCCATGTTGAGAGCCACATGCTGAAAGTGGGTTTTCCCCTCGAGTTCTTACAAAGCGTCAATCCTTGACACAAAAAGAAGCGCGAGCTTTCATCGAGAGTCTCCGGAGCCATTGCCTCTTGCTCCATGAAAATACATCCAGTTGTGTCTCCTGGTGCTTACCCCGTCGACACTGGGGCCTGAAGATCATGCCTGGCTCTCTTCTTGCCCCCCATTTCTCAGTTCATCCAGTGGAGTTGAGTCAAGGTTATAAACATGGGCCTTGGTGCTAAAGCGAACTGAGTGTTTGCACCTGATAATTCATTTACTTCCTTAAGACTAACCATGTTGAATCTAGATGATTTCATTGAAAAATAGGGGGTGACAGCAATCCAACTTCATAGGGTGGTGGGGATGCAGGGCGCGGGTTGGGGGGTGGGGCCAATGAGCCGTCCATAAAGCAGCACAGTGCCTGTATTCTAGGCATGCACCAGTTGCTCATACCTCCCAGGATCGGCATCTATTGCCATGGGACCTTGCATTTCCCCACTGAAGATACCTGATACCCCAGTGGTCCTGACTCTCGGGTGGCTTGTGACTCGTGTCAGCCCGTAGAATGTGGGCAGCCCAAACAAGGAACAGCTTCCAAGAAGCGGCCTTGAGTGTTCTGTATTTCCACTCGTCCTATTTGAACTTCTTTCATTGCCAAGAGAAGGGCATGCCCCGGAGGGACACTGGATGGATGAGCGTGGACGTCTCATGCAGCTGACTGGATGCAGTCCACAGTGTGCAGCTATGCCAAGAAGAACTCAGCCTAGATCAGGCTTTGAACGGTGAACAAGAAACAAGGATGCATTGTTATATACCACAGGATGCTTTTAGGTGGTGTTATTGTGATCATTTCTAGTTTCTTCTCAAGTAAGACCCATGGTCTAAGCTTGCTGAAAGCAGTTAAATGGGTTCCGTAGCCATCAACCCTCTGTGCAATGAAAACAAGTATGGCTTTGGGAACCGGAGAGATGTAATTCACACGAGACCTCTGCATCTTTGCAACTGAGTAGTTTGGGGAAAGTCTATTCTCTGGGTCTCTGCGATTGTTTGAGTGGCACCTCCAAAACTCATGTTGAAAATTAACTGCCAGTGTGGTGCTGTTGAGATGCAGGGATTTCAAGAGGTGCTTGGCTGGCCGGCATGGCTCCTGTCTGTAATCCTGCACTCAGGAAACTGAGCAGGAGGCTGTCTGTGAGTTTGAGGCTATCCTGGACTACACAATGAGTTCCAAGCCATCCTGATCTACAAATTAAGACCCTGTCTCAACAAAGGAGGTGACACATGCAGAGCACCCATAAACAAAATAGCATCATTAATTAACATCACTCAGAAGAGGACAGGTACAGGAGACACCCATAGCTCTGCCACTGTGACAAATGCTATGACCAAAAGCAACTTAGAGAAGAGAGAGTTTATTTGGGCTTACATTTTCAGGGGGATAGAGGCCACCATGCTGAGGGAGGGCACCATAGCCAAAGAATGAGGCCAGCCTGGTAGTGAAGAATTAGAGATAGGGACTGGAGAGATGGCTCAGCAGTTAAGAGCACTGATTGCTCTTCCGAAGGTCCTGGTTCAAATCCCAGCAACCACATGGTAGCTCACAACCATCTGTAATGAGATCGGATGCCCTCTTCTGGAGTGTCTGAAGACAGCTACAGTGTACATACAAATAATAAATAAATAAATCTTAAAAAGAAAATAATTAGAGATAGCTTCTATCTGTACATGAAAGACAGACAGACCAGGAAGTAAGACTATAAACTTCAAAGCCTGTCTCCAAGGACTACTTCTATCAACATGGTTCTATGTCCAAAAGTTCCATAAACTTCCCAAACAGCGCTACCAGTGAGAGGACATGCGTTCAGATATGGGAGCCTTTGGGGCACATTTCTCATTCAAACCACCACAGGAGACCTGGCCTCTGATAAAATGATAGGTTTGCCTCTCTGTCCAAATTTTCTGTCTGTTGCTGTGATAAACAGTATAAGCAAAAGCAACTTGGGGAAGAAAGGGTTTATTTGACTTACATTTCTATAGCATGCCCCATCACTGAAGGAAGTCAAGGCAGGAGCTCAAGGAGGAACCTGGAGACAGAAACTGAGGCATGTGCTATCTTCAGTAATCGGGTCTTACCATCAAGTTCTGGTGGGCAGCTAGGAGCAGTGGTGATAATCTGTATTGTTTGGGGAGTCTCCAGGGGCCTGTGACCAACAACTTGAAAAGGTATCCCATACTACACCTGTCACTGGTTTTCTCTTTTCAATCTATGGCTTCTGGGAAGATAATTATTTCCTATGCAAAGAAATTCCAATTAAATATATATTTCAATTATATGTATGTGTATATATACATTTATATATATATATATATATATATATATGTACATATGTATCTAAAGTAGTAGGCTTCCATATTCCAAACATGCTTAGTGTTAGCACTTTCCCCATCCCCCCATTCTCTCTCCCTTTCACATCATTTGTGTTCTATTATCTTCCATTATCTCCACTCCCTTAAGATTCCATCCCCCATGCCCACTCACCAATGGTCTCTTTCTAGTTTCCTGGGTTCTAGAGAACTCCCGAATTAAATACACAAATCAAATGCTAAGATCCACCTATGAGTAAGACGAGAAACTTTCTAGGCGTGGGGAACTTGAAATCTTAAGGCACGGAGTAAATCTATCATATGATGGGGGTGAGATTTATTTGGCCAATATGTTCAGAAGACCCATTGATTCCAGGACCAGAGATAGAAATAGAAGATAAGTTAAAGAAAAACCAAGGATCTCATTGGAATGGAGAAGGCCCATCAATCTCATTAAAAGCCAATTGTTTGCTTGAACAGGTATTAACTCAAGAAATGCATTTGGTGGAAAGTGTTGGAGGTGTTGAAGATGCCACTATAGTCTTGCTGTGAGCTGGTCGTGGGCGTAAAAGCGTGGCGGGGCGGGGGACGGTGTTTATATTGGTGGGTGTGGTCAGGGCTTGAGGGAGAGCAGGGATGGTGCCAAGGGCAGGTGGAAAGGAAAATCCATCAGGCTCACAAGCTTGCCATGATTCTCGGAACTCAAGGAAACAAGGCACAGGTGCAACGGCAGCCACGCCATGAAGACCACATTCTATGTTGTAATAGTTCTCCTTCTAATGAAAACCACGGACAAATGTGTGCTCAAGTTGTTCTTAAGGCCACATGAGCTAGGGAAACACGGTATGATTAAAGTACTTTAGTCCAAGCAGAAAATGATTCATCTCAAAAGGTCTGGACACAATCCTACACTTTAAGTCTTTTCAAAGTCCAATGTGACAGAATGAGGAGCCCAGATACTACTATAGCTTCTAGAATGTCACTCTGAACCTAGTTCCGTTTCCCTTTGGGTTGAATGGAGAAGAGGCATATTGGTCCTCAATCTGCTGGGTCCCTTACACATCCCTGGGTAGCTTAAAGGGAACCAGAGATTTAATCACAAAGGACTGAACTGAGCATAGAGTACACTGGTTTATTTACCAAGTCTTGATTTAATCTGACACACTTTAAAACTAAGTTGGGTATTCTTTCTACCCACAGGAAGAAGTCTCTTCTGACAAGCATGAATCACAAATCCCTATCAACAATAGCCAAGACAATTTCACCCAGCCATGGTGTTACACCTTTGTAATCCCAGCACTCGGGAGGCTGAGGCAGAAAGATGAAGAACTCAAGGGTAGCCTGTCCCAGAGTCACCTGGGGGAAGGGAAAGAGAAACAGCTCAGTGGTTAAGAGTCCGTGCTGCTCTTGCGGAGGATACAAGTTCAGTTCCCAGCCTCCAGGAACCAACGCCCTCTTCTGGCCATCATCAGCAACTGCACCCACAGGCACACACTTCCATAGAGACACATATGAATACATAGAATTCAAAAGTTTAAAGGGAGGAGTATGGAGAGGACAAGGCAGAAGAAGAAAAATAAAAGAAATAGAAAAGGAAGGGGAAATGGGAAGAGGAAGAAACCCCTCTGACATCTTGACACACCCAAACTCCTTTGAGTTTGTCCCATCCTTCAGTGACTGTTTCTACTCCTGCGTGGCTTCACCCACTGCCGCTAGCGTGTGAGTTGGATCTTTGTCCTTTGTCATCACAGGATCTTGAATTATAAAGGAATATGCCCCTCCCTGCACTCATGCATCCCTGAAGTCTTCGTAATTATTCCCTTGAACAGTGTACCATTTTTTCAGGAAAAAAAAAGATCTCTCCCCTTTAGCGGTTAAATACCTACTTTTGGAACCAAAAAGTCCTGAATCTAAGCTCTGACTTTGCCATTTATCATCCTGGCAACTATGGTCGGCTTGAGCCCTTGAAGTGTTTGTGTCCTTGTGTCCAGTAAGCAGACAATGACCACCACTTCCCACAACTGCTGTGGGAGTTCAGGCGAGATACTGGAAAATAGACTTAAGCGAGGTAACCGGCCTCTGGGGAAGGATTGAGAAGCAGAGGCTATTTGATACAAAATGTACAGGGGTTCCTCTAAGTTTCTCAATAGACAAGGCTGACTGTGTCCCATGCTAAGGGGGGAAAAGCCAGAGTATAGAGAGGCCGTGTGCTCTCGCCGCCAAACAGAGCAAGCCAGGGTCCAGACCCTTGGAGTTCAAGTTTCACATCTGCTCTCCTTCCTAGGCAGAGATTTACCTGCTCAAGCCCCACTGCGAGGCTGTAGGTCAAGAGAGCATCACTTTTGGTAAAGGACATTAGCACCTTAGGGGTACCAAGCGTTGAACAGACCCATGAAGCAGAAACATTGTCCAAAGCACGTTTAGCTACCCTGGAAGAATCTGCTGTTTAGGAAAAGCTGCTCCTTTAGGGACAGGAGCTCCGTGCTTAACAATACGCTATTCATAGAGACGGCCGGCCCAGCTAAGCCCTGATGCCTAACTCAAGGATGAATGCCTTCATTAAGTACTCAAAGGCATTTGCTACCTGAGGTAGAGCAGGCAAGTTGTGCATCTGTGCTGACTACGTTCATGTCAACTTGACATAGGCCGGAGTCATCCAGGAGGAAGGAACCTCAACTGACCTGTGGGGAAGCCCTGCGGGGCATTTTCTCAATTAATGGTTGGTGTGGGTGGGCCCATCTACAGAGAGCAGTGCCACCCCTTGCTGGGTAGTCCTGGATGGTATAGGAAAACAGGCTGGGTAAGCCAAGAGGAGCACACAGGACTCTTCCATGGCCTCTACTTCAGTTCCTGCCTCCAAGTCCCTGCCCCGACCTCCTCTCTTAGGGATGGACTGTTACCTGGAAGTGTAAGATAAACTCAACCCTTTCCTTCTCAAGCTGCTTTTCTGGTCATGGTGTTTATCGCACCAGAAATTCTATCTCAGACCATGTACATGTAAAACACACCAGTGGGACAGTTATTATTTCTATAACGTGAGGGGAATAATCCTCTTTACCAAATCAATTATTAAACATTCACCCACCTGGCTACTTTTAAAACCTATTTATTTTTTCTTTCATTTGTTTATATTTATTTGATTGTGTGTACATGTGTGTATGCATGTGTGTGTGACAGAGGCGGGTGGGGTGTGACAGTTCTCCTGGAGGCTGGAAGGGTCTGGGATCTCATGAAGCTGACGTTAAGGATATGATGAACCAACCCTCTTGAGTGTGGGGGCTTGAGCTTGGGGACTCTTCAAAAGCAGCGAGTGTGCTTAACTGAGGGACCATCTCTCTGACCCCAGCTGCTACTTTCTATTGAACACTTATTAGGCATTAGATGCTGAGCCAGCATCGAATTCACTTCTGGGTGCTGCTATGGTCTATATATGACGTGTGTGTGTTTACATATACACATATAAGCAAAAATGATAGCGCCAGAGGAAATGATCTGGTAAAGTCATGGATCAAAGACGCTGTCCTGGCACTAGCCCTGACCACTCTCTTTCACTGCTCAACCTTCCCAGATCTCCACGCTTCCAGTCCCTCCTCTTCCTGGCTTTTCCCTGAAACATCAGGTATACGGACATATATGTATATGTCAAGTGTACATATCATATTTTATATATGCATGTATAATTTGCTTATGGCTTATCTATTTTGCCCTGATAAAATATAATCTCTCTACAAGTAAGGAAAGAGGGTTTTTTTGTTTTGTTTTGTTTTGTTTTGCTTTTGGCTTTGGTTATTTTGGTCAGCTTTGATACACACCATGTATCTAGAAGAAAGTCTGGCATGGAGGAGGCACTCAGTAAAGTTCCCCAAATGCAATAGATCAGCTGGGGTTCGAGAGAATTATCCATCCATCATCCATCCATCATCCATCCATCATCCATCCATCCATGCATTCATTGAGTACGCATCTGTTATCTTCTCTAGGTAAAGAGAAGACACAGGATTTGGTGACCTGGACACAGGACAAAGATATCCTGACTGCTCTCCCAGTGTGAGCCGAGACTGCGGAGACAAACGCACAGGCCACATTCCTGAGCATGCCGGACGCTGGGCGTGGTGGTGACTTGCAGCGGTGACTTGCCGGGAATGGGGCTGGCCAGACACTGTGGGCGCCACGTCTAGAAACCTGGTCCCCTGACTGAGCAGCTGAACCCTTACAGTCCTCAGAGACATAAACTCCATTTTAAAATAACTCTCTTTAGACACAGACTTAGAACTCCATCAAAGCCAAAGAAGCCAGCCCGTTTGAGAGGCAGAAAGCCAGATGGCCGGAATACCAAGAGCACTCTCTTCCTGGAATCACGGATCCTGGTCAAACATCACATTTTGCTGTTCTTCGGATCACAGAGGAGTGGACTCACACTCACGGGTACTTTAAGAACATACTCGGTCTGTCTCCAACTGTACACGGATGATTCCAGCCAAAGGATCAGATTAGGTGTGGAGAAAACGCTCTCCTGGCTCTCTGACTACCAGCCGCTTCCAGGGGAGGAAGACCTGTCGGCTTAAGCAGAATGCACCTTGGGAAGAATCAGTGCAGCTAGAAAAGCCATGTGCCCTTTCTACTTCAGGCTGCGTGCAGCCAGCCCCAGGAGAACTCGCTGCACCTCGCTCGATGGGTAGCGAGCTCCTTTCCAGGCACCGGGAACAGCCACAAATAGCAAGAAGGGTCTGGAACGGTTGATGACTGGCCCTATGGAGGGGAGGCGATGCTATAAAAACCAGTTGCGTACTGGCATCGGGAGACGGGCTGGCTGCTCTGGCGAAAACAGCATATAAAAATAATTCTGTTATAAACCGACTTTCTCCTATATATAGTAAAGACAAATAATCGCCCACTTCCCCCGTTAATGTATTTTTCAAGTTCCTGTTTTTAAATACCAGTGCTTCTTAAAAGCTCATCTCGTTGAACTTTCTAATGGTGGCCACAAAGGGAATATCTAGCCATCATGGGGGGTGGCCATACAGGGGGACAGGAGGGAAAGGGAAGAGTTATTGCAGGGATCCTGTAGCTCACCCACAGGGGAAAGCAGGCCACTTGGGAAAAGTCCAGAAGCATCAGTCCCAGATTTTTTTGTTGTTGTTGGTTCCTGTTCTCTGGCAGGCTGAGGACCTCCCAGGACCCTTCCAGCCACCTCCTCCTGCATGACCTGCACCTGCTCTGGGGCACGATAAAATATCTAGGGATAACACCAGGGTGGAAGCCATGTGCCCCCTTCAAGGTCTACGAAATGTACTGATCTCTGATCGGTTACGATGGTTTCAAAGTTGCCTTTCCCCGTGAACACAGCTTAAATGAAAAGACCCAGACTTCCCTCCTTACGAGCAGCTCTACCCAGGAACTGTATCTCAGCCAGTGTGCTGAGAAAGACAGACCCCGCAGTAAGCCGGGACCTTTAGCTGCAGAAGCTCGTGCTGTGTGTGGATGGAAAGAGCCGCAGTCGCTCTTCTGACCACCTCCAGCTGAGTCCTGCTGGGAACTGCTGCCTCCTATACACCTTGTCCTTCTGCCCTAAAGACTTCGCTTTTCTCTTCTTTGTACCTGTTTCCTCCCTCGGGCTTGGGAAGAGATTTGAGCCCCGACTGCTTCCTTACAACCACTCTCCTGAAAGACAACTGACCAGAAGAGGAATCATCCCGGCAACAGGAGACACCATGAAGAGCATGAAGAGTTCCATTAAGCTCTGGGAACAGGACTGTGGTGACGGTGCGATCTGAAATAGCTGCGGAGTGGTGGCCTTCCAGCTTCTTCAGTGGGAGACTGTGACTCTATCATTCATTCGGTGTGTGGGATACAGTGTCCGAACCACTCAAGGGATCGCCAATAGCTTAGTGCGCTGTTCTAGGCCCAGCACTGCCTGGTGCTTACCTGGGATCTTCCCTAAAGCCACCCAAACTTCTGTCAGTCTTGCTAGTGTGATTCCCAGTGGAGTAATCTTCCCCAGGAGTACAGAGATACATCATAAAAAAAGCCAGGACCAAAGTGCCTTCAGGACCCTTAGCCGTCCTGTTCTCCTGCCCCAGGGGGAGAGATGACCAAAGGAGATTGTGCAATCCACCCTGAAAGCCGGTTCCAGGCACTGCCCTCAGAAAAGTCCCTCGCCGAGCATTTGAGCTTCTCCCACCTCTGTCACAGTCCGTTTCCTCTTCCTGGCCTGCATGCTAGAGAATTAGGTGTGGCAACTTCCGAGAAGGGAGGGGGTGCCCGCCCCCACCCCTCAGGACATCCTACAGCTCTGAATGGGAGCATTCCTTCACAGTAGCGGCTGCGCTGGAACCGAAATGCTTCCTATAAAGGTCACCTGCCCCCAACGGAAGTCCCCCACCCCCTGCATCCTTGTCAAAGCTTCCCCCCTCCTTCCCTCCCCTCCCCCTCCCCCTCTCCCCTCCCCCCCAACCCTCTCCACCTCGGAGAGCAAAGGTTCATTAGCTTGCCAAGAAATCACATCTCTGCCTCTGGTGCAATGTGTCTGGGGGTCTTGTCAACCGACAACATCCATTACAAGGGACGGGAGGACTTTAGGGCAGCGGGCAAATGGCATTTTGGGTGCCTTGAAATGTCTACATACCCAGGGTTCCATCTGCTGGCATTAAGTAGCCTTCTTACTTATTGGAGCATGCTCAAAAGTCAGAGCCACCGTCAGGCTCGTTAGAATTCAGACAGCAGTACTCCACCCACTGGGAGGACCCCGGGGCTTGTACCTCTAACTAGTTCCCAAGAGATGCTGCCGCCGCTGGTCCTGGACCACACTGCGTCTCCAGAGATTACTTTGCGGTGCAGTGTTAGCCCCAGCAATGCCATTTCCACAAAATGCCGCTTACAACATGATTCCAGGATAACACATTATGTAAAACCCCAGAAGCACAAATCAGCGCGCAAGGTCAAGAGGCAGACAAGAGGGAAGAGGTGAAGCCAGACAAGTCCCATCCAAACACTGAGAGGAGCGCTCTTGACTGCCGGCCTGCACCTCCCGTAAGGATTACATGGCAAGGGATCGTGGAACCAGTCCTGTTTATAGTCAGGCTTTCCCTCTTCATTCCTAAGGCGACCACAGTTGATCTGGGCAAAACAGGCCTGCCCCTGCCTAGGCCTGCCCAAGGTGCTCCTCATTCCTTGGAGGTGATTACGGTATGGGGTGGGGGTTGCATGAAGGGGTATGTGGGACATGGACTAGGGGTACTGTCTGTCAGCCTGCCAGCCGGGGTGGACTCTGGGAGGCCAATCTGAGTAGCTGAGAAGACAGAAACGGTTCTGACCCTTTCTGCAACCACAGTTTCTAGAAACATAAACACCAGAAGCTAAAACCTGAGTAGATGATAACCGGTCCACTTCTTTCCAAATTCTTTGATCCATTCCTTCTGAGTGGGAGTTCCTTTCTTGTGGCCACACTCCCAGCCTCCCCTCCACAGCCAGCTATGGCCCCTCTGTCTGGACGGCGGTCCCAGACACTTCTCCCTCTGTTTCCACACTTCGGCAGACTCCAGCCACGCGTGTCCCCAGCCAATCAGCACCTCCTTTGCAGGCCGCCGGCTCCTTTGTCTCTCCCTCTGTCCTTACTCAACGATCATGTTCTTTCCTGTGACCTCGACAACAAGAACTGAGGAAAGAGAAGGAAAGGTATGCAGAGCGGGGCTGGAAAGGTATTTTCAGAGAGAGAGAGAGAGAGAGAGAGAGAGAGAGAGAGAGAGAGAGAGAGAGTAGAGGCCTAGAAGTCCCCTGGAGGTTTTGAGGCAAGAGTCCCCAGGCAGGTTCAGGAAGGAATAGAATAAAGAGACAGGGTGGAGACTGGGGCAGGGGTGGCTCTGTGGTGTGTTTTTACAGAGTGTGGAAAATGCAGTGAAAACGCAGCTATTCTGAAACCCCTCTGGGTCCCTGGGACCCTTGTGATTTCACTGCATCGCCACTCTGGGACTAGATGGCCTGGACTCAGCCTCCACTGGCTGGCATCCTCACCGTCCCTCCATCTTTACCCTTGCCCTTCCCGGTGTCTGGCACAGCGCCTGGGCTGTGGTAGCTTCTCAGAAAGGGCCCCTCCCTTCTTTCCTCTCTCCAGCTCCAGGGCACCCTTCATGTTGACACGGGGGTAGAATGGAGTAGAAGCTGATAGGACAATAGAAGATGAGGAAGAAGGGCAAATAATTCATCCCACTGAACCTCCCTGGACCAAATACCAGTTGCACAATGCTGATCTTGGCAGGGAGCCCACCATCCACCAGCCCCCTGCAGGCCTCTGGGGTATGGCTAATTAAAGACACGGTTACTCATTTCATTCCCGAGTCGCTATTTAAGGAAGTAGAACCATGCTATTCCTATAAGGTCTCTGACCCGATCCTAGAGGCAGACAATGCCGGGGCTTGTCCGAGCAGCCATAAATGCAGAGCTCTTCAAAGAGCAATTGAGGGCCAGAAAGGGAGGATAGCACAGGCCACACAGCTGGGCCAGCTGCGGATGGTCCCCTCCGTCCCTTCTTCCCACTCCCTCCCCGTCCCCCAGTCCCCTGCAGAATCTAGTGGCAACTCTCCCACCCAGGCTCCAGGCCGCCTTGCAGTTAGCGCCTGGTTTTCTGAGCTCATTCAGACTCATAGATGGCTCAGAGAAGCATTAGAGATCTCTGTGGATTTCACCCAGGAGCAACTTGCAGCATTCGGGAGTTTTCAGGATTTTTTGGAGACTAAAGAAAAACATGGCTTTGGTACATATGTGTGGTGTATGCGCACATGTATGTTCATGTGTGCAAACCTATGCGTGTTGGCAGAAGTCAGAAAAAGACTCCTGATATCTTGCCCCATTACTCTCCTCTTTATTCCTCCTAGACAGGGTCTCTGAACCTGTATCTGGACTGGTGCGTTGGGGATTAGTTCTAATGGTTTGATTTAATCGGGAATCTTCGTGTCCAAACACTGAAGAGCCTTGTCCCCAATTGTTTTCTGATGCCAGCAGCCAATGGCTGGGCAAAAGGAGACGGGCAGGACCCTTAGATTTACGAGGGCTAGGATGAGGGAGAGAGGAGTCAAGACAGGACTGCCATGATTTGGTAGGGGATGGATCAGATTTAGAGCTGCAGGACAGAAGCCAACAAGCCATGTAAGATTCAGGTAAGCAGCCATGGGCCACTTCCCTGATTTGGCCCGGGGTAGCAGCAAGCAGAGGATTGGGGTAGCCCAATCTTTGAGCTAGTTACAGCATTTCAAAAATAAGCTTGTGTGTGTGTGTGTGTGTGTGTGTGTGTGTGTGTGTGTGTTTCATTCACCAATCCAAAGAGTTCCTGGGCAAGTGGCTGGAAGTATGCGACCTGCCGGGAGCACAAAGTGGAGTAGCACGTCACTCTGCTCCTCCCCCAAGCCCTCCTCTCAGCACTGAGGTTAGAGGTGCACATACAGCCATGCCTGGCTTTTTATGTGCATCGTGGGATCCAAATTCTGGCCTTACTGCTTAATGATCTTGCTTAGTCATTTGTTCAACCTCAAAGCACAAACTTTAATCCACACGCTCTTGGCTGGGGTCTGCCTACGTGAGACCTGGTTGTAGGAAAGAAATGGGCAGAGAGTGCGAAGCTTTCGATAGCCTCTGGGAACTTGCTCTGGGAGACATGATGTGACGAGCTGAAACCTCCGGACCCGTGAGCCAATGGAAACTCTCCTCCACCATCTCTGTGGTCAGAGTGATGTATCAGTAACAAGCACAGAAGACAGATGGCAGAGAAATGGGGTGATTTCTAGGAACACCCCAAAGACACCCTGCTTAGACTTTGGGAACTGATTTGTGGAAGAAGTTTGGAAGTCTGGGGCAGAGGGTTGGAGAAGCCCTGACACACTGTGAACCAATCATCCTAATGGATGATTCCGGTTCAAGTGCAGAAGACACAGAATACTGACAGAAACACAGATGGCAAAGGGCAGGCTCAGAGGCTCCAGACAGGGACAAGGACTGTATTGGGAATTAGAACTTGAGTCGTTTATATTGTATCTTGGGAAGGAATTTATCTGGATTCTTCAATGTCTTTAACTTTTTGAAGTGAAGCTGGGTTTTTCTATTATGTTTTGTTTTGTTTTGTTTTGTTGCTTGTTTGTATGTGAGTTGCGTTGTTTTATTTGATAGTTTTCCTTACTGATTTTCTTTTTTGTTTGTTTTGATTTTTCTCTTTCATTTTTCTTTTTCTTAAGAGAAAAAAGACATGAAGCTATGCGGGGCAGGGAGATGCGGAGGATCTGGGAGAAGTTGGGGGAGAGGAAAAAATGTGATCAAAATATATGGATAAAAACATTAAAAAAAAAAGTTTTAAAGACCTCCTAGAAAAGCGCTGGCTAGAAGTATTTTCTTTGGTTCTGAGAAGGAGAAGTGGAGAAGGGGTCGACTTTTATTTTATGTATGTATGTATGTATGTATGTATGTATGTATGTATTTGGTTTTTCGAGACAGGGTTTCTCTGTGTAGTCCTGGCTGTCCTGGAACTCACTCTGTAGACCAAACTGGCCTCAAACTCAGAAATCCGCCTGCCTCTGACTCCCAAGTGCTGGGATTACAGGCGTGTGCCACCATGCCCGGCAAGGGTCGACTTTTAACCAATCCTAACCAACAAGTGGGTACTCAGAGGCTGCGCGTGCCTGACACTATACAAGTGTGTGCCCAGAGGCTGCACATGCCTAGGGGCTGCGCGTGCCTGACACTGCACACGTGTGTGTGCACTCGGGGACTGCGTGTGCCTGACACTGCCTGAGAAGCTACAGAATTTGATGTTCATCATGCTGGGTCTCAGTCTTGCTTTGATCCGATCTTTTTTGCTGTCCCCTCGTTTGTTTATTCTAGAATGGCAACATTCAGCCTACGCTATCGTATGTGCTGTTTCAGTTTTGATTGAATGGCTCACAGCGCAGTTTCTCTTGGGCCTCAGAAGAGACTTGGAGTCTGCAACAATGTTGGGACTATTAAGACTACAGGAGTTCCTAAAAACAGACACAATACGGCTTGCGTCATGAGATGCCCCGGAGCCTTTGGGTCCAGTGGTAGAGCATTACGGCTTGGATCTGAAGTGTCCCCACAGGCTCAGGCTGTGAGAGCTTACTCCTCATCTGGTGGTACTATTTTGGGAGGCTGTAGAATGGGAAGGGGAGCTTTGCTAGCGGAAGGAGGTCACTTAAGTCAGGCCTCAGAAGATAGCCCAGCCTCCAGCCCTGGCCCTCTGTGACATGCCACATGCCACAGGCTCCGGCTGCCATGGGCTCTGACATTTCTGCCCCACTCTGAAACCAGGAGACAAAAGAAACTTTCCTTCTTATGATGTTTCTGTCAGATCCTTTGGTGGAGGCAACATGAGAGTCGCTGATCCAGAGAGGAACTCAGATACATCCGAGAGCAGGATGTCTGTCATCCATCCCATGCTGGAGACCAAGGACTCCAGGCGTTAGGTGTGGCCCTTCCTCCAAGCCCTTCTCATTGATGATGCTTATATTGCTGGTCAATGTGGTGAGATATAGAATCACCTCAAAGGCAGATCTCTGGGCGTGTCTGTGAGGGATTATCTACTTTAGGTTAATGAGGTAGGGCCATCCATCGGCCCAGTATGTTCCATGGGACTGAATATTATATCATGGGACTGAAAATCATACCTCCCCACTGTGATGGTCTGCGCCTTCAAACCGAGAGCCAAAACAAACCCTTCCTTAAACTGTAGATATTGTTCCAGTAACAAGACGAGTAACTAATATGTCAGTTAAGAATAAAAAAACATCATTCAGTGCTTCAGTGTCCCCAAACAACTGTGGTGGTTTTATTTTATTTTTTTTATTACTTTGCTTTGGTTTATTTCTATTTAAATTAAAAAAAATTGCCTGTACAAGTGAATTCTCTTTCTTCTGATTGAATCGGTAAACCATCCATGACATTTTATATTAGATGGGGCTGACAAGATGGCGGAGCAGGTGAAGACACTTGTTGCCAGGTCTAACAGGCTGGGTTCTGTAAACCCACAGGGTAGAAAGAAGAAACCAATTCACTTGGGCTGTCCTCCGACCTCCACAGGTGAGCCTTGGTGCAGGGGTTGAAACTGGTTTGTAACAGAATAAGCAAAAAAGTTTAAAGTTACAAAGTAACTGTAAAACTGATCTTCATTGAGCTAATCTGACAATATAGCTTTAGTCCAAGAGAAAGGCTTGCCCCCTAATTGAGTAATTAAAACCCATTCGGTCTGATACAGATGACCCTCTGGGAATGGGGGAAGTGTGTCTTTAGTCTGAAGCGAGCTTGGTAGGAACTGGAAAGTCACCTTTCCTTGTTGAAGGGACGACAGTGTTTTTCTTTGAGAGGACAGGATTTGCTCCTCTTTCTTCAGGCTAAGATCGCATCGATCCCTTGTTCCTCGATCTCCTGTTGGAAAGGGACATCATTCTGGACAACTCGCTTTTCCCAGTGCCCGTCGCCGCTCCAGCAAAGCAACTTAGCGCCGAATCTAGCACAGACCTCCTCTCCAGGGGATCCCAGAGGCTTGTGGGGTACAAGAGTACAGATCCCAACCTCTGTGTTGGCTTCGGGGACCTAGCCCACAGCACCCGCAGAGTCACATGTATGTGTCATGCTACGCTTAAGTGGGATCTGTCTATATTTTCACCAAAAGGGCATCAATTGAGATTTCCCAAGACCCTGGAAAGTTCTAAGAAACTCTTTAATTGTCCAGGGTGTTTTCCATTGGCACATCACATCAGCAGACGGTTAACTGGTTGATTCGGAAGTCAAAATTAAGTTTATACTGATTCTTGGATGAAGGAGCCCTGCTAATGTTTCTTTACATTTAAGTTCACTTATCTGTAAAATGGGTTCATTCCCCTCTCCAGGTGGTTTCAGAGGATAAATGAGGCAGTGTAGATTCAGTACTTCTCAGAGCCTGGTGGCTCATGCCTGTAATTCTAATACTCCCAAACCGTTCTGGCTACACCAAGAGTTTCAGGCAAAGCTTGAGCTGTGCGCAATGTAAGGCCACGCCTCAAAACAAAACAGTGACACATTCTAATGATTGACACGAAATGTAAAATAAGGTTTATGGACAGCACCTGTTGTTCCCGCCGTTGTTGAAGAAGAGTTGGGGGGAGGGGGGCGGTCTAGGAGGGTTTCAGAAGAGAGGACAGCCACCGGCCTATGGAAAGGTCCCCGCTCCAGAGCCCAGGAAATGGATACTTTCCACAACAACATGTAGCTTAAGTGGGATCAGTCACCTGGTGGTCAGATGTTCCCAAGTCCCTGGGGGTGAGACAGCTCTGCCGGGGAGCCCAGGAATGCAGCCCGATTTCCTGGTTCAAAAATCACACCTGTGAAACTCTAGCCAGGTGGGAAATTCTCCTGCCTCCGGAGAGTCCCGAAGCCGTGGTTCATTATCAAGTTATTTTTCCAGGTCACTCTGAGGTCACCTCCTTCACTAATACCACAGACCCGGAGGATAGCCTCCTGGGTCAGCCACACGGGCTTTGCCTACAAACCCACCTCTTTTGTTGACCATTTACTGCGTACCAGTTACCACGCACATAGCCATACGGGCATCTATTTAAGATTCTCAAGGGTCTAGTTACAAAACAACAACAACAACAACAACAACAACAACAACAACAACAACAACAAACTCCAGCTAAAGACCAGAAATTCAGGCGTGGTAACCCAGGCCCAGTCTTTCATCTGAGGCCACAGCCAGCAGGCGAGAATGACTATTCCAGGTCTTTCTGACTCTGGTGCCTGTTACCAGCAGGTTGGATGCCACGGAAGCCTGTTAACACAATAGTCCTCTCCCATCACCTGTGTTTACATTTTGCAGGGAAGCAAACAGAGTTTAAGAATCTCATTTTTCTCACCCGCTCCGCTCAGGACACACTATAATAGCCCATTTCGATTTGGCTACTTTGACTAAGTGGCCATGTGTCTGAAACACCTGGTTGGAGCAAGGGTGCCACCTGCTGGAATATCTGGGTCACTGCCAACACTAATTCCTCCAGGCAGACCGGGGCAGGCCAGCGGGCTGGGGTGTCTGAAGGCTGACTAGAGTTTCAGGAAAGCTGTGTGGAGCTCTTAACTTCCTGGACTTGTTCCTGGACAGCTCCAAGAACTCACTCAGCAATGTCCAGGTCCAGAGTTCACTGAAAAGGCCAGGCATTACTCAAGTACAGGGTTGAGACTTCAAGTCTTCCTTGGGTTCAAAGCCCAGGCCTGGCATCAGGAAGACAGAACCCAGAACCATGCTGGTACGGGATTGTAGTCTATCTTTCAATAACAATTTAAAATGTTGCGTGTCAGAACGTTTTGGTATTCACTTTGATGTTTTCAAAATATGGCTTTGTTTGTTTACAGACTGGGGAGATACCCCTTTCTTTTTTCTTCTTTCTTTCTTTCTTTCTTTCTTTCTTTCTTTCTTTCTTTCTTTCTTCCTGCCCATATTCACACTCTCCCCACCTTATTCTAGTGTCCTCCTATCCATCTTCACACCTACGGTCTGACACTGGCCTGGGTTCACCCAGCTCGTCAATACACACCTCCTATCTGCGTGATGCACCAACCCAACTCAACGGTGTGGACACAAGCCAGCACTCATGCTGAGTGGCTGAGGGGCCACCAGGGACTGAGCTGGTAAAGATATCAAGCTGGGTGGTGGTGGTGGTGGCGGCGGCGGTGGCAGTGGCGGTGGTAGTATGCAACACTAAACCCTGCACTCAGGAGGTAGAGGCAGGGAGATCTCTGTGAGTTTGAGGCCAGCTTGATCTACAGAGTGAGTTCCAGGACATCCAGGTCTGCACAAAGAAGCCCTGTCTATACATAAATAAATAGACAATCATGGCTTTGTGACAGATCACCGCCCCTCTGGCTGTCAGTGACCTTGTGAAGCTATAAGAAGCTGGTATTTAGCCTCGCTCAGGCCCACCAGGCCACAAATCCAGGCGGAGCCTCCTGTCCACTAGACCCTCACCTCCCGTTAGCCACAGCAAACTGAAGTCTGCCCTGGGACATCTCCGAGAGTCTCGGAGTTTTAAAGTCTCCCTCCACCCCTGTGCCTGCTGGATAAGATCACCTCTGTTCCCCGTCAGGCTAAGGCCAAACAGGGAGCTGCCGACCTGGACTGTGCGAATGGCTAGCGGTGGGGTTGTCAGGGAAATGTTGAGATTTTATGAAGCAAGTCTTTTCTGCGGTGATGGTTTGTCATGACCTGCCTACTCTCTGGGAAAGCTATGGCCTGGCAAGGACTAGTAAGGATTTTTACAAAACCTTCAGGCGTTATCAAGCAAATGGAAGGCAACAGTGGTCTGCTATGGCTGTAGAAACAGCATGGGCTACCCTGACAGAGACCTAGGCATTTCCCCGGGTGCAGAGTTTGGGGGCGCTCTTGCAGATAAACAGATTCTCGGCAGCATGAGCCACTTCCTTCTTTGTGCCCGGCTTGCTGCTTCCAGTCATCGCAGCCCTGCCGTGGCTCTCAAGTGGAGTTCTTGGAAAGGTGCAGACTCCTCTCCGGAATCCCCGTCCACCCGAGGGCCTTGCCTTCTGCAAGATCCTTTCTGTGCCAGCCTCACTGTTTCCAGGCAGCCCCGAGCACTTCACAAACACTCCTATTACCAAATGTCAACATCTCCGCACCCCACCCCCACCCCCCACTCCCCACCCCACCCCCACCCCGCCTCAATTTTATTCCTCTTTATCTTCCTCATGACATGAGGGAAGGCTTGGGAGAGTGGGCTACTTACTCTTACTCTCTTTGAAATCCTTAGTACTTAGCACAAATGTTAAAATGTCTCAATAAAAGAGTAATTAAATTTTGATTGAGAAAACACACACACACACACATATACATATACATATACATATACATATACATATATATATTTCCCCTAAGAACATTCCTTGGCTCTTTCAGCAATAGCTGAGCCTTGGCAGGGTTAATCTATCCGCGTCCCCAACCTCTGCACCCTGGGAAACGCCAAGGTCTCTGTCAGGGTAGCCCATGCTGTTTCTGCAGGCATAGCAGGCCACTGTTGTCTTCCAGTTGCTTGATAAAGCCTGAAGATTTTGGAGATTTTGAAAGACAGATTTCACCACCATCCTTAACATTTCTTGGAGGTGTGAGTCTCCAGACAGTCACAGCCCCGTGGGTGGGGCACGGCCCAGCTGGGCCTCGGGAGACGCCGCTGCAGCCACTTTCTGAGAATGCACGAGGCCCACTCAGCAGTAAATGGTTCCCGGCATGCCAAGGGTTTTGCTGCTTTTTGTAACTCCCCATTTGCCTCCACCCATACTCAGAGCGAGAGAGAGAGAGAGAGAGAGAGAGAGAGAGAGAGAGAGAGAGAGAGAGAGAGAACCAATAGAGAATTTCACAGGAGAGAGTGACCACTGGCTGAAGCCAGCTGTCCCCTGCAGGGCCTGGGAACCCCACAGCTTTATTGTCAAAGACCCAAACAGGAAATCGGTTGACTCAACTTACCTGCGCATCAGGATAGAGAGAGCTGGGTTTCCTAAGTTCCACAGCTCTGCTTCCTTTTGCCAGAACAAACTTCATAAGAAAGCCGTGAGATCTCGGGGTGGCCGCTCCAACCTTTGCTTCTCCTCCACACTTCAGAGGAAAATGAGCTTGAGGCAGGAGGCTGACCCGGCTGGTTTGCTCCCTCTGGTGAGA
This sequence comes from Apodemus agrarius, assembly GCA_964023405.1. NCBI lineage: Eukaryota > Metazoa > Chordata > Mammalia > Rodentia > Muridae > Apodemus > Apodemus agrarius. The sequence continues at coordinate 43,361,616 of OZ030016.1, forward strand.
ACAAGGCTACAGGGGAACCCCAGGACTGAGCCCCACATGGCTGTGGTCAGAACACGTTCCTGTGTGTGGCAGGATGGAATCCTTCGCTCTGCTTTTAGGTCCTCCTGGGGACTTGGCTGAGCCTGCAGGGTTTCCTCACACTGGATTTTCTTGTCCCAAAGCCACTGGGCCACAGGCATCCCCTCTCTCACACCGCTTCTCAAAGATGCGGGGCAGCTTTCGGATGTGGAATCGGAGGACCTCACCAACTGTGGGTAGAGGGATAGTTAAACACGCCCTGGCCGCATCTGCCCTGAACATCCCCAGACTTCTTGTCCATTTTCTCTAAAATATACAGAAGAATATCGGCTTGCATAGCATTGACATTATATTGACTGTAATGATACTTATCATTAGAATGTGCACTCGTGTATGTAAGACGATATTTAAAGCATGCAGGAAATGTGTATAGTTTTTTTAGAAAAGGATATACCTATTTCATTTGTTTGCTTGCTTGCTTGCTTATTCATTTATTTATTTGGGACATGTTGTCCAGGCTGGTCTTACAACTCCTGGGCTCAAGGGTCTCTCCGGCCCAAGCCTTCCTAGTGGTGGGACTCCAGGCAGAAGCCACCACTGAGGGCATGACGGGACTACAGAGATGACATGTAGCTCTGGAGTGGGTCCTGTTTCTAGGAGAGCCGCCTATAGAAGACTTGGTGTCTGCCTGCGGCTCTGTGGGCAGTACTCTCCTGCCCCAGGTCTTTCCTCTAAAGAACACGAAAGCCCACGGAGAAGGACATGAGGTGGGCTGTGGAACTCAGAGCCAGGCAAAGGGAGCTCCCATTGCTGTTCTTCCTCGAAGGCTCACACGCTTCCTGGAGCTGCAGCTCCAAATGGGCAGACCCGCCCCTCCCTGACCCATGGCGCCCTGGCCTGTGCTGGCCTTCCTTCCCTGTGGCTCTGTGTCTGTCTCTCTCTGTTCTCTATGCTATGGGTGAAATGGGTGGGTGTGGATTGGTGGGCGTCTCAAAACCTAAGGGCGAGAATATCAAGCACTTCCAAAATGTCCTCTCGCTAGGCCCCTCAGCTTACATCCGGTGATTACCATAAGCCGCTGGTAAGGGCCAGCTGTGGCTTCTTTGATGGCAAAGCATCTCAGCGCTGGAGTTTGGACTTCTGGGATTGTGGGGAGCGGGTCTGACTTATAAAGCTGTACTCCCCAACGCTCAGGGACCCCTGGTGTTTCAGAGAATGGTCTAGGAAGCTTTCATTGCCTGAGCCTGTTAACAAGGACACCTAAATAAGGCCAAAGTCAGCACAGGCGCTGGAGGCTGGCTCGAGGCTCACTCGGGAAGTGGGGGTGGGGAGTTTTACACAGGCAGGTCAGGGTTGTCGGGACCACTCTCTATTCTGCTGACTTCATTCAGTTCTAGTGTTACAAAACTCTCTCTTGATGTGGTGCCTGTTACAGGAATTGGTCAGATCGGGCGCACGCGGGTTGGGGGTCATTCAGAGGCTGTGGAGAATCCCTTACGTCAGCACTTTAAGACTCAGTCCCATTTCCTCCTTTAACATATGCCTGAGCTTGAAGCCTTCCTTCCACCCCATGCTTCCGTCTTCTTTTTAAAACTCTAACTGACAAGAGAGGTTTCTTGTCCCACTTCCTCCATCTCCCCGCCCCGCCCCCACCCGCCCTCAGCCCCTGTATAAAGAAGAGACCGTATTGACTTTCTAGGGGGTGATTAAAAGCTCTGCTGGGGCCTGGGAGCCGTCAGTGTCTTTACCTTGTGCTGTGTACTGCGTACACTGAGTTTCGGAATCATCCAATGCTCCAGCTCTGGGTGGGTAAATGTTTTCCCAAGAACTCTCCAGAAGCGCTAGGTGTTGCTTCTAAGTCACTTCAGCCATGATTCATCTGGCTATCCTTTCTCAGCAAAACACCACTCGATGTTTAAGGAAAGGGAATGATGAAATATTCAGGAGGGCTGATCCGAATACAAAGGAATCCGAAAGCATTGGGTAGCACGTCGTCCGTCTAAACACACGTTGTTGTTTCTTCAGAAAGAAAAAAGCAAATCGCCAGGGAAAAATACATTTTACAAAACAGCTTATATTTGGAGAGAGCTGGAGATTTTCAAGAACCCTGAAATGTAAGAGGGTTTAGCCCAGACTTAGTTATTAATATCTCGGAACCAGCTGGGGAGTGAAATCAGGCTGTAAAATCACTGCACCATTTGCCGTGCAGAGCTGGAAATAACACGATTCTCACATAGTTCGACGGGAGACAAATACCACATCGGGACACAGGAGAGACAACTTGGTCTTGTTGTCTTTGTTTTCTCGTATGCTGGGATAATAATTCCTTTCACGGAGCTCACAGATCGAAGGGGTCAGAGTGCAGAGGTGAAGGCAGGGTCTTGGTGTCTGGATGCTGGCTCCGTCCCCTGCGATGGCGGGCCCTACCGTTCACCTCTCTGTGCCCTCCTTCCCTCATCTAGAAAACGAGAGTCACGCCGGGGATGACAACTGGCCTGCCTAGCATCCAGGTGAGGCCTGGACGCTCTCGGTAATGCCAGTCACAGTTAGGCCATGTCCTAGCAGCATCTGCCACCGGGTCCTCTGCTCTTCTTCAAAACTGACAGCCCCTTAGGTAGAGTGAGAGGAAAAAGCGAAGATACAAATAGCTGAAAGCAAGATGTCACCGTCAACTTAGAGAAACAACCGGGCACAAAGGAAGGTGGCGGGGGAGGGGGCAATTGCATGCCCATGACCCAGACAGCTTGGCTAATAGCAATCTCCAGAAATGAAAATCACCCAGCTACACACACACACACACACACACACACACACACACACACACGCACTCCCCTAGAGAAAGAAAGTCCAGAGAGGGCTAGCTATATCAAGAAACAGAGTCAACAGACTGAAACCTCTCTGCGAAGAAATCTCAGGACCAGGTGGCCATGTTGGTCTGTTCTCCGAGACAATTAAAGAATGAACGTCCATTCTCCTCGAAGTCTCCCAAGCAAGAGAATAGTATGAACACTTCCAAATTCATTCTGTGAGGTCAGCATTACCCAGAAGCAGAAACAAAACAAAACAAAACAAAACAAAACAGAGAAACAAACAAAATAATTCCTGACTCATTTTAGAACTGCACTCTCTAACCTAACATGTTTCATAGCCTCTCCCTCCAAATTCCGTTTCTTCTTCGCGTTGATCCCCCGCCTCATGGGTTGCCTAACTTACTCACCTCCATTCCCACCTATGTCCATCAGAGTAGGGCATTTGTTGTCAGTTTGAGGGTTTCTTGGGGAATTCTCAGTGTCCGGGGTGTCGCCTGTCACATAACAGCTGCTCAGGAAAACCTTATTGGACTAAGGGAGCGCGTCGTCTAATCATTCATGGCTTGGGAGACTGGCACACGAGCGAGGGAAGCCAGAGAGGGCTGCCTGGAGAGGGTGACCTTCCAAAGGCAGACAGATAGGTAGGCAAGAAAGAATGTCGGAAGAATAAAGGAGAAGAACAAGGCCCTCTCATTGTCTCAATGAAGGCCAGAAGGTCACAGACACAAATGCCCATGGGAACTTCCTGTGAATGAGGTCACTGGGCACATCAGAGGGCGGCATAGGTGGGGTGGCTTTGGGAGTGGAAGGGGAGCACCAGACCCTCGGATAATAGGCTTAATTCTGGTTTTTAAAAATTCACACAAAGCCATTGTACATATGGGGTGGGTCCAGAGTGATAATTTATACATCGACGTAATGATATGTAATGTGAGATGTGGGCACGCCCATTCCCTTAACCGGCATCTCTTGGCATTGGGATCCTTTGAGTGCCTCTCTGCCTGTTGTCTCTAAAGTTGTTTCAGTTCCTGCTGCAGGACATTTTGCTGAGTCTCCTAACTTTCCATCGGGGTTCTGGCTTCCCCTTGGTCTCCCCTCCCTCTTGCCTTTCCCAGCCCCCATTTTCTACTTCTGCTTCCGAGAAACGAACCGGGGAAGCTGCCACAGACGAGGAAGGGCGTGCAGCGTTGGCCTCTGTATCCAGCAGCTCTTCACTGAGTAGAGTATCCCCTCCCGTCTCAGCTCGGTGCAGCCAGGAAGACAGGGCTTCCGCCTCTTGTATGTTCAGGCAACGACTTTGAAGTCACTTTTAGTTTGTTTGTTTTTTCTCCTATAGAAAAGAAAGTGTAGCGGTGGGGATGTGCTGGTAAGGACGAGGGTCAAGTGAAGATGTTGTTTTTGTGTGGGTACAACTTCCGTAAGTCTGAGGGCCTGTGGAGAAAATACAACTGTGTGTGAGGCGGGATATCCGAGACAGAAGAAGAGTTTGGGGAGAGAAGGTGGCCCCCAAATCACAGGATGATGTCGACAAGGGGGAGGTCCATCTCGCCAGCACCTCAGGCTCCAGGCAGGCGGTGAGGTGTGGCGAACCGACCCCCTTAGGTCCTTTCGAGGAAGCAGTCTCCTGAAACCCAGTCTCTTCACGGTGTGGCTCCTTCTCTGGCTCAGTGGAGGACGCTCAAGGGCGGGGTGGAGGCTGACGGGGTGGGGAGCACATCTGGGGAGTAGAAGGTGCCTGCTTCATTTTCTACAGCAAATGCATACTGGCCTGATTGGGGAAGACACTTCCCGTTCTGAGTGATGCGTTCCCTCTGGGGTGAGTCCCATTACAATAATAACTTCCACGTATCCCGGGGTCCCTCCTCAGCACACTTGCAAGTGTGAGGGAGAATCAGCCCACAGGCAAATTAGTGGGGAGAAACTGGACGTGCACCGCGTTGCCCCTTTCCACCCTCCTTTTCCTTTAAGGAAACAGATAGTAAGCTCGGGCTCAAAGCTTCACGCATGCCTGTGGGGAGAGGAGGCGTGCTCTGGCCTTGATCTATGGGTGGGCATGGACAGCGCCCGCCCGGGTTCACCCTCGGAAGCCCTTAGCCCACACAGACCTCAAGTGATGATTTGGTCTCTGTCCGCCTTTCTCCTTCGTTCTCCAACTCTCCCCTCTGCTGTCTCCCCACCACTGCCATCACCACCACACAGAAGGCTCAAAAGAGACACTAGGGAAAGTAACAGTATTGCTACACTGGAAATTATACTATCAAACGTGGCTGGTGGAATGAGCTTCTCAAAAATCATTCCTTTTTAAATATAGCCCCCACCCCAAATAAAACTAGCAAGAAACAGTTTTTGATAACATTTAATACTGGGGGGGAGGGACAGGGGGATTCATTCTTCTCGAAGAGAATAATTGTAGCATAGAAATGAGACGCAGACCCTTTGATGGATGTATTCAAGCCCCAGGACCTGCTTTCGCAATTCAGCCAGATCAAAGCACAAGACAAGCGTTTCTTCAGCTCTTTCCAGGATTCCATGGTTTTCTCTCTGGAAGCAGCTATCACCACACTCACTGCTTCAAGCCTGAGAAAATGCTCCCCCCCACCCCCCAATCATCTCAATATGTGAGGGGTCGGGCAGAGCAGCGACCATGCTGTGGAGGCAGGAGAGCATTCGCCAAGGCGCATTCCTGATGGCTGAGGGAAATGGCTCAGCCCTAGAGCAAAAGCAGGTGTTGGCACCCGGCGCCTGCTGCCCCGCCCCCCCCCCCCCCCCGGTTCCAGCTTTCTCTCCAGCTTTCTCCGTGCCAAAGTGTGGGTCTCCGTAATCATTTTAGCAATGGTCATTATCACCTTCCCCGGGTTATTTCTATCTTCATAACGCAAATCGAAAAATATTGGGCTTGACTGCCGCAACCTCTCTTTGCAACTTCTGTCTGAGCACATACGGAGCCGTCCTTGTCGTCGTCGTCGTCGTCGTCGTCGTCGTCGTCGTCATCGTCGTCGTCATCGTCGTCGTCGTCAGCTTCAGCCCGGTGGGCGACGACAAAACCCATCCGTGAAATTCGAACTTACAATTCAACTAGCACGCTCTCTTAGGAAGCAGAGGGATGGAGGTTGTTCGGAGTATTGTGTGTGTGGGGGGGCATTGGAATCTGTGGGAAGCTAAAAATCTGAGGCTGGCAAGTGGGTGGAGCCTCTGTTGGTGGGGGCGAGGCTGCCAAGCCTGGAGCTTGTGTGTGGTCCTCACGTGGTTCTGCCTATGGCGAATGACCTCGGTCATCTCACATTATCCTGGCAGTTGTTTGAAGTGCCCAGAGGGGACTTTTTTTTTTCCCCCAAGAAGCAAACATTCCCACCCCACCCCCAGTCAGATGACAGCCCACAGGAGTAAATTTCCTAAAAGGAAGATGGGGTCCAGATAAAAGGGTGGGACTCGGATGTGGGTCTATGCCAGTCAAACGCTGTCATCCGTGGGCTCTGTGAGGGATAGGGTCGTGTCGTGGAGGCTTTGACTCAGTGTCTTAACTGCTCACTGCAGTGAGTCTGGCCAGCCTGGCTGTTCTCTCTCCCCCAGCCTTCATTCTTGTCCTATTGTGTAGGCCTTTCTGAGCTGAAAGTAGGTGACAGGGAACCTGGTCACCAGTTTCCATCCTGACCTTCATGGGGCGCACAGTGGGTGCACAGCCTCGGCAATGCATCTGGCTTGAAAATAACCCCCAGCCTCACTCCAGTGTCTCTGAACCCACAGCGGGCGTAAACGAATTCTATCCCAAACCTAGCCTTGATCTTGGGGAAGTTCAGGTAAAAATGGATTCCACTGACACAGACCTGAAATTCGAAAGATGGAGAGCTCCAGGCTGGAATGATGTGAGAATGGAAAGGCTAACCTGCTGCAGAGTGAAGGGGGGGGGAGTGTCACCATATCACGAAGGACAGCATCGTCACCCAAAGATCACTGTCAGTCAACAGCACAGCTTCCTGGAACTGTTGGCAATTCTGGCGCACAGCGAGTCAAATCAATAAACACCCCCACTTCGTAGATCTGTTGTAAGAGATTTTAACTTTGAACTCAAAAGGTTGACTTGGTTGAGATGGCTGAGGTCAAAGGTGGTTGCGGACAAACTTGATGACCTGAGTTCCACCCCCAGGGCCCACGTGGGGGAAGGGGACAATCACACACACACACACACACACACACACACACACACACTAGAGAGATAGAGATAGATAGATAGATAGATAGATAGATAGATGATAGATGATTGATAGATAGATAGATAGATAGATAGATAGATATAGATAGATAGACGTGAGAATGAGCTGAGCTACCTCAAAATTAGAGGGAGGGGCATTTGAGTGTGCTTGTATATCAGACAGAGGCTAAACTAACTTTTCCTTGTTATCCATAGGGACATCTGGGTGCTCATAGTGGTCACTGTCTTGAAAAGTCACAAACCTAGTTGACCTCCAGGTCTGAGTCTCTGTGGTCTCAACGAAAGACCACAGCTTCTCTGAGGCTCCTCCCCATTACGGCATTAAAAGAGGTCTTAGTACTTAATGATCACGAGTGGCTTTTACTCGGGGTACAAGAAGGTTGCTCAGGTCCAGCTATCAAGTCCACATTCCAGCTGATAAAATGGACATCACCTGAAAACCAGATGAACCGTTCTTCCTTAGCTCCCAGTGACCACACAGCGGCCGGCTGCTGCAAAGCATGCTGGGAAGGTGGGTCTTGTTGCAAGAAACCCTCTGCCAAGCTGAACCCGTGGGAATCTTCTTGTTAGGGAAGAGGGAAGGGGTGATCCTGTAGGGCAATCTCAAACAGTGGGTGTGGGGTGTCTGATGGTGACCCAAGCACCGAGCTCGCCGGGTACCTGCGGCTACTTACTGACCTACGTCTGGCTGCTTGTAAAACGCACATAGAAAGAAAAATCAGGCAAAGAGAGGTTACAGAATGGGGGTAGAGGGGTGGAAGAGAAGAGTCTTAGCGCCTTCTCCTTGTTCTATCTCAGAGCCCCCCTTTCACGTCCACAGCAATAAATAGCCGTTGCCCTCTGTAGCAGCTCTGGGCCCACAGGGCGGGCGGTACCGCAGAGATGCTTCACAGCGGCTCTGCAGAGCCCGGCCTCCCCACAGGAGCCGGGGCGGCGGCGCATCGCGGGTGATTCGGCTGGTAAATAATTCCTGCCGCAGCGGCTAATGGAAATGCAGTTCTCATTACAGTGAGGAAATTGAAATCTCAGCTGCCCTCCATGGGCGCCATCTGGCCATCTTTCATTTCTCGTAAGACGTTGTTGTTTTCAACCCCCCCCCCCCATTAACCTTCAGCACAAAGGGCCGAGGAAGCCAGGTGATTGAAATCCTCAAGACCGTTTCACATCGTGCTGATGACATTTTAACAAGAAGGAGGAGGGACTAGGCTCCCCCCCCCCCATTTAAGGAGGAGATGTTATCTTGGAGGGCAAGTTCCAGATGGGATGGCTGAGTTGGACATCTGACAGGCATGCAGCAAAAGGAGAAATGAAGGCAGAGTAATGACAAAGTCTCCTGTGTCACTAAAAATTTCCCAGTTGTATTGGATAGCCTCCCTTGGGCGGGGAATATCAGGGACATCAATATTATGAATGCCCCTGCCGTGGCCTGAAGGCTTACTTACACCCATTATGCCCAAATTCATACATGAACATCCTACCCATCCAAGTGGTATGTAGCAGGTAGAGTCTTTGTGAGGACTCTGGGTCACGGACAGAGCTCCTTGTTCAAGAGAAGTGTCTTTGGGGACCCTAGGGAGATGCTTGTCCCTTCTGCCATGCAAGGGTGCAAGAAGAGGAGGCCAAGCATGAACCAGGAAGGAGCCCTTCCTTGGCAGACATCAGATCTGCACATTTCTGTTGTTTATAAGCCACCCAGCCTAAGGCACTTTGTAATAGCAGCCCAAATGGACCAAGAAATATCCTAGGACAAAATATGTTTCCAAATCGGTTTAGCTCTCTGAATTGTGATAATTTGTGGCCACATGAATTTTCTCCCTCGTTAGAGATGAATGAGCTGAACAAGGACACTGCAGACTCGCCTGCCCTAGATGCGCTCTCCTCTGACTTCTGGGTCCCAGCCCAGCTCCCCGTGCCTCAGAGGACCCTTGCTGCCTTCTCCCTGGCAGATTTTATTTTTTGCACCACCCCCTCAGCAGAGGAGGTACAGAGCTAATAGGTTGTGACAGAGAGAACATTTGCTTAGCTTCAGAAATCAAAGCGTGGAATCTCACCATTTTGAAAGAGAAAAGGCATCCTCTCTTTGGCAGAGACCCGTCTTAGGTTTTAGTTCGTCTCTGTGGTTTCAGTCTCTGCGTTTCTTATAATTGGACCATAATTTTTTCTGACTGCCTTTTTTTTTTCCTTTGCCAAGAGTTGGTATTGTGTCAACCATTGTGCTAGCTGGTTTTGTGTTAGTTTGACACAAGCTATAGTCATCCGAGAGGAGAGAACCACAACTGAGGAAATGCCACCATACGATAGGGCTGTGGGGTGTTTTGTAAAATTAGTGATTGATGTGGAGATCCCAGTCCACTGTGGGTGGGAACACCCCTGGGCTGGAGGTCCTGGATTCTATATAAAAAAACAGACTAAGAAAACCACGAGGAACAAGCCAGTAAGCAGCACCCCTCCATGGTCTCTGCATCTGCCTCTGCCTCTAGATTTCTACCTCGATGGAGTTCCTGCCTTGGCTTCCCTTAATGGATCCAGGATATGAAAGCCAGACAAACCCTTTCCTCCATACTTTGCCTTTGGTCGTGGTGTTTTAACACAATAGAAACCCTAAGACAACCATTTGCAGTTTCCAGAACATTTAATGGGTAAAATAAGCAAGGAGGGAGAGGTTCAGTTTTAGTAGACCACCGGAATCAAAGGTTCCAGAGTATGCAGGGGATGGCCCCGAATGCTCCAGATATGACCTCAAGGAAGGAGATGAGGACCATTTGAGCCACCATGAAAGAAAAAGTATATTTTCTATATGTTGATACCCCCAGGAAGGGAATTGCTACAACCCTCATTTCTTCGGAATACATCATCATCTTCTTCCTGCTCACTCTTCCTCTTTGGAGGAAAAATCTTGTGCTATGATTGACATCACTTCACAGGCCCCAGAGCTAACTTAGTCCCTAAAAGAACATGATAAAAAAAAATTGCAGGCAACATGGATTCCAGGCGGGAATTGCTTCTTTACAGTTGGGAGTCAACATCTGCTTAAGCCTAGAAGTTGCCTGGATGTTCACACCACAGTGGGATGGATCTGAAGGAAGGGAAGGGAGAAGTGAGGTGAGGAGGTAGGAAGCACAGAGAACCCTAAGCTGCTGTAACGGGGAACTCTCAGATACCAAAGTTTAAAGAAGAGGGAAGGTTGTCTCTCTGTCACATAATAATTGTGATGTGAGTCTGTAGGGAGGGTCCATATTGATTGATCAGTATTGCTGATTTTTTTTTCCATGTCATGGTACAACCCTCAGAATCTAGTCAGATTAAGTCACTGCCACATCCAGATGTTGGACAACACAGAGGTGGCAGGTCTCAGGACCTAGGCCAAAAAGTGGCACCGTCATGTCTACCTGGTCAACTTGCAAGAATACCATTGCATGGTCACACCTAGCTTCAAGGGAAGCTGGCAATGGATACCTAGCTTCAAGGGAAGCTGGCAATGGAGTCTCCCTGGGAAACCATCAATCCAAACAGGAGAGCAGACCTGGGTTCAAATCCATTTCTTCCCGTTGGTTACAATGTTTATCCAACAAGGCCTCATTCTGCTTCCCTTTGCTCAGTTACTATCAGTTTTCTTTTGTTAGACACTTCATTCTTGGATTATTTCTTCGGTAACTGCTATATGCTAGAGGCTGTTGTCTGTCTTGGTGACCTAGCTGTGAACAAAACAGACCAAGCAGTTAATTTTGGAATCAGAATCACTGCATGCTAGACTGCTAAGAAACTGTGCAAGAACCTTTTCTTCTTATTCTTAACTAATATTTATCGTCAGGTCTAATTTTTTTTTCCAAATTGTTTTTCTTTAAAAACATCCTTGGATTTAAATGTGCTCCCAGCCATAGAAAACCAACATAGAAAACCCACATCTTAGTTGGAATAGAAAGGAAACAAATGTATACAAACATTAAATAGTGATATTGATATAAAATACAGACAGGACCAGGAGACAGGGCAGTGAATATTCATGTGCATGTACATAGATTTGTGTGTGTGTGTGTGTGTGTGTGTGTGTGTGTGTGTGAGCATATGTGCAGCTGCAGGTGGAGGTCAGAAGTTAATGTCAGCTTGGAGATGGGATTTCTCCCTTAGTCTGGAGCGTACCAGTTTGGACAGAACGGCTGGCTAACGAACTCCAGACATCCTTCTGTCCCTGTATCTCCAACACTGGGATTATAGGCATCTGCCATGTTTATCTTTAAAACAATGTTTTTAATGTTTATGTGCATTGGCATTTTTGCCTGAATGTAGATATGTGTGTGGTGCCTTCAGAGGCCAGAAAAAGGGCATTAGATCCCTGGAAGTGTGTGAAAATCAAACCCAGGTCCTCTGGAAGAACAGCAGGTGTTCTTAACTGCTGAGTCACCTCTCTAGTCCCCTTTCTTTTTTCTCTCTCTGTCTTTCTTTCTTTTTCTTTCTCTTTCTTTTTCCTTTTGAGGCAAGGTCTCTATGTAGTCTGGACTATTCTGGACCTCTGTGTAGACCAAGGTGACCTTGAACTCACAGAGATCCACTTACCTCTGCCTCCTGAGTTCTGGGATTAGAGGCCTGCACCAACTAGCTCATTTTGTTTTTAACATGGGCTCTCGGGGACCAAATTCACACCCTCAAGCTTATGCAACAAGCATGTTGCTGACGAAGCCATCTCCCCAGACCCGACGCTGGTCCTTTTTCATTTGTGCCGTTGAAAACCCTAAGGACGTATCCCGTGAGCAGAGATGGAATAAAGGGAGTAGCTTTAGTTAACACTACCACGAGGAGGACCGTGATTCACACTCCTGTGAATAAATCTTTGTGTATGCTTCTGATGGGTTCTTTGAGTCTATTTTTGGTGTGGAGTTAATGAGTCAGAAGAACAAATGTTTTAAGGGTCTCGCTCGAGACAATGTGCCGAAGCCTCTCTTTTTATTGAGCCTTCTCTTTAGAGCTGAAAAGAAGCAATTATCAAAGACCTAGATTTCAAGGCGTTTCAAGTACACACTTAACCTTTTGTCACGTCTGAAGATGCTGAAGATTTCAAGGGCATTCATCCCAGTCTGTCTGAGCCCGACTGTGGCCACGGTCCTATGCAGCCCCTTCGGGCTCTAGCACCACACCCCACCACACCCCTCCACGCCATTCCTCATGCCAGAGCCGTGCCAGGCCGTGGAATGTCAGTGTGAGGAAGGACCTGGGCGATAACAAGTCCACCCCATCTTCTAGTTGGGAAAACCGAGCCCCAGAGATACTAGTGAACTGCTCAAAGCCTCATGGTCCGTTCTTCCTGATCTCTAAAAGCTCACTCTTCTGGTTTCTGCTTCTGCAGCGGAGCCAGTGGCAAGGGAAATGTCCACGTGGTGTGTCGTGGTGAACAAGCTGCAGGCAGACGTTTAGAGCCAATGGATACAGCTCGCCAGGTTCGCCTCTCGTGCAGGTGGCGGTGAACATTAATGTCACTAGATAGTACGTGTGAAGGTCCTATAGGACAGTGATGGATAATGTGACATGTAAATGTTAGTGATGGCCACTTCCTTAGTGGCCCCACTAAGAGCAAGAGATGTCCCCCACACCAGAGATGCTCCCACCCCGTGGGAAAGGTCACCAGTAAGGCCACCACGGCCTTGGGGCCTGTGGGCCTGAACAGAAGACCTCAGTGGAAAGAGGCTGGTTTTTAAGACCATCAGAATCCCTGCAGCTGGGGAAGGAGTCACATAAGGCCACCCCGAGGCACAGCGATGCTTCAGCCCAAGTCAGGGGACAGCAAGAGAAAGCTGCCCAGCTGGAGGCCTCTGACAGGGTCAGCTTTCATGGGCTGCCAGGTCTCTCCAGGGAGGCCAGCTGCCCAGCCCAAAAGGCTTGGGCCACCCTGACACGTGAGAAGACTCTTGTTCTGTCACCTTTCTCCTCTCCGGGCTCCATTCCAGGCATGCAGGGGGATGGCGCCTTGCAAGGGGAGGAGGTGAGCCGAGAGAGGGGGAAGGAGGAGGAGTGGGAGGAGGAGTGGGAGGAGGAGTGTGCCCCCTTCCCAGGGCAGGCTTCCAGGAGGAGGGAGTCAACACGGAGAGAGAGAAGAGAAGATTTACGGTTAACTCTGTCTCAGTGTTTTAACTATTACTTTGGACTTAAAAAGCTAAGATCTGAAAGAAGGCTTTTTTTTTCCAATTCAAAGGGTTTTTTTTTTTTTTAATTGCCTCAACCCAACACAGACGTTGTAAGCCTGATTTAGTCGGTGGAGGGGATGGCAGAGTTCTCCCTGTCGTGGATAACACTTAAAGCGACATCAGGAAACGATTAGTTATGTTTCTCATCGCTCTGATAAAATACCTAACAAAAGAAACCCAAGAAAGAAAAGCTCATTGGCAGGGAAGGACGCAGTCCACCATGGCAGGAAAGGCGTGGCAGGAGATGGTCAGCTCGGGACCGTGGGCAAGAAGCAGAGAGAGACAGAAGCTGGTGCTCAGGCCCATCTTGCCCTTCTTTTCAGCCCGGGACCCTACGGGATGGAGCCTCCCACATTCAGGGCTAAGTCTCTCCTCAAGTAGCCCTGTGGGAAACACAGTCACAGAGTGGTTCCTATGTAATTATGAATCCAGCCACGGTGAGAATGAAGATTACCATCACAGAGACCCACAAAACTCAGGTTTCTGCACCTACTGCTCTCACAGGGGTAAATACGCAATAGTTAAGTGATAGATAGATAGATAGATAGATAGATAGATAGATAGATAGATAGATAGAGATGATAGATAGATAGAGATGATAGATAGATATAGATGATAGATAGATATAGATGATAGATAGATAGATAGATAGATAGATAGATAGATAGATAGATAGATTTAGATGATAGATATAGATGATAGATAGATAGATAGATAGATAGATAGATAGATAGATAGATAGATAGATGATAGACAGACAGACTGATGGCAGACAGACATGCCTCCTGCTCTCTGCCCCTGTCTCATGCTTTTCTGATGCTGCAGTTACACACGAGGTTGGCTTGAGCTGCTTTCTGGCTGTCTTTCTTATACACAGTGGAGTTTCCTAACAAGCCCTTTTCTCCCAGCGGGTCTCTCACTCTTCTCTCGTGCACTAACCTACGAGTCAAAGTAATTTTTAGACTCCTCTTCCGAGCTTCAGCTGCATGATTGCATTTCTTAAATTTGTTTTTTCTAAAACCTTTTCTTCCTTTAGAGCCCCAGCAATGCGCATGACCGAGGTCAGTGTCGCTCGGAAGTGCAAGCTTAACTCACAATTGCAACCGCCCACTCGTCGTCGTGTCTGCAAGCCACAGCGCTCCGTGTTCTCTCTCGAGCTCTCCAGCGCCTCTCCCAGTGCTCTGAGGGAAGCCCACACAGATGAGAGTCCTCTCCTCAGTCACCCACTCGGTGGCTGCTGGCGGCCAGCCCTTTGTTTACAGCTCTTCTTCAGAGTGCTGGAGTGGACGCCTGGGAGCTCAGACCCTGCTCTCACCTGTCCCAGGACCGTGCGGATGGAGAGTTGTTACCGTAAGTAAGCAGGATGATCCTGGCATTGGCTTCAGGATACACCAGGAGAACGGGAGTGTCGTGGTTTGAGTGTTCTCCCGAAAGCCATGCCAAAACTTAATTCCCGTTGTGTGGTGTGTTAAGAGAGCAGAAACCTCATCCAATGGTCCTTGGGGCTGGGACATGTAGAAGCCACGTTAATGAGATTGGGGCCCTCGTCCACTAGAACTGCGGCTTTATAGCCCAGGACAAGACCCGAGCACACACGTTTACATTCAGTCCTTTCCACTAGGAGCGGGGCCTTCACCCTGAACTGACTCACCAGAGAGACTCACCAGATGCCAAACAGACACCAGCGCCACTCTCTGTGGGGGCTCTGTGCCCCACCCCCACATCCCTACTGGACTCCTACTCCTCACAGAAGCTCCAAGCATAGTCATAGTACCGCAGGGTGAGGATCATAGATTATTTCTTCGCTATTTTGAGCTTCAGAACCTCAGCCAAGCCTGCCCTGGCACCTTCCAGTGCATGGGTGCATTAATATGGGACCAAAGGAAGGACCGTTGATCTCACAGCAAAGATTTAACAATGGCTACGGCGTCTGTGATAGCAGATCCTTTTTTTTTCCCTTTGGTCTGCTGAGAGATCATCTTTCTTTGCAGTTTTAGTGCTGCAGGTCGCTTGCCTTGTAAAGCGTTTAACATGCAATGACATATAATTGTATCCCGTAGTCGCTTTCATTTAAAAATAATCACTTTCAATATCAACAAGTGCTTGTAACTGGAAGGCCTCCAATCATCTCGTCTGCTCTTCCTGTAAATCACAAACACTTGCTCTCTGGCTTTGTGTGTGACTCGTCGCCCTAATAGGAAGCCAGTAAACGTGGTCATCAGTGAGCCCTACTGCGTGCCGGGTGTAGCTGCCCGCCCACCCTCCCCACAACTTTGGCAGGCACCCTCATTCCCACCAGGGTTACGACACCACAGTGGGTTCCAACACCGCAGTGGGTTCCAATAGATACCAACCACAGCACACACACGATCAACATCGAATGAGTTGTCAGTGGCCCAAGGTCTGCAGAAGCCAAGCATTCCAGAACTTTCCAGGACACTGGTGAAGGCATTAGTTTAAGACGTCCTCAGACACCAGCAACTGGGCTCCTCTCTCTCTGGGAAGCATCTTTTTCTTTCTTTCTTTCTTTCTTTCTTTCTTTCTTTCTTCCTTCCTTCCTTCCTTCCTTCCTTCTTTCCTTTCCTTTCCTTTCCGTTCCTTTCCTTTTTCTTTTCTTTTCTTTTCTTTTTTTTTTTTTTTAAATTCCAAGCTCCTGCATCCCGGAAGCAGCAGAGAGCTGGTTCTCAGTTGCAGCGGCCCCACCGCAGCTCCCACCACCAGTTCAGGAGCTTGCCAAGAGGCAGCCAGGCATGGACAGCTTGAATTCAGAGTTGCTGTGGGTCTGCCCCACCCGTCCCACCCAACCTCTTGTAAAAGCTTAAATCTCAGGCATGGAAAGAAAAAAAAAATCAGACAGGCCATCTTAGGATAGGGGGAGGGAAAAAAAACTCGCAACCAACAGCTGCTGCCTAATTGGCTTTCTAAATAGCTAGAGGCTGCCAAGTGCAGAAATGAATTAAATAAGCCTTTTTTCCCCCTTCAGGGTGGAGCAGCAGGCTCCAGGTCTCCACCCAAGTCACACCCTAGTTGCGGCTATTTATAATATCTAAAAGCCAGATGGAACCTGCCAAGGGGAACAGAGATCGTGACAAAAAGCACAGACCCAAAGCCCAGCCCTCTCCTGGAGCAGATACAGATTGGGAGGGGCCTCTAGGGACTGTGGGGTAGCGGAGGAGGAGGAGGAGGAGGAAAGAGGAGGAGGGGGAGGAGGAAGGAGGAAGGAGGAGGAGAGAGGAGGAGGAGGGAGGAGGAGGAAGGAAGAGGTGGGAGGAGGAGGAGAAGGAAGGAGGAGGTGGGAGGAGGAGGAAGAGGAGGAGGAGGAGAAGAAGGAGGAGAAGAAGAAGAAGAAGAAGAAGAAGAAGAAGAAGAAGAAGAAGAAGAAGAAGAAGAAGAAGAACGGTAGAGGAATTGAGCCTTTTGCAAAGCTTCTCAGCTGCAGGTACCAGCTGGGAATAGGGGAAGGATGTTGGATCCAGATGAGCTGGGTGACTCCAACAGCGGTGGCTCCCTGGGCAGCTTGAGCCCAATTAGAAAGAAGGATACATCGTCTATGCCTCCCAAGGGCTCACGAGTGGATTGAAGGCCCTGTCTCCTTGGGACCGGGGTCCCGAGTGGGAGGCCTTTAGGCTCAGACAACATGGTAGGCACCATGTGGATCATGGTGGCTCAGATCTCATGGTAGTCACTGAATGGATCACAGACAGTCATGGGTGAATTAATCTATTATGAGCTCATAGCTGATTGGGGTTGGGAAGACGGGCTTTATACAACAAAATATGAGGTCCTCCTCAGCTTTCTGGGTGCTGGGAGGGGCACAGCTTTGCCCTACCACATACTTGTGCTGTGATGTGTGGCCTCAAACACAGGCCCAAAACCAAGCAGGCTAGGTGGCCACGAAGCGAGAAACTCAGGAAACCATGATCCCAAATAAATCGTTCCTCTTTTATCATAGTTTGGGGTAATTTGTCACAGTGATGGCGTGCTAATACACCTTCAGACCACAGTGATGGGGTTTCCTTCTCAGTACTCCTAGAGCAAGAGCACAACACCATAGAGCTGTGACTGACACACACTCACACACACACACACACACACACACACACACACACACTCCTTCAGGCTTTTTAGTAGCCACATAAATGAAAGTCGAACATTTAAAGGTGAAATCCAGGTTAAGACTCTCTTTAATCTACTCTATCAATAATACTGTTTCAGAATGTAATTGATATAGACATTATTAACAGGACACTGTGCTCTCTCATCTGACCTGAGGCATCTAAGCCCTGATGAACACTTTATATAGACGTGTGTCTGTCTGCTCTGGTTACACATCCAGGGCTTTCGAGGCTGCCTGAGCCCAGGCTACAGAATGCTCTCAGCGCCGGCTCTAGAACATTTGCATGACCTTGCTCGGGAGTCTTCATCTGGGGCTCCCTGCTCTGTTGGCAAGATGGCAGGAGCTGTGTTCAGCCACCCACAGAGCCCTCTGAGGAGCCTGGAGGGAAGGACTGTCACTTGAAGGTGGGGCTAGGTCAGGTGTGACCCCAGGCTTAAAGCACCGGCTACTTCTGCCCAGGGCCTCTGGCGGACGCTGCGTGTTCTAGGGTGGACTTGCATGATGGGAATTGTGAACAACGCGGGGAAAGTGTCCTCCCTCCTCCACGGGGCTGCAGGTCAGGGGGATGACGGCTGCTCTACTTGTAGCTGGAGGTTTCTTCCTCTCTAGTCAGACAATCTACATATAAAGAAGAGCTCAGCTGGGCGTGGTGGCGCACACCTTTAATCCCAGCACTTGGGAGGCAGAGGCAGGTGGATATCTGAGTTCGAGGCCAGCCTGGTCTACAGAGTGAGTTCCAGGACAGCCAGGACTACACAGAGAAACCCTGTCTTGAAAAACCAAAAAAAAAAAAAAAAAAAAAAAAAAAAAGAGCTCGTTAGAAACATCGATCCAGACAAGGGGGGAATAAACATGCATTGGGGGGGGGGGGTCAGGCAACACTCCATGGGCGTCTTGTTGTTGCTGTTGTTGGGTGTTTTGTTTCGTTTCGTTTTTGTTTTACCTCTTCTCTAGCTGTCCCAGCTAGAATGTAGCTCTTCCACCGAGTCTCTCCCAGAGAACAGATGGACTGGAACCAGAAATAAAAACGATGGTGGAGTATGCTCGGGCCACTGTCTGACGGAGCGTGGGCAGCCTTGCCAAGCAGCCTCGGGACTCTAGGAAGGCTTCTTGGGTGGGTTTCTGGGGTGTCTGAGGCATTTCAGGGCTCAGCGGACCTTTGCGGTTGACAGTTCCAAAATCTGTCACGTGAGCAACAGTGTCTAGTGAGCTAAGCCGCCTTTGATCGGATCTGTGCAGACAACGGTGCAGCACTTCCTGCCTGGGAGGTGTCTGTGGGGGGCACAGACACTGCCTACACCCCACCGTGCCACGGGAGGACTGTGCTAGAACCTTCTAGAAAAACCTGGGAAGGGCTAAAAGGTCATTTTGTTGGTGCCCACCTATCCCGATGCCAGGGAGGGAAGCCACGGTTTCAAACTTCGTTCCTGAGCCTGCCAGGGTGGACTAGCGTCGGCCTGTATTTCCCAGGCATTTATTATTCTCAGTGGCCCGAGAGAAGAGCTGGAATCTGGGTGTAACCATCCTGGCAAGAGGGAACATATTCTAAAGAGGGATATTTATGCCCCTCCCTCTGGCTATCAGATTATTGAAACAATGGTCCCCAAGGAAATGGAATTCCCCTGAATCTCTCGCTGGGAACAGGCTGTGGGGCCTGGCACCAGTTGGAGGGGGAGCTTGTCTCCCAGGAAGAGACTTCACACAGTTCTAATGTGTCAGACTAGCTTATGCACTTCTTGTCCTCTGTTTAGACCTAAACCTCAGGAAGTGGCCTTGAGAGGGGCTCTGGTGGGGGGGGGGAGGGTCACTGAATCCTGGCGCGCCTTCCTCTTCCTAGTGAATTAGCCTTTTCCACCGCCACTTGTCTCTTTAGTTGGCTTGTTGAGGATGGAGGCTGAGCCTAGCTTGTGAGCTGCCAGGGCCCGGGCTTTGACCCTAACTCAGGTAGTAGGGGGAGTGAGAGAAACCACCATCCCTGGTTGGATATACTAGCACAGGCCTGTAATCCTGGCATTCTAGAGGCTGAGGCTGGAGGATGGCTAAGAGTTTGAGGCAAGTCTGAGCCGTATGTTCAAGACCAGTCTGAACTGAAATGACCCCTCTCGGCTGACCGTGACAAAGTGTGTCCCTGTCCTCAGGGAGCTGCCCGTCCTGGGAATAGAGCCAATGAGCATGGCTAGGCCTCCCTTGCTTTAATTCTTATGGGGGAAATGGCCAACAGGTACCTTGTTCCTGAAGACAGTTTCCCAGGGAGATTGTTACATCCCTCTCCCTTGAAAAATAATTTGCTTTCTCCCTTATCGCGATAAAAAAAAAAATCTTAAAATTAAAATGTCGAGGAAATGGGGTTCTTCTGATACTCCCCTTGGTTACAGAAACCCTTTAGGCTTTACCAGTGAGACTGTTTCGTGGACCGGTGGTTGCTGCAGCTGTCTTTAATCATTCAGGACCACTAGGCTTCAGGGCAACGGACTCCAGATGGCAGAACCCATATACGGGGCAATGCACGGCCCCAAGCCGAGCCTGAGCTCAGGCCTGCCGCTGGCCGAGGCGTCCTTTCTGTGTGTGCTCTCTGTCAGGCCCCTCCAGTGAGTTCATTGGCAAGTGTGAGTCCTAAGCAGGAGGGTTCAGCTCAGTGTGGCTCCGCAGGGGGCCAGGCTGGGGTCGAAGCAACCCCCCTCCCCCACCCCCACCCCAGTCTTTGCCTCCCACAGGGCGCCTGACTGCATTTTTGACTGCGGGATGACTTTAGCATTCGCTTTGCAAGGGCGTTTCCATGCGGCTCCCTATGAGGTCACAGAAATTCTAGCTATTTCTGCAGTGCGTGATCGCCTGGTTATTTATAAGAACCATCCATCGGGACCAAGTGTCTCTTGTGTCTGGAGCCGCTTGTGATAGCCTAGTTATAAAATGTTTATTTTCTTAGATCAGCTACAGCTGACAAGGCACTCCGCAGCCATTAAAGTTCTTCTAACTCAAGATAGTTTAGATAAGAACGTGACTTTTGTGGTAGTGGTGGTGGTAGGGGGGGTATAACGTTGAGAGAGTGGAACTGTCACACAGACCCTTTGGGATCCGGAGTCCCCTGGTGAGGAAGACTGCTCCCAGCATCCTTTGTGCCCTCTAGCTCCCACAGGGACTGGGAAACAGCCTGAGGAGGCAGAGATGAGGTCACTGCGGAGGCAGAGGGACCAGTGCCTCTTTACAAACACCCTGGGCCTAAGAAGCCCCCAGAGAATATTTCAGCTTCCTGAGGATTTGTCCGGGTTTAGGATTTAAACTTTAAGTCCAGCTCCATTTGAAGGGTAAGATGGTGGTGCTCGCTTGTTGAGTGACTGGGGGGGGGGGGGAGTCTTTCCTGCCTAGGTGCTCCAGAAGCTCCCGTGGAAGAGGACCGCCTTCATCTCGCTCATCTTTCTCCAGGCAGGGGCAAACACATAAGCAAGCCAGCATGGAATCTGCTGTTGGAGAGCAGCGGGGGTCAGGGCTAGGAGGACAGATGGAGAACAGGCCTTCCAGGTAGGGTGGTCGGGAGTTAATACCAGCCAGACTTAAGGCTGCAGTGTGATTATCTTCGGATGGTAGGATGTGGGTAGACAGAGCTGGGGAGGGCTTTCCTTTGGTCTTGTACATTTCCAATACATTTGGGCCTTTATCCCGCATGTAGCATACCTATCCCTGAGAAGTGGCTTCAGAAAGGCCACATATTAGAAAGGTAGAAACTAAGTTGACCATTCTGAAGACCTTCTCAGCAACACACATCTCATGCTAACAACCTCTTAAACTCCAGAGGGGCCAACCCCGGGGAATGATGGGCTAGTACTTTCCTGGGCAGCCCCGATGTCGTCAATGCTGCTTCCCTGACTCTTCCTAGGCCTGAGAGTAGTCAAAGGAGGCTCAGACCGGCCATGGCTGCAGCAAAGGCTGCTCCCAAGCTTCCAACACTTAGCTAAGAAATATGCCCTGACATGACAGCTCTTTGGGACAAAGCCATTCGCTCTTAGGAAAAGTCTCATACACTATCCCAGAGTCTTTGTTTATTCTGCTCTTGCCTGTATATACAAAACCACCACCCTGTCATAGACCACGGGGGAGTGGCTGTGTTCTACACCCCAGTGCCCCATTTCCCAGCAGGGTCTCAAGGTAGGTGCGTGCATGGCCTGTGAGCGCTGTGGGCCAGAGTGACTTGTGTTTGGTATCATCTCTCCCAACTTCCTTGTGTCTCTTTCAACTTTTTTGCCTTCTCCAGTTCCCTTCACATGCTGAAAAAAGAATTTTCTGACATCTCCCACAATGCCCTTTTGGGGGAACTCAGGGGCAGAAATGGGTATGCGAGAAGGCTAATATTTAACTCCCCGGTGATCGTTCGTTTTTATATCTTTACTGTTTATCTCAAAGATTCTCAGGCACACAGAGCTCCAGCGATCGCCGACAAACAAGGAAGTGACATGATGACGCGACCCTTCAGCGCGGCTGCCCCAGCAGCGGGGCTCACAGCTTTCCTTGTGATTATCCATCTGGGCGACGCAAATCAATGGCTGGCACACGGCAAGCCGTATGGTTTCCTTGTCACTGTACCTTGACACTCATCTACGCTTGCTTCTTGCCAGCGACCTCTCTCTGGAGTTTCTCAGATTTACAATAAGTAGACCCGCGGTGTGGGACGCAGAGATGAACGGATGGCACGGCTTGCAAAATATGGGTTTTCCAATGGTTAATCGACTTGTTGTTGCAGAGGATCTGAGTTCAGGAGGCCTTTCCCGGCCTCCTGAGGCACCGGCATGCTTGGAGTGCACACCCAAGCTGGCAGGCATTGACACATACACATAAAAAAGGAATAAGTAATGAAAAAACAGCAAGTGTGTGCATGTGCGTGCGTGCATATGTGTGTATGTGTGTGTGCGCGTGCATGCATGTGTGTGTATATGTGTGTGTGTGCATGTGTGTGCGTGTATGTGTATGTGTGTGTGTGCGTGCGTGCGTGTGCGTATGTGTATGTGTGTGTGCATGTGTGTGTGTGTGTGTGTGTGATCATAGTGAATCCAGCATGTTGACGCCACTGAGCATATATAGAGATGAGAGGCCACCTTGGGTGTTGGTCCCCGCCTCCTACCTTGTTTGAGACAAGGGCTCTTTATTGATTTTTCCACTGCACACCAGACAGCCTGATTCTACCTCCCATCTCCGTCTAGGAGCACTGGGATTACAGGTGAACTACCCGCTCCACTTCACGTGGGTTCTGGGGATTTGGAATTGGCCCCTTTAGCTTGCACACTGCTTCTATCCACGGAAACCATCTTTCCCGCCCACGAAGGGCCACTCTGAGCACCACTGCCACTGCCAAGCCACATGCCCCTCCTCCTGTTCTTGTCTAGGGGCCCCCTTCCCTCCACACGCTGATTTCAAGATCTTCAGTGCACATCAGTTATTCTCTCTGGAAGACTTGTTAACGACCCAACTTGGCCCTCTGGAGTCTCGGGTTAAGAGTCTGGTGCAGAGCCAGTGGATGCATTTGTAGTTACTTTAAAGCAGACAACAGTAGCTTTGGTCCACGTCTACACTTAGCACCACTGCCTATCTTCAGACTGAAAACCTAGTGTGTTAAGTACATCTTGCTCAAATTAGGCACTTGTAGTACTTGTCAACATCAGTCTCAAGGTCCTGACATCCACTGCATGTCATCTGAGACATCTAAGAGGCACAGTCCCTAGGGCTGCCTCCAGATCACTGACATAGATAGGAACCCAACTGGTTAAGGTCATGTAAAATAATCCTTAGTAAATGAGAGTCCAGATCATGTGATTAAACCCTGAACCCTTTCACTCATCTTAATCTATTATCAATTAAGGCACTCGTTTCTGATCGTAGCTAAGCTTTAAAATCACTGTGCCCTATCACAGAGAGTCTGGTTTATCAGCTAGTGTTCTTCGTGCCACTGGGGTTTTACACTGTCTAGTCTAGGGCTGTAGCTCAGTTGATAGTGCTTCTCTAGTCTGCATGAAGCCCTGGGTACCATCCCCAATATTGTTTAAAGTGGGCATCATAGCATGTTTTCCTACTGCTGAGAAGCTGAAGGCTGGAGAATCAGAAGTTTGTGTATGTACTGGAGAACATAAGCTGATGGCGTGACTTTGGCTACATATTGAGTTTGAAGCCAGATAGGACTACATGAGACCCTGTCTTACTACATGAGACCCTGTCTTAGAAAAAAAAAGTTGCGAGGGATTCTAATGCATACATAATTGAGGCTGAGAACAAATATCCAGGGTTCTTGTGGTTTAAGCAGTCACAGGACAATGTCTGCAGCAGAGCTTGAGGCTTCAATAAGCTTTATTTACTATTGTAAGAGCTGCCATCAAAAGCACTGTGACATCAAAGGATGGCTTCCTACAGCCCGTCTCACGCTTGGCTAAGCACACTCAGAAACGTGCAGTTACGATGGCCCAGTATGAACTGATCATAGGGACTCGAAACAGGGATTCTCAGAGATCCCTGTTTTAAGTGTTTATGCCCCGTGAGGGAATTTCAGGCTCACAGATTAGAAGCAGTTGGTTTATGGTATCAGAACACAATGCTTAACTTTCACTGCTCTTGAATGTGCCTTCTGCCTCGGAAATTTGTGCTTTCCACAAGTACTTGCCCAATAAACATGTAAAATACTTATTTCCATCTTATAGACTCTGGTTCATTTCGGCTGTCTGCAGGGCTTCTGCTTATAACTAAGGCATGCTTCCTCTGTTACTGGCACCGGGTTCCATTTTGCTCCTGATATCCTGAGAGTGTACACGTTGGGAAAACATAAACTAATCCAGATCTGCCTAGGCTATGTAGGGAGGACCAGGCCAGCTCAGTATATATAGTAAAACTCTGTTCCTCAAAAAATAAAATCACAAACAAAATGGACTAAAGAGTGGAGAGAGTCAGAATGAGTCACGGGTTAGAAACAAAGACCTGCACACTGACTTATGGGAAGCCTGCTAGTTTAGCTTGGCATATTTATGTCAAGGCCCAATAGGATTGTTTAGCTGTACAACTGACATTAGATTAAACACAAACAGTGCAGGAGTTCCTGAGAAGTTCCTGGAGCTTCTTTAGAGGATTAAAGAAATATCTGTAAAGAACACCGTGACCCATGCAGACAAGAGTGCTCCCGAGGTCAACGAACCACAATTACACCATTCGCCTTTGTTCTGGTTTTTATTCCTGTTGCTATGAGAAATATCCCGACAGAAAGCAACTTAGGGAACAAGGAATTTATTTTAGTTCATAATTTAAGGTTCCATCACTTCAAGAAAGTCACGATGACAGGAGTTTGAGACAGCTGGTCACGTCTCATCTATAGACAGGAGCAGAAAGGCAGTAATCTTACCCCTCACAGGGCTGAGGTAGGAGAATCATCAGTTTGAAGCTAGGGTAAGGACTATAGCAAGGCTATTGGGGGAAATGCAATAAGGTTGGCTATCCATAGCAATGTCTGGTTGGTCAGAATCTGAGAGAGGGCACCATAGACATACCTATGGCCGCGACTGGGGTGCTCAGAGACAGCTAAGTGTGACACAAGACACAACGCCAACGCCATGCTCATTTTTCTCTTTCTCTCTCATCCCCGCCCCCCCCAGCTCTGTTCCTCTACACAACAAAGCCAACTTTAGACGAAGAGCCATGAATTTCTTGTAACCTCTAAGAAAAATACAACCCAAGCTGGAGACATGGCTCAGCAGTTAAGAGCACTGGCTGCTCTTCCAGAGGCCTTGAGTGCGATTCCCAGCAACCACATGGTGGCTCACAAACATCTGTAATGGGATCTGATGCCCTCTTCTGGTGTGTCTGGAGAAAGCAATGGTGGTGTACTCACAGGCATTAAATAAATAAATAAATAAATAAATAAATAAATAAATCTTAAAAAAACACACACACACAACTCAGACATTGTATCTGCATGGTACACAGGTAAAGATGTGTCTAGGTGGTAAAAACAAAACAAAACCCCAAAGACCAGGACCTTCTGCCGACACCCCGACATTGATGGCCCAGAACAGGGCTAAGTAGGCTGAACCCAAATAAAATCGACTGAGAAAGTAATATGGGACTAACCATCCTTATAGAAAAGGATGGTTTGGGAGCTAGACCAGCCTGGCAAGGTGTGGCCATCAACAGTGGCATGACTATTACGTAAGGCGGTAACCAAGCACTCATGCTCAGATTGGAGGCCCACTGTACAGGAGGAAGCCCTATCTAATACTGGAAAGCCTGTCTTTAAAAAAAAAAAAAAACCCATTACTACAGAGGTTTTAGGCACTAGGTTGCAACCTACGACTGCTGCCTAGCAGAATTAATATATGTCAAACCACCTCCTAAGCATACCTATACATCCACATATAGAAGCTACCCTTGGCCTTAAGCAGAGGAACCTTTTTTCCCCCATTAGGCTGATTGGGAAGTGACAGCTGATGAAAATAACGAAGTGTCCTTTGTTCTCCTTAAGAACACAGGGAGGGCTGGAGTCCAGCCAGTGAGAAAACACCTGCCTGGCACGCACAAAGCCCTGCGTTCAAACCCCAGCACTGCAAAAACCACACGTTATCCTCGGCTTTTAAACAAACTGTTTGCTTCATTCAAAACTCTTGCTTTCTAATTTGTTCGGTCAGACAACGTATTCATAAACACACACATATAGTAGTATTGGAGGTTTACAGCAGAAACATGCAGCTGGTTATATATCCCCTAACTACTTTTAACATCATTTTTAAGTTTTGTTGTCTGCTTTAAATTGTTTACATGACTTGTGGCTGCCATGTATGGAAACGCTTGCTTGTATTTCCCCAATTAGATGACTTAGATGTTGTGTAATTCATAGAAGGACAACAGGAGACCGTCTATCCAGTGGAAGCCTTCCTTTCTCTAAAGTCTCTGGCAAGTCTGCGTTGAAAAATTTCTTCTGAAAACATTAAGTTGAAAAGATTTTTGTTAAAAAGAAAGCAAGCCAGGCGGTGGTGGCGCGCTCCTTTAATCCCAGCACTTGGGAGGCAGAGGCAGGTGGATTTCTGAGTTTGAGGCCAGCCTGGTCTACAGAGTGAGTTCCAGGACAGCCAGGGCTACACAGAGAGAAACCCTGTCTCGAAAAAAACAAAACAAAACAAAACAAAAAAAAAAAACAACAAAAAAAAAAAAAAGAAGAAGAAGAGGAGGAGCAGGAGAGGAAGGAGGAGGAGCAGGAGAGGAGGAGGAGTGGCTCAGGTATCAGTAAACATCACTTCAGTAAACATCTAATGGGGTTGGGTTCTACTGCAGCACTTCCGCCTTGGACACACACCGAGGAGGCCTGTCTAGAACACCTCCTTCCCCTAACTCAGGTGTGTTAAAGCTGTAGGAGGTAGTTCAGGAGTCGAGTCCACCTGGATTCCTTATGATGAAGATCTCCCTTGTCTACAGGGGACAGAATTTTCCCTGGTAGTAAACTGACACCATCAGAAATGAGCGCTAAAGCTCACTGCTGCCCAAATCTAGCGTGGTGGCGCATGCCAATAATGTCACCAAGCTCAGGGTCACGCTCAGGCTGTACACTCAACTACTTCAAGGCCAGCCTTGGCTCTGTGAGCTCCTGTCTCAGAAACTACAAACAAACAAACAAGTACTGCGATTTACAATTTAAGCTGGGAAGTGTCCAGTGTAAGGCAGAGAGGAGCCTGGGGATACGCCCTAACCCTCCAGCCAACCATTTGAGCCTTTTCACCCCTTATTTTCTTTATAAAATGAGGTAGGAGTGAATAGACTCCCTCCAATTTTTCCTAGTCCAAGAATATTTTGTTTCACCAAATCCTTCCAGCAGCACAGGGCCCATCACCCCTCCACTCTGAAGGAGAGAGTAGGCACACGTAGACACGCGTCTTCCAGCTTTCTATCTGCAGCGATCAGTCTCTGAATCTGAACTCGGCAGGGGTCACCAACTGTATTTCCTTAGACCGAGGGCCTGCGGAAAATGATTCATGTGCTATCGCCCAAATTATACAAGTTCCAAAATTACCTGTGTTGGTTGACATTGTCAATTTGGTTAATCCAGAATTAATTTCTCACAGCCCTCTACCCTGAGGGTTCTAGATCAAGATGGGCTCTAGGACCTGTTGCTAGGAGACACGGGGCGTGTGTGTGTGTGTGTGTGTGTGTGTGTGTGTGTGTGTGTGTGTGTGTGTAAGGCCAGTTGTCCCTCAAGGTCACCTTGCCCAGCACGACGATGACGACGACGACGACGGAGGCACTGGGTAATTCCAGTGTCCTCCCTTTGCTTTCCTCCCCTTTCTGCAGGAGTGCTGACGAAGGAAGGCCTGAGGACTCCCACCAGACCCCTGGCTACAGAGACACTGCTGGTCGCTATGGCAACAACAGCTTCTCACACAGTTCCACACTGCCTTGTGGTTTGTATCTCAGACAACTGGGGTCACACACCTCCATCTGGTCCTTCCCGTCTCTGGCTGAGAAGCAAATCTTGTCTTCCAATTCCCCAAATCCCAAATGGACGACGCCTTTCTATCTAGATGTAGAACGGAGCCGCCCAACCTAGCGACCACATCTGATTGTCACCAGGCTCTACACAGCAGCGCTTAAGGGACTGACTCAAATGTACAAGACAAGCAGTAGCAAAGGAGGACAGCCCCCAAGTGTACATGTGATCGCAGAGTGGCTAGGTCACCAGCTGTGACCGTGTCCAACCTGTACCTGTAGGTTTACTCTAGGTATGGTATGGTATGGTATGGTATGGTATGGTATGGTATGGTATGGTATGGTATTAGAACCTACACCTATAGGAGTATGTATGCATGCTACTCTGGCCCAAGAGAATCTTGTACTGGTGGATGGTGTCCATACAATGAGAAGAGTCAGTTTCACTGATGCTGATATTCACAGCTCTGTGCAAAGGTGTCCCAGCATCATCAATACCCGGGCACTGATACTGGAAGCAGAACTGGTACCTCAAACACGCCCTTGCTAATGAGATGACATGCATACCGAAGCCTCCTGCACGTTTAGAAGCAAAGCCAAAACTCAAGAGTTTGAAAACCAGACACCACAAAGACAGGTGTGAATTATCTGTTTTATTGCTCTTTTCTTACTGTAGAGTCAGTGTTTTTGAACAGTAATAACATGTCCAAAATTCAACATTAAAACATTCAAATAATAAAATACAACGTGGAAAGAAGCTGTCCACTGTCACCTCCTCTGACTGCCCCTGCTTGAACCAACTGGGCCTAGTCATGTTGGTTATGGAGAGAACTCTCCTCGGACCCAAGACCATGGCGGAGTCTAACATCCCTCCTGGGCATTTGGTGTCCCTTTGAAAGGGCTAGGAGACCCCAACAGTGGTGATCCCAACAGTGGTGGTCTCTCCTTACACCCCAGACTTACAAGGCTCCGTTCCTACCGAGAGAGCCGCACCACACCTCCGTGAACAGGAGGGTCAGCAGAGTATAAGGTAAGGACCAGTTCCAATATCCAGGAGGCCCCTGTGCTGGTGGGTCTTCCCTAAGCCTTTGTTTGTATGTTTAAAAAAAAAAAAAAAGAAAAGAAAAGGCTTGTTGCACACATGGTTGCACACATGGGTAATGCTCTACACAGGGCCAGCTAGAAGCAGGGTGAGTGTGAGCCGCACTCTGCTTGAAGGCACAGGGTGCTCGCCATCCCGAGGAGGGGTGCGTGTGTCTGAGGACTTTTCCAAACACACTTCCTACCTCTCAAGGGCTGTCAGCTGTCGGACGTCTGATTGCAATCTGGTTTCTTTGCAATGTTTCAGAATCTCAGGAGCCCCTCTAAATCTTGATATGTTTTGTTCCTTCTACGAGGAATCAGATTTCCAAGGGGTCAAGGCTCAAAGGAAGACGTGGCTGTGGTACATCATTTATCAACAGACAAAAATAAATACGTGACTCTATAGTGTGGATATGAAACAATCACAAAGAAATAAATATGTCAGACCCCATAGCTGCAGGTCACACACTAGCAATAACAGGGAATCTAAAAACTGTGATTTCCTTATGAAACATTTACCTATAGTGACTTGAAAGGGTAAGCAAAAACATAGCAAAACACTGGGTTTGTAACAAAATGAGCTTTCTTCAGTACCAATGGGAGTGACTGTGGGTCAGGAACGACCAATGTCTGATTTAAATAAACCCCTTTCCTCCTTCCCCATGGCTGCCTCAGGCTCCGTAATAAAGGTGGACAAGGGCCCACCGCACCTCATGGCGGCACCAAGGGCACAGGCACGGGCACAGGGACCTTTCTTGCAGACTGGCAAAGGGCCACACTTTTGCCTGAGGAAGGGTTTCAAGCCCTTCCTGCTTCTCGAACACTGCGGCCGTGAACGCTCTCTCCACACAAGGTGTCTGTGCAGGGGGAGGGACCATAAATGTAATTTAGTCATGTCCATGCCATCTAAAGCTACAACAACCAAGACCGGAAAGGGGACCAATTAGAACCAAAAACAACAAGAACTCTGAGACTTTTGTCCTCCAGTTCCAAGTCTGAGCTCAAAAGCCTCGGCAGGCTGCTCAGCCAGTTTCCTCCCTGAGACGTTCTCTCTCCTCGGCCTCGGCTTCCACCTCTCCTGATTAAGGCCTGGACAGTGTCAGTGGTGCGCAGTCTCTCGGGGCAGCTGTCAGTCACCTGTGGGTGGCAGCTGGGTGCAGTCTGGCTCCGGGGTGCTGGGCGGGGCGCTTTGCCTGCGCAGCTCCTCCACCGTCTGCAGCAGGGCGGAGCGCTCCGCCTCCAGGGTCAGCGCAGCCTGCTTCAGCTTACTCTCGCTGGCTAGGAGGTTCTCCACCGTGGCTTCAAGGCTTTGGATCCTAGCATTTGCCACCTGGAGAACGGAAGGAGAGATGAGAATGTACCTGCCTCTGATTACACGAGAGGGGTCCTGGGACTGCCTCCCCTGACGCTCAGTTCTCGTCACAGGGGAAAGATCCCAGCATCTGGTGCAGGCCAACTGGACCCTTCAAACACCCTGACATTCTCCCGTGTCTTCTGCCCTGGTGTATAGCTCCTCTGGGGACCAGGGATTGAGAAAGCAGCATCAGAACACAGAGGCACCTGGACCCGCAATCTACCCTGGGGGAAGGGTAGAGCTCCAATACACACGGGCTGCTGCGATGAGTCAGGCCGGAAGCACACGCATGGCCTGCCCCAGCTGGCCGCGCGCCTACACTTCAAACCAATTTCACACTCAGAGATGGTCAAATGGCCTCTATGTGATGATGGTCCACTTGTATTAGGTATAACTCTCCAACATGAGATCTGGTTTTCTTATTTCTCGTGTAGTAAGACATCACTCCTGGAAACTAGGCATTTCCCTGGACACATGACATGCTGGAAACAGGAGCATTTTGCTGAGAGGTTTCTTTGTACTGCTGCCCACTGGCCGCCACCAGCCTTATAAAGAACAAGCCCCAGTCTTACTCTGGGGGGGGGGGGAAGCACCCATCAGGGCCGGGGAAGTGGGGCGTCTTGGTGCTTTGCCAGCCCCAGCTCTTCCTCCTGACCTCTAGGGCAGGCATCTCAGAGGGGCTAGGCTCTGGGGACCCAGCTCCTGCCGCACTCCGGCACTCTGCACCACGGGCTGGCCTACCTTCTTAATCCAGTCCACTCCCTTTGCACGCCCGTTTGTTCTAGCTGGGGAAATAGGTGTTCTATTTTCCCACTTCATTTTTAAAAGCAGGAAGATGGTTTTTTGTACGAGACAACTTTCATGCTAGACAGAAATCCTGTGACTCCAGTCTAGCACCAGCTACACTGCTAGAATACTAAGTCACAGGAGAGAAAGGACGGAGGCGCAGGCCGGCAGCTGCACCGGGGCGAGCACGCCTGGCGCCTCTCCTTCGGTGCTTCCCTCTCAGCCCTAAGGCTCTCCCCATTGTCCAGGTCTGGTCTGGCCCGTTTGTGCTCTGTGAAGCATGTGGCTCTGGGGGTAGGGTGGGGTACTGACACGTCTGTGCAGATGGCGAGTGAACTAGTTCGCACAATGGCTTTCCAGTGGCAAAGATGGCAGGCTCCTTAGTACAGCACAGAGAGGACATCTGGTGTCCCAGGGTCCGTCCCCAAGGCCCTACAACAGCTACCTGTGGCTGATTATCAGACCTTCTCACGCCTTTCTATTAGCCAGCACCTAGCACACAAGAGTATCTTATAGACGCTTGTGAACACCAGGTTCAAGGGGTTCATCTCTTGCTTGTAGACAACTCTTTGTGAGAAACCCTATTTTTATATTTACTCTGCGTTATTTTAAATGAATGAACAACACTGTGCTGATTAACCACTGGATAGTAAAGTATAATAGACAAAGACAATTTTAGAAATATTTCAAGTATTTCATAAATAAACATTAAATAGCATTTCAAAAAAACCATAATTCTAGTCTGCTAATTTAGATGCCATACATATATTAACCTAAATTTAATGTTTATAGTTTAAGACTATTAAATGTGAGAAATGACTTCCGGCAATAATCTATGATTTTTATGTATATTTACATGTACTTGAATAGCTTGTGTCACTAATGAAAGTTGAAAATACCTTTGGACTTAAAGGTTCTGGTAGAATGCATGTACTCACTGCATGGAAGACTAACCCTTTAAGTGTGTATCTACTCAGGGCCCTTGGGCAGGAGAGAGAACGAGAGGCCTGCGGAGAGCCAGCGCAGGCTGTGGACACTCACCTCACAGCCAGTTACTACGGATATTTTGAGTGTACAGTCTTTCACATTTTTTTCATAAAACACACATATATTATACTTTTAAAGAAAAGCGTACCATACAGTTTATTAATTTGCTTTTTTACTTAATACATCATAAACATAGCTCAACACATTAAAAAAACAGCAGCTGAATGTTCTGTATTTTGAATGCTAGCATAACCTGACACATCTGTGAACATGTGCTGTTTCCAGATTATTTCCTCTGTCCTGCTTCTGTGCAGACCCTTATGAGCTTGTACACATGCTTAGGCATGCTGGGCCAGTGACACCCACTTGAGATTTTGATAGGCACTGCTAAAGGTTGCAGAAACGGTACAACTTGCTCATAGTAATGCAGGGCAAGTTAATTTCCCACACAGTCACTTCGGCTGCTGTCTTTACAACCTGATTTTTAAGATCCATAGTTATTAATGTACAGCAGGCATCAATGTTAATAGGCTTCACTGTGGTGCATCTACTGTCAGGCCATTTTTTTTTTTTTTTTAGATTTTTTTACTCCAGCTTTCTTTCTCCTCATGAGAGAAAAGAGGTAACATTGTGTATTACTTGTGTTTCTGTGCTACACCACATTTTCTTAAATGTTTAAAAAACAATAAGCTTTGGTTTGTCCAAGTATACGAACAGAACAAAGCTACAATAGAGCTTGTTCTAGGCACTTTAGCATCATACTGAAAACCTTCTCATACAGAAGGGATATGATGCATATGGGGTACATACTTACAGAGAGAATCATGGGAAAACCACCTCTAAATTAGCACAGGGCCTAACACAGAACACCACAATCCCTTGCCCATGTTTTTGGGAAGGGTGATGTGCAGCTCAGCTTGTGTCCAGCACAGCACAGGCTCAGTCACTACAGTGGGCCAGCAAAACCTGCAGCCCTGGGTCAGACTCTCCTAGGAGTGTAGGAGCCCAGGTCCAGAGAAGAGGGTGACCCCACGGGCGTCCACGGATGCCTTTTCTTCAGTATGCAGGCTTCTCAGCAGTGTCTTACAGCTCCCTTAGACAGAAGCAGTGTGTAACTGCTTTCAAAACTCCAAATATGGACATAGGACTAGTCTAAACAAGGAACCTAGTATACACTTCTGCTCACAGAAAGCTGAATGCTTCAAAATGCAAATGTGAACTCAGTGGGACATGCTCACTTCAAGGTCTACGTCAGGGCTCCACTACTAGCTTGAAGTCACCGGAGGTGACCTGCACAGCATGCCCTTGTAGGACAGAGCAGGCTCACTGTCCCCCATGACTTTCCTTCAGGTGACAGCTGAGGCTTCTAGGGAAGAGTGTAGTGGCATATTTTTAGTAAGGACAGATAAGCAGTGTGACTTCAGATGTGCCTGGCATCAGATGTGGTTGAGCGAGGAAAGCATTTAGGTTTGCGCATGCCTGTGGCCGAGGGCTACTGAGGAGGGCATTTGAGGGGATGGGGGGGGGTGAAGTACTCAAATCCCACCTTTCTCACATCATGGACAAACTCAGGAAGTGGAAGCTTGTCTATGGAGAAAGATCAGAACCGGATACGAATGGAGAACATGGTCCATGGAGCCGAGAGCCTCCAATAACAACCTATCTTAAAAGCGCCACGCTAATAATTTCTGAACATGGACACATTCTCTCATTTACACCATCAAACAAGGAGAACTCATGGTTATTTAGTGCCACTGGACAGAGGAGCCACGCCCTGCAGTGGCTTCTGCACACCTACCATTCCCTCTCCCTTCTGCATGGACTATTCAGTGCTGGTTCTCTGTGTCCTCACCTGCATTCACCCTCTTAAGATGGGAGGGTCCAGAGGGAGAACCGTGCCCCCCAATAAACCAACCTTCACATTCATAGCAGACTTACAAGTAAGCATCATCTGTTCTGATTTAGTTCGTTGGACAGATCTCTAAGTCACTTCCTCCTTCAGTATCTCTCCAAGGAGCCGGCCTGTTTTACCCCCAGCTTAAGACTCTCTCATCATTATTCAAAGCATAATTGTTGGCAGTCAGCATCTGGGACCAAGCTGGTCTCCTGCAAAGCTAAGTGTAGAAAGAGCCTCTCAGAAAGCTCCTGGACTGTCTGGCTGTGGCAAGGACATTCTGTCTGCTCCATAATAAAAGGGCTGATTCTCCTGGGACACCTCTGATCGCAACTACAAAGAGCGCAGGGTGGGAAAGGTCCCGAGGTCCTGGGAAAGCCTCGGCTGCTGGTGCCTTTGGTGAGTTAATGAGCTACTGTACACACAGGCTCAGGAAGCCGCTTTGCAAATATGCTCTACCTGCAATTGCTCCAGGAGGTCAAGGTTCTGTTTGCGCAAGCTGCTGTTGGTTTTCTCCAATTTATCCATTCTTTGGTTGTCACTGAGAGGAGAGGAATCAATAAGCTCTTCTTGGAGCACATGGTACTCAACCTCATAGGCTTGGAGCTGTTTGGCGATGTCCATCTCGAACACCTGTTGGAGAGAGACATCCTCAGGCTCAGAGACTCGGACAGGCCTCCCACGGGCACAGGTACCCGTGCTCACGCTCATGTGGGTAACACACAGGAGAAGAGAAAATTCAGCTCTGAGGAGTTTTACACAGAGAGGATAGAACAAACACCTAGAAATAATTCCAAAGGAGACGAGTAGGTATGGGTTCTAACACTCTTTCTAGAAGCCCTCCCCCCCTTTTAAAGGCTTTCCAAGGCCTAGAGACAGCTCAGCAGTTAAAGCCACTGGCCGCCCTTCTAGGATTCAGGTGTAATCTCCAGCACCCATTGCTGGCTCCGCTGTGACTCCAGTCCCCAGGGGAGCGGGTGCCCTCTTCTGGCCTTTGTAGGCACCAGGCACTCAGGCGGCACAGGCAAGACTTTCAAAACTATAGTTCTTAGCTGTGTTCTCCACAAAGTCTATGGATACGCTATCAGTTAAAAGCGACAAAAGAAGCATGTCTATTTGTGCAGTCACCACGTGTGGTCACATGCGGCTGGGCTGTAAGAGCTACGAGAATGACAAAGTAACGGGGCTGTTTACAGAAAAGTCCTCCACACACGGGTGAGGGGACACAAAAAGATGGCCGAGTCCGCTCTCTTCCTGTCACAGTCACAGGGATGACAGAGCCACACGGGTGAAACAAGCCCAAAGTGCAGAAGTCACCCACAAGGCAGTGTCTGCGCTTTCTCCTGAGGAGGGAGCGACAGGCTGCCGCCGCCCAGTGCGCCCCTTCTCTGTGGTATGGTGAGCCTGCAGGCTGAAGCCACTCAGCAGGCCCACAGCAGGTCCTCTCCCATTGCTGTGACAAAATGACCAATGATAGTAACAAAGAACAAAAAGGTTTATTTTTGGCTCAGTTCAAGTGGTGCGTGGGGAGCCTGCAGTGGCCGGAGCCTGCGGTGGCCGGAGCCTGTGGTGGCCGGAGCCTGCGGTGGCCCGAGCCTGCGGTGCCTAGGTGCAGTGCATCCACAGCTGAGAGACAGGGCAGCCGCTCAGCTCAGCTCACCGGCTCCTTTCTGCCCAGTTTGGCCCCCAGCTCCTGGGATGGTGCTGTTCACATTTAAGGTAAGTTTTCTCACTTTAATTAGCCTAATCTGGAAACTGCCTTAGACTTCTCCTAAGGCTTGCCCCCTAGGTGATTCTAGCTTGTCAAGCTGACAGCCAAAAGTAGCCATGACAACCCTCACGGTGGTCTGGAGCTAGGGCTGTCTAGACTCAGACTGCTAGTCTAGACCACTCTTCTGAGAATGAAGTCAAGGCTTCTGAAGGGCAGAGCTGCACTTTACTGCATTTCCTAATCAATGCAGCCGACACCCTTTCTAGCTGTGGGAAGCAGGCTTTCCCTCAGGGCCCACCCCAGGCACTGAATCTGTCCTCCAAAGCCCTGCCACATTCCAGGTGTCTTATTTTTCAATTTGAGATAAAAAAAAATTCAGCTTCCTAGTTTTCAGGTTAACGCCATGATTAATACTAAGTATTCGAAAGTTAGTCTAGGTAAATACTAAGTCACGCGCTGTCTGCATCTACCTGATTTCCTTCTGTTCCCCAGAGTGACCAAAGGCTCAGGGGGGACCATTAGCATTCCACATCCCTGGCCCAGGCGGCAAGTCAGCTTCGACACTGGGGATCTGAGTGACTCCAAGCAACTCGGTTCCTGGCCCCCTACACAGGGCGGGCGGCAACACCTGCCTCCCTGCACTGAGCTGGAGATGAAGGGATTCAGTTCACAGAAGTTCCAGCGCACCCTGGGAAGCTCTTGTCTTAGCTGGGGTCTGTTTTACACACACAAACCTTCTGGAATTTAACCTCGTATCTCAGCAGAACTGCAGTGGATGTGCACTGTGGGGTTTTTGAACAGTCTGAGCAGGGCAAGAACCATGGCTGTGAAAGCGCTCCTGTGTAATTCTGAGGATGGAAAACCTCCCTGAGCTTGAAGATCATTTCCTGTCCTGGGAAACTTGGCAACAGAGCCTCTGGCCTTTTCTACAGGATGATGATGACAGTAAGGTTAAGCTGGAGCACAGGCTGTGTGCCCTCCTGGGCCTCCGTGAATTCTTAATAAATAGCCTGGGTTCTCACTGTCTTCAGGTAATTGCAGCAGCATCTGCAGCTCGTGTGCCCCAGGAATGGCCCAAACCCACGGCAGTCTGTCCCGTTCCTTGAGCAGCATGTACAACTCTTGGGCTTGCCTTGGCCAAGGGACTGAAGAATAAGGGGATGGCAGTAAGGGCCTTGTTCGTACATACTTACAGGTCACAAGTGACAGACTGATGCAGAAAGGCCTGAGAGTAAAGCCTGACCCCACAGTGGCACTCAGAGAAGTGCAGTCAATGACCTGAGCACAGGAACGTTAGACACTGGGTGCTGATGGGAAGGGGTTCACCTCTAGAACAAACACAGCTCCTCCCCCCTCAGCCTTCTAAATCCCAGGCCCTGAGCAGGGCCACTGCGCAGCCCACAGGGAGCAGCCCTAGTCTCCTTTTGTCTGGTTCTGTCCAGATTCCACTTGAGCTTTAAACTCGGGGACCTCGCGCCATCCACTCTCCTGCCCCTCCATTTCTCCAGTTTTCGGAAAAGTGCCAGAGTTTTGGTGCTGAAAAGAGCATTTTCTTCTGCTTGTCAAAGCAGGAATTATTCATTTCCTTATGCTCAGTTTTTGTCAAAAAGACGTCTTGTCAGTGTTATTACTGAAGCTCAGAAGCAAAGTCTCCAGCACAGCTTCCGCCGTCTTCACACTGCCTTTCCTCGTCACCGCTCCAAGCATACTTTTCTAGCTGTAAACACAACCGACATCAAATATCCTAGCCCACTCACATCTTTTCCCTCATACTTTTATGTTCTAAGGGCTTTCTTGTGTAGCTCCATGTCTCTATAACATCAGTACAAATGGCTTCATGATTCTCCACCAGCTCAGCATACCACAAACATATCAGACCACTCAGCAAATGTTTGCCTTCTTGATGTTTCCAATTTGTTGTTATTACAAGCATAACTCAAAGCGAATTTCCTTATACACAGGCTTTCCCGGGTTTAGGGCCAGCTCCTAAGGATGCATCCCAGTAGTCAGTGTCATGGCATCAGAAGGGTCTGAATGTTTACTAGCTTGTGCCTATTGCCAAAACCACTTCCCAGGAGGGCCAATCCAGACAGATGCCACCAGAGGCACTGATGTGCCAGAGGCCGCGTGCCCCTGGCACTGCACACTGGTACTAAAGCGCTGGCTTGTTAATCTAGCAGGTAAGGCAATTATGTGCTATGCGGAAATTTAAATTATACATGAAGCTAACTATTTCCCCAGGTCCGTGTCTGCTAGATGGCTCTCCTTCTATGTTTATGTTCTTGGCTCACTTGCTATTAAAGACGCAGGGTTCGCTCTACAGTCTTTGGACATGACACAATGAAGGCACTGGCTGGAGGCTTGTACCATTAGCCACATACTTTTGACCTTTTTAACTTTCAGACTCCCCCAATCTGTTAGTCTCCGGGGCTACTGCAGCAGAGGGAGCAGTCCGCTTGGGTATCCACAGCAAGGGGTGCCCTGTCTATCGTAACTGTAAAAACAACACTAGAGCTACCTGAAGGTCCATCTGATTTTAATTACCATGACATGTGGCAGTGGTGAAGTGCTTTCCCCTCTCTTGGTGTGGCACTGGTGACTGTCCTTTTACAAACTACTCCTTTCACCCTCTGCAGTGCCTCCTGAGAGGCCACAAGAGGCCCCTCTGCTGCTGTAGCGCCTCTGCACACAGGGGCTTTGTGAAGACTGCTTTCTACCCCGCAAGGTCAAGCACAACAGGGAACTTCTCTTGGTAATCTGCTCCCGGCATAGCTTCCACAGGGTCCTGTGGACGCTCGAGTCAGCAGGCTGGGTGGAGCCCGGTCCCACCTCCCTGACAGGTTCTCACGTGACTTGACAGCACCAGCCTGGAACCTGGAACCGTAGTACAAAGACTACACCGTGTGGCGGGAGGCTGCAGGCTGCCTCTCAGAGCAAGCAGCCCTGAGACTTTTCCTGCTGTGGCCTGAGCCAAGGCTTCAGAGTCCCACGGCTCTCACAGTCAGATGACTAGAACTGTCAGTGCTGATAATTCCTAGAGGGCCCTCATGGCTTATTGTCTCTAACAACTGTGGGGAGCACGAGGCCACACTGAAGGCTAGTGGCTCCAGACACTCACTCTTGGGGATACCTCTGATGCTGCTCCCATAAGTCAGAGCTGGGGAACCCTGTACCAGACACTCTCATCCAGGAACCTGGCTGGGCGCCAGCTGCTATGTAGTCTCTAGAGAGCACTGAATGAAGTGGGGTTACACCGTCAGAGAGGGCTGCCCTCTACCACAGTCTGCCTACGCACAGGACGCATGCTCCGTCATGTAGTAACTGCATCCCTCACTTCCACCCTGAGAGCTAACTTCCATGTCTGACTGGGGTTCCTCAGGCTACTGGGCATCCATGCTGCACACCTCGGGCTTGTGCTCTAGTGTCGGTTCAAGACTTTGGTATTGCCTTGTGGGGAGGAGACACAGCCCGAGCTCTCAGGTCAGGTTCCAGACTGAACAAGAGTGAGAGGAGAGCGGGGAGCCGCCTGCACCCGGCCCTGCTCTGTCAAGACTTTCTGGAATGAAATCCTCGGCTCCACTCGTCGAGTTCACGGGCCGGAGCACCTCTGGCACGGGGACTACGCCATGTATTTTTTTCTCCCATGCCTCTGGCATGTGGCTCAACAAATTATAGCCTGCGTTTTTTGTTTTGTTTTGTTTTTTGTTTTTAAATGTTTTACTGTATCATGGCTACTTCATCCCTTTACGGGCTGCAAAGGCAGGGCTGGGTAGCTGCAGCAGAGGCCTTCTGAGCCTCTTCAAAGCTAAAAACCTATAAAGCACCACATACGGAGTCGCCACACAGAATGCTGGCCATCCAGCATCACCTCCAACGCTCAATACCCAGGCGCCCATGGTTCTCCCCATATAAGCCTTGCCATTGCGATATGGGGTGCTTGGCCTGCGTAATCTTATTGAAAATGGAAATAGAAACACCATGAC
The DNA here is from genome assembly GCA_964023405.1 of Apodemus agrarius. NCBI lineage: Eukaryota > Metazoa > Chordata > Mammalia > Rodentia > Muridae > Apodemus > Apodemus agrarius. The sequence continues at coordinate 43,401,182 of OZ030016.1, forward strand.
ATAAATCTGCCAAGGAGTCAGAGAGCACTGACTGCTTGCCAAGTTCATACAGGTTGCCCAAACCAACTCCGATATGTAGACCCAGAACTGCTGTCTTCCCACGCTGGGGCCTCCAATATTCCAAGGGGTACCAGAGCACTCAGTGCTGAGTACAATTCTTCACAAAAAAAAAGGCGGAGGGAAGAAATACCTGTCCCCGCGCCGTTCTCTGAGGCGGGTGGTGTGGGCAGCTGCTGAGCGCTCCGAGGTAGGCCGCCTTTGAAACCTCACCTCTGCCCTCTGCTGCAGGGTGAGTGCATGAAGTCGTGTGTGTATAGAGATTCTTGAGGACCTGGCAAAAAGTAAGGACTCAGGAAGCCGAGGCAGCCCATACTGAGCAGTGCGGCCAGGCAGGCACGACCTGGAGGAATCAGTTAGGCAGAGGTAAGTGCACAGTGGACAAGAACCCCTCACCACTGGCATGTCCGGGGTGGTGTCTCCCTCTACCCCTGTGGTAGACAGGCTGAGAACTGTGGAGGCTGCATTTGGCTGTAATGCCCTGGACCCACTGGGCAGTCCTGAGCTTTTGGTGAATGATCAGAATGCCTTATATAAGTATTTACTTAAAGAAAAACAAGTATTTTTTAATCTGTATTTTATCATGTCTTAAGTGATTTATCTACATTTTTATCTGTAGAACATGCTCTAAACCCAGGAGAGCTGACGGATGACCGCAGTGTGGTCCAGTGGTGACAAGCCCTTCCAGTACATCCTGTGTGACAGTTGCTCTGCTTGTCACTGTGTCTGGATTGGGAAATGCTAGGTGTGTGTCTGTGAAGGCATTTTCTGGAGATTACTGGTATACCGCAGAACAGCTCAGGAAGAAAGCCCGTGCAACCAAAGGCTGGGGCCAGGCACACAGGCAAAAGCCTTTAATCAGAGCACTCAGGAGTCAGGGGCCAGCTGATCTCTGTGACGGTGCCAGTCTGGTCTACAGAGTGAATTTCAAGGCAGCCAGGGCTACACAATGAGACTCTGTCTAAAGGAGGAGGGAGGAGGAGGAAGAAGAGGAGGAGGAGGAGGAGGAGGAGGAGGAGGAGGAGGAGGAGGAGGAGGAGGAGGAGGAGGAGAGCCGCTGCTTCCAGTAAGGAAGGCAGGTTCCATTCCTCCTGGGCAAGTGGAGCCGCTGCGGCCACCACCACAGCAGACTCTACCAGACTCAGCTCCACAAGTCTCCAGGCTGCTCCAGACCAGCTGCGGACTCTGACTCCATCCCTGTTTCTCTGGGACTTCTGGCTGTGTAAACCAAACAGCTAATAGATCCTCTGGCTCAACAGCAGGCAGGTGGCAATTAAACTTCCTAGTCCCCAATCATGCCAGCCAATTTAATATTCCCTGTCTTATAATTATAGCTCTATTGGTTCTGTTTCTCTCAGCCATACAGGCTCTGGATACTTCTGGTGGTGACCTCTCCTCTAAATATCTTGCTCTTTTATCACCAATAATCTTTACTGGGAAAGTCCTCGTTCTCCAGAACTGAAATTTGCTTCCACACCTAACGCAAATCATTCATGATCATCTACTCTTAGTTGTACTTCTCATAAGTTACATAAAACATTCACCATTTCAGAGTAATGGTGCTACTGTATTTGAAAACTCGAGATGCCCAAACTTGCCAACAATATTAACAATAGAACGGCAAAAGAATGACATACAGTAGATTGATGAAATTAGTCTCTTGATTACAGAAAGGTCACTTTCTGATCGCAATTGGTACCACTGAGAAGAAAAGCCAAGGCATTCATTTAAACCAAACCCTGTTCCCTACACATGAATGCATTTCAGAAGAGCCATGGCAAGGATGGAAGCCTCTCACTGTCATAACCTACTGCTGACCTGTGCACGCAATCAGACCTGGATTCCTAGTGTCTTCTGCCATTCATACACACAACATACAGGCCGCCATGCATTTTATCTTTCGATACATATCTGTGATGTGCCTTCCATCTGCCAGGCGTCGGGCAAGAGGCCGCCTGGAGGACAGCGGTGAGAAGCTGTTCCTTCTCAGGCGGCTCAGGCGGCCCCAGCAGGCGTCTGGAAAGCCCCGTGTCCATACCTGGCTAATGGTCTTCTCCATCTGCACCAGGCCCAGGTTGGGGAGTGTGTTCTTGATGAAGTCCACTATGGTTTCCAGGTTCTCGTGCTGCAGAATCAAGGGCTTATGGCTCCCCAAAAGACTCAAAGCTACTTTAAATATGACCTCTGATCCCTGAAGGAAGATCATATCTAGGAAGACACAGAAATGCAGAGTTAAAGCCTGAATAGCACTGTGTTCTCTCTTCCTTGCATCATGGAGCAGAAAGATGGGCAATATAAGCCCAAGTTACAAATTCTGTATCCTCTTTAAGGCCCTGCAGTTTCAGACAGTGGTCAAGGCTATATGGCAAATGAGAATTAAAAACCAATAAATGGCTTTATCACAGGTTCAGATAAAAGTTTTTTCTACTCTGAAAAAAAATCAAATTCAAAAGAGCTTCAAAGGTTGAAAAAAGTTTTAATGGCTTATGAGTTTTTCCATGAATGATCTAGATTTCAAAAGAGTTACCACCATGTGTTTTACAAAGCAGCCCTATGCATTCGTGTGCATTCATGAGGGGCAGACATAGTACTGAGGGTCTCCCTCTTTGACTGTCCACAAAGTCCTTTGAGGAAGCCTCCTCCTCCCAACCCAAGGCTCTTGTTTTCCTGGCTGGGCTGGAGCCGGCAGTCAGCAGGGATCCTCCTGTCTCAGTCCCATTCGGGGCTGGGTCACAGGCAAGCACGGGAGGTCCAGCTGCACACTCTAGCCCTCATGACTGTGGAACAAGAGCTTTTAACCTCTAAGCCACCTCTCCCCAGCCACTGAAACATGCTTTCGATTAGTAAAGCCGAAAGACTCTTACAGGTGGGGAATTCTACTCTGAAATAAAAGATAGAATGAAAAGATGCCCAAAGCCTTACAAGGCCTACAAAAATGTAAAAGCAGACTGAACTTCATCACAATAACAGAGGCAAGAATCGTTCTTCCTTCTGAGGAGTGTCAAGTTGGTGAGACTCCTTCCCAGGGTATTTTCTCCTGGTGTCCAAAAAGCACAATAACTCTTTTTTTTTTTTTTCCCCCGAGACAGGGTTTCTCTGTGTAGCCTTGGCTGTCCTGGAACTCACTCTGTAGACCAGGCTGGCTTTGAACTCAGAAATCCACCTGCCTCTGCCTCCCAAGTGCTGGGATTAAAGGCGTGCGCCACCACCGCCCTGCAACCACAGTAACTCTTATCCTGAGTTTATGCAGCAGGATGAGGCAGGCCAGCACACCAGGCAACAGGCTGAGCCTCACCAACAGTCCTCACCATCGCCTGCTCTCCTGGAACTGGAGCCATTACAGAATAAGGACCAGTGTCCTGGGCTAAAAGACAGAGAGAGGGGAAAGCTGCTTAGTGGGTGAGCCGGCTCAGCCAAGTTTGACCTAGTAACTGGAATAAAATTTAAAAAACAAACAAGGAAAAAAAGTTAAAAATGGAGGTATAAATATAACTAAGGCCAATTAATCTCAAGTTTTCTTCTTTTCAGATACTCCCTACCCTACCCTAGGCTGAAGAATAGTGTGTGTGTGTGTGTGTGGGGGGGGGGGAACGCAAGTGTCTAACCACAGAAATCAAGGCAAACAAAAGCACTCCAGAGGGAGCATCCCTGAGATGCCTCTCCCTGTGGGTCAGAATGACAGCGTGTAAAAAGGCTGTTCACACCTGAACCAAAAAGGCTGGACACGGGTGCCCGGCGGGCAGGACGACTCATTCATCTGTCTGCTTACTCAGCAGGTTATGCAGGTACTGCATGGTCTTGGTATCGCTGGGATGGTCTGTGCTGGGAACGAGGGTTCCAAGTGCAGTCTGTAGCCTGCGGCCACACAGAGCCCTCAGCCTCCACCACACCTGCTCAGGCTCAGGGTAGATGGGAAGATGGACAATGGTGCTACACGATTGTGTGTGTGTGTGTGTGTGCGAACGTGTGTGTCCCCGTCTGTCCGTCCATGCAATGGCCAGAAGGCGGCATCAGATCCGCTGGAGCAGGGGGCTGTGTGCTGCTGGAGGTGGGCGCTGGGGGCTGAACTTGGGTCCTCTGAAGAGCAGAAAGCTCTCTGCGGAGCGGAGCCACCTCTCCGGCTCTTACAGGATGCGTGTATTTTAAACAGAAATGTTTTATTAAAAACCAAAATGATAAGGTCTTCATTACTCTGAAAGACTTTAAACCTAATTTTTAAATCATTGTTAAAATATCAGCTGCAATGCAGACCCGCTGTCCCAACCCAACTATTTCGACTTTGTTCACGTGCTCACATATCTGTACTCAGGAATTAATAAAAATCAACAGTAACTATCCTTGGAAAAGCAGGCTACTGTCTTGTTTTGGAAAGTCACTGCAGGCATCCTGTGGCTGGCTGGCCGGGAGGCCCTGCGGGCCCTGCAGTCGGTGCCCTGAGCTCTGGCTCGGCTGCCTACTTCCTCCTGGACTCTCCCCTTCCTTCTCTGCAGTTTCAAGCTGTTCAGCAGCCGGTGCAGGGGACCCTAAGTGCAGCTGACCCCACCGCACTGCATGTCACTAGCCGAGAGCAGCACGTACTCCTCTCCGCTGTAGACGTTCCCACAGCCCTGGCACTGTGCTCTTTCCCTTGGCGACCTGGGACGGCATCTCTTCTCCAGCCACCTGACTCTGACCCTCCTCCCCTTAACTTTCCCCCAGGGCTGCAACCCTGTGGCCATGGAGCCTCCGCTGTTCAGGCACTCTGCACAAGCGCACTGCTGCCGCTGTGTTACACTGCTTGCAGACCGGTTCCCTGGCCAGAGGACAACTCCATTTTCATTCTACAGCTTCTGTGTGTTGAGTCGAACCCTCATTTTACGCTCCACTTCATTTTAATCTCCCCAGCAGGGCATTCCCCAGATGAACCAGGGGCCCAACCCTGCAGCCGACTCCTCCACAGGACAGCCGGCTATTTCCCCCAAAGGTAGATGTGGTCAGAAGGTGAAAAGAGTAAACATTTATTTGATTTCTTTGAAAAAAAAAAAGTTATTTCGAAGCCGGGCATGGTGGCACATGCTTGTAATCCCAGCACTTGGGAGGCCGAGGCAGGTGATTTCTGAGTTCGAGGCCAGCCTGGTCTACAGAGTGAGTTCCCGGACAGCCAGGACTACACAGAGAAACCCTGTCTCGAAAAACCAAAAAAAAAAAAAAAGTTATTTCACTTTACATTTATGTGCTGTGAATGGGTATGTACTGTATGTGCAGGCCAATAGAGGTCAGCAGCTCCTCTGGAACTGGAACTGTGGGTGGTCCTGAGCTGCCTGACGTGGGTGCTGGGAACTGAACCTGGGTCCTCTGCAAGTGCAGTATGTGCTCCTGACCTCCGAGCCATCCGTTTAGCACCAGGGCAAGTGTTTCTTCCAAGGCCCCTGTTCCACTCAACTAGAAATATACAGACCATGGGGTACTGGACAGAGGACCGACATCTAGCTCGGTGTGACCGCCATGGGGTCACGGCATACACACAGACAGAAGCTGCCCCTCAGGCAGCATGTCCTTCTTTGGTGGTGACCTAGTAATTAATATGACCTATGTTGGTGCAAGCTGGGAATCTTTTCGCACTCACTAATCGGCTGAGTGGTTGGTTCTATGTGTACACGCGCCCTGACACTCATGGGAAGGTCAGAGACGACCTGCAGGAGTGAGTTCTCTCCTTCCATCATGCAGGTCCTAGGGACGGAACTCATGTTGGGAACTCACGTCGGTTCCACCGTGGCTCTGCAGCAAACTGACTTTGCAACTGGCAGTCTAATATCCATGTATAAAACAGCGAACTGTTGACAAAGGTTCATTTGCTTTAGGATTTATCTGGATTTAAAGGTTAAATAATGAAAAAAGTCCCAGGCCAGACATGTCTAGGAGCCTGAATGGCAGAAGCATGCAACTGAAGTACTCGCGGCGGCCCGGGGCTCAAGCAGGCTTCATGGCCACGGAGCACAGCTGGAGAAATCCCCCTTTCCAGCGGAACCGGCTGAGGGGGCTATGCAAAAGCACCTGGTGTGATGTCCCAGCACAGAGCCCTCTCCGGCCCTGCTTCCTGCCTGCACCCCCAGGAGCCCTTGTTAGTCAGACAGGAAGCTCCTAGAACAGCAGGGAGCTGTGGGCTCCAGGAATTTTGCAGACGTTGGCATTTTTTAGGCACACTGTATATAAAACTCGAAGACTCATCACTCCCCGAGAGGAAAACATCCTGCCTGAACTGGTTTCAGCTTTTATTATTAGAATTTAAGTCACGAGCACACGTTGCACAGAGCTCCAAGCGATTCTGAGCAGAAAGGCTCTCCTCTCCAGGGAGGAGGCTGCTCGTTTCCCAGGTCCTGATAAGGCTGCTCCCCCAGAGCCCAGCACTGTCCCTGCAGGTGGAGCCCGTTTGGCACAGGCAGGGGGCGCCACTCATCCCTGGAGCCGCCCCCTTGGCAGTTTCTCCACAAACCATGGAATTCAACTCCTCAGCTGCTTTCAGCCTATCGACAGGCAGCTCTCCCTGCCCGGCTGCTCCTTGGAGTCCTCACGTGACCCACAGAGCAAGCAAAGGACTAAGAGAAAGGGTAAGGGGTGGGGGCAGGTTTTTTCCATTTCCAAGGTACAGGAAACAAAAACTCAGAAGATACTGGCATGAACTGAGGCCACAGCTAGAGACATCCTTGGAACTGTCAGTATAGCAAGCACCCAGTTTTGAGGCTTATTTTATTTTATTTTATTTTTATTTATTTATTTATTTATTTATTTATTTATTTATTTATTTATTTTTTTAGACAGTTTTCTCTGTATAAGAGAGCTGGCTGTCTCAGAGCTTGCTTTGTAGACCAGGCTAGATTGACAGTGACTGCCTCAGCCTCTCCTGCCTCTGCCTCTGCCTCTGCCTCTGCCTCTGCCTCTGCCTCTGCCTCTGCCTCTGCCTCTGCCTCTGCCTCTGCCTCTGCCTCTGCCTCTGCCTCTGCCTCTGCCTCTGCCTCTGCCTCTGCCTCTGCCTCTCCTGCCTCTGCCTCTGCCTCTGCCTCTGCCTCCCGGAGGGGTGGGATTAAAATGTGAGCCATCACACCTGGCCCAAGGTTTTTATTTTTCTTACCTATGGTCTAAATGTCATAAAAATCTCACAATTTGCCTAACTGTAAAATTTACTCTCTAGTTTACTGTAGTAATTCAATCTGGGAAGAGAGTTATGCAAAAGAGGGTCATCACATTTTAAAAATAAAGATTCCTGTCACAGAGGGGAGTCTTCAAAGGTCCCTGTGGACAGAGAGATAAAGGTAATAGTCCTGCGCTGTGCTGGGAGGGGAGGGAAGGGAAGTCAGGCTCACTCAGAGACAAGGGTTTGGGGAAGATGGATGACTGGCTCGGTGGTTAAGAGCGTTTTCTGCTCTTCCAGGGGTTATAAGTTCAGTCCCTGGCACCCCGTGTCAGACAGCTCACACCCCCTTAATTCCAGTTAGTTCCAGCGCTCTGCTGGCCTCTTGCACATTAACATACATACGGCAGACACTCACACTGGCATATACATATAAAACATAAAGTTTTGACATTTTGAGAATTTAGAATTATGTCTAGTTAAAGTATACACAAAATAGTGTACAAACAGTGTTGACAAACAGTCCCTTAAGACGCTCCCTGAGGGGCCGCAGAGATGGTAAGCACTTGTCATATAAGCAAGAGGACCTGGGGTTGGAACCCTAGAGAACTGGTTCTCATCATACAAGCCTATATATAAGCCCAGTCTGGAGGGGTAAAGACAGGAGATTCTCTGGGGCTTAGTGGCCAGCCAGTAAATGAGAGACACTATCTCCAAATATAACGTGGAGAGGGATAATGGAAGATCCTGGTATCACCCCTGGCTACCACCCACATCCATGAGTACTAAGTGCACACACAAATATCCTCTCAGGCTCCAAAATAGATCTCTGAAGTGTAACTGCATGTGTCTGAAAGCAGGAGAGGTGACCTGCCCTCCACTCAGGAGATGAGCACTCCTTGGCCAGGCCAGAGTCACCGAAAGTCAAACAGGACTTCAAAGTCTCCACATCAAGCTTGACTAGATAACTATAAAGACCAAGCGAACTAGCCCAGGGCAGCACCAATGCTGCTTCACAGCAGGAGAACGCTGGCTGGCAGGCGGGCGAGGGAGCTCACCGAAGACTCTGGCTACAAAGCCGAGTGGGAACTGCGAGGCGAACACGGTGAGGAACCAGGGGGCCGCGTAGAGGCTGGGGCCAATCTCCTGCTCTTCCAGGTGGTTGTAGAGGTCTCTGTGGTAATCATGGAGGAGCCGTGACAGCTGGTACATCTGGATCTGTAGGAACACACATCCACGGGGGCTGGGAACTACCGACAGCATGTCCATACTCATATCATGGGGTGGAGCGGCTTTTAGCCCTGCTGATTCTCTATTTGGCCTAGGGTATCCACTGACCTACGGCATCCACTAGGGCTTCTGGGGAACAGGCTCCCATTAGTCAGCAGAAGTCTAGAGCTAACCTGGGTCAGCTTCTACTGCCACTGCCCTAAGAGACCCCCAGCTAAGAGACCCTAACTGTCTGCCTGTGCGAACATCTAAAAGATTCCCTTACATTCTTAGAAAAACTAACCAAGGGGAATTTGGAACAAAAAGCTCGTGCTAGGAGTGAGCCAGGGGCCCTTCATCATGGTTCCAGAGCGAGCCTATTGCCTGTGCTTGACAGGCAGTTCCCTCTGGACTCCCACTGGTCTACGGGCAGGATGAGAGTCACATCTTACAGTGGCTGGCTTCCCTGTGTGAGACTCGTGCTCACAGAATGAGTTCAAGCCTACAGGAAGAACCAAATGAGCCTTTAATAACGCACACTGGTATTTTCAAATAAATATGTATCAAAGTAGACCTTAGCTCTAATGGTACATCCTATGGAATCCTGCTGGGAAATGAACGGAAGAACAGCTAAGCAATGCTGTGGACACGCCCAGATGGTCCAGAGCTTCCTCCACCTCTGGAAAGCAGTGCGCACAGTGCTTGGCGAGCTGGGTACACTGCTGTGTCTGGTCTTCCTCCCTCCCTCCCTGCCTGAGCCGAGGCTAGAACCCAGTACTTCACCATATGCGGGGAAAACACTCGACCGCTGTGCTACATCCCTAGACTTCTCTGTTTGCTCTTGAGATGGGGCCTTACCATGGAGCTCAACTATAGGGTAAACTCACTATATAGGCCAAAGCAGCCTAGGACTTTGGATTCTTCTGCCCTAGCCTCCTAAAGGTGGGCTTACAGCACCAAGCCCAGCTTGCTTTTCTTTTGATGAACTTGTTCATAAATCAAATACTGAAAGGGTTTCTATTCCATTCCAGGAACTGCTAGTAGCTAGGGGTGTAACTCAACAAAATCTCCTCTCATTAAGGAAATCAGGACATGAGAAGGTAGGAAGCAAAGAACTCGTGATTTATGGGCGGAAATGTGTCGTCCTGAAGACGTGAGACAGGACAGAATGAAATAGTCTGTCTGTCAAGAGTGGAAGCGAGGGACCCAGCGTCAACACAGGCAGGAGGAGCTTCTGGTTCCTGACAGTGGAGCTGAACACTGGATGACTGGATGGAGAGGATCCCGGGCAGAACATAGAACAGATCACAGCGTTGGAGACGCCGGTAACATCCATAGGAAACTAAGGGAAGGGACAGGAGTTAAGGTCCCAGAGCCAGACAGGCCTGGATTTAAATCACACCTCTAGTCCCAGCTTCCAGGGAGGGAGGAAGAGAAGGAAGAAAGAAAACCAAAAACCTCTAGCTGTGTGCCCTGGACCAACTTCATAATCCATTTGAGCCTCAGTTTCCCCGTCTACAAGCTGAGTGAATTAACAGCATCATCCTGAGAGCTATCATGGGAAGCACGCAGAGCAGCACCTAACAGTAAGTCGGCAGCGGCCTGCAGTACACGAGAGCCTAGACCCGCCCACAGAGGAACGACACACATCTTCGGCATCTTTTTATGTCTGTCACAATGATGCTTGGTACCTGCAGAATAATCATGTCTGGCCGGTACTGTTTCCGCAGCCCCATGTCAAACATCAGGAACTTGAGCATTTTGAACGCCTCTTCCTCACTCATATGAAGAAGCAAAATGCCCGCCACAAAGCTGAGCCCTTGACAGTACCCAACTTCCTGGTCCAGAAGTGAGTAGGCCTTCAGGATGTTGTAAAGCGACAGCTGACCAGCTCCGAGCTGAGCAGAGAAGTACGGATGTGTTGGAAAGGTTCGCCCTGGGAAAAGAATCCAAGTCAGGTGTTACATACAAGAGGCCCACAGAACAGACACGCAGCACGCTCGGGCTAAGGGATCGAGGTCTGTGGGTGATAGGTCATACCGTCAGTGCACCCTTAGCACCACCTCTGACAGGCGAAGAGTCAGCCAGTGGGTCCTAGAGCAACACTTGCAACGAAAAACCAGCAACTTCCCGAGTTTTGTAGTGTTTAGTTCACTGAGTTTGTAGCTCTGGCTGGCCTGGAACTTGCTGTGTAGCGCAGGCTGGCCTCTAATTTGCTATGTAGACCAGCTAGCCTCACAGAAAGCAGTCCAGCACCCCCTCACTTAATTCCCATCCCCTCACCAGGAACAGTCCTTTACAACAGCATGGATTCCTCTCCCCGCCCCTTTTAAAAAATATCTACTTACTTATTGGGTAAGTCAAAGGTATGCACATCTCACATGTGATGGTCAGAACAACCTGGAAGAGCCAGTCAGTTCTCTCTCAACCTCGCAGGTTCTGGCACCAAACTGAGGTTGCCAGGTTCAAAGGCAATCTGGGCGTTCTCGCCTTCCCACTGTCTCATTCTTCTAGCTCTGTCGACCACTCCTGTGCTTCTGCTACAGCGCGGGGGCCTGGGCTCTGGGAAGCTTGTTTAGGGTTCATAGGTCTACCTCTCTCTCCCTTCCTCCCCCTCCCTAATTTCATGTGTTCTAATTTCTAATTGGTGTTTTGCCAATTAGTAATTGGTGGGTTATGTGTGTGTGTGTGTATATATATGTATGTGTGTATGTATGTGTGTATGTATGTATGTATGTATGTATGTGGGTGTTGGAGCACCTGAAACTGGAGTTACAAACAGTTGTGAACTGAATTGAACCTGGAATTGAACCTGGGTCCTCTGGAAGAACAGCTTGTCTTCTTAACCACTGAGCCATCTCTCCAGCCTCAAAACCTTTCTTTTTATAACTACAGATCTATATAAAGCCAATTTTTTCTTTGTTTACTCTAAAGAATATAACTACAACAAGCTAGATAAAGATAATATGATAATCCAGATGATTTATTAAATAAGCTATGAAAGATATTTAAAAACTACAATATAATGTCACAGTCATCACTGATTTTCTTTTGGAAAATGGTTGTTTTTCACTGTCTGTTTATATAATAAGTTTATTATAGTCATTTTAAAATAAAACCTTAAGTATTTTTAACTTTGTCAGTTTTAACATTTCTAATGTTAAGTTAATAATTAATACAACATTTTCCATATAAGCCAAAGCTCTTTGGGCTATTTGATTTTAAAGAGACAGGGACCCTGACCTCCCCCCCAGCTATGAAACACTAGCTCTAGGCCAGCACAGCTTATCCACCTTCCTGGCTGCAAATCCAGAAAGGAGGGCGAGGCAGGCCTCTGGGGAGAGACTGGGCCACTTGGATTAGGAACATTTCCTGGAGAACCCCCTCTCATGAAGCCAGTGTGGCAACCTTCCAGCCATGGTCAGAAGATGGTCAAATGGCATTATGGCAGCACCAGGAAGGAGGGGGGACATAGCTCAGGAGACCTTATGGGAGACCCCCCCTGAAGCAGGGCCTGAGCCTCGTGTGATGGCTCTCCAGGCAATGTCAGCCTGGTGTACCTGGCTGCCCACTCAAAGCTGATTACCATAGACAAAACACTGCCAGCTGTTTGGTCTGTTGGTCCAGACTTCAGAAATAGTAAAATGAAAGTCCCTGGCCAAGTCTCTCCTGCAACAAGCCAAGCAGAATAACCACCAGGTATAGCACTGGATCTAAAAGACCCTTGTCAGTTTCTACAGTAAATAGAAACTGAGGAATCCTTGGCAAATCCACTGGAATAAGGGACTTCCTTAGTAAACTACATTTTATAATTTACCATGAGGTAGAGAACAGCAGGCTCTTTCAATCTCTGTTAAGGAGAGGCTACTTCCATGCACCAAGAGATTGTTAAATGGAAATTGTCAAAATGGCACAAAGAAACTCCTGTAGACTGGGGAGTCGGTTCAGAGGGTAAGAGCATTTGCTGTACAAAAGCAGAGAGAACGGAGTTCAAACCCCAGAATGCACATAGAACGCTGGGCATGCTCACATACATTGCCTGTAGCTCCAGCACTGTGGGTGGGTGGGGTCAGAACTGGGGCTTGCTGGCCACCAGCCCAGCTCCAGCTTCAAAGAGAGACCTTGTCTCAAAGGCACCAGTGGAGAGTGACAGAGCTCGACACCAGGTGTCCTCCTTCGGGCTGTGTGCCTCCTAAAGTGCTCAGCATAGCTAGCTGCTCAAGACGACCGTCACCACTGCAGCCAGTGACCCCATCTGAGCTCTGAGCGCCTAGCTTCCAGAAGCATCAGAGCGAGCAGTGACGGCTGGGGCCTGCTCTTGGGGCCCGGCATGCGAGCATCTGTGCCAGCCTGCTACGGGTTCTCACAGGGTTTCAGGGCGGCAGCTAAAGCCTGAATACTGTGGGAGTCTTGGCACTGACTACCACACACTAGACATCTTCCCAGGCGCTGGGGATGGCTGCTAACAGTGGCTGGCGGACCACAGTCTGAGCGGGCGCAGGAAGGCTTCAGTGTCTGAAGGGATGAAAGTGCACTCTGCTTCACCCATCTCGGCACTCACGCCACCTCCATCTCTGGGGTTACAGGCAACTTAGCGTCTGCTGCTGCTGCTGCTGCTGCTAGTGCTGGGATAAAATCCTCTGACAAAAGCAACTTGGAAGAAAGAACTTATTTTACTTCACGGTGGGGGTGTACTCCAGCATGGGAGGGAAGTCAGGCAGCAGGGGCTGGAAGCAGGGGGTCACGTCATGTCCAAGGTCAGAGAAGAGCAGTGACTGCGTGCACACTAGTGAGTGTGTGCATGGGAGCGTGTGCACGAGTAGGAGGGTGCACACTCCTGCTAGTGAGTGCACGAGCCCGCGCTAGTGTCTAGCTCAGCATCTGCATTTCGCACAGTTTAGGGTCTCCAGCCCAGAGATTGTTCCTGTTCACCATGTGGACAGCCAGGCCTTCCCACATGGATTAATTATAATAAAGATAAGTCCTCATAGGCATGCCTAGAGGCTGGCTGGTCTCCCGGGGTGATCACAGACTGTGTCACACCGACAACTGACACTAAGCACCACCCAGGGTGTATTTAGAATGACCAAACAAAATGGAGCTCAGGTTAAGATCTGATAATATCAGAGGTGCACACTCTGGGATAATTTGTGCTATTCGGTACAGGAATTTATTAGATTCTGGACCTGTGACTTTCAAAGAACAGAATTTAGTTTCAAACTGGACAGCCAGGCTAGTGTGAATGCATACAAAGTCTAGCATGCTTCTGTCTTTTGCCATCAAGGTTTTTGTTTTTTTTTTGTTTTTTGTTTTTTAAACCTGTTTTACTGTTAGCAATGAAGGCCTACTCATCTTTTATACATTCTAAAAGAGAGGGGGAAGGAATTCTTTCTTTCTCAGGTTTGGGGTCTCTGGTTAAAACATATATTTAGTGGAAAGAGAATCCATGATAGCACCTAACCTGGATCCTTTACCCGAGTGACTCTTCCGAACATGCGCTCGGCTTGTAGCCGGCAGGGGTAGGCCTGGCCTGTCTGGGTTTCACTGTTTCTCTAAGCTCATCAACAAGAGTATTTCTGGGCTGGAGAGATGGCTCAGCGGTTAGGAGCACTGGCTGCCCTTCCCGAGGTCCTGAGTTCAATTCCCAGCAAGCACATGATAGCTCACAACCATCTTAAAATGAAATCTGATGCTCCCTTCTGGTATGCAGGTGTACATGCAGATAGACATTAAATAAATAAAACTTAAAGAAAAAACCAATAGTATTTCTGACGTCAGAAATGGCAGCACACCTATACTTGGCTGAGGCAGGATGATCTTAGGCTTGGACCATGAGATCCTGGCTCAGGAAAAGAACAGTAAAGCCACCTCGGAGAGACTCAAAGGATCTTCGGAGAGTCTGCATAGCGCCACAGCTTTACAGAGGTAACAATCACAATAATGGGACTGTAAGGAGCAGCTGGTGGAGAGGCAGTTTCGGCTCCTGTCGGGATGGGATCCCTGTCTGGACTGGACTGTGTTCTTCCTACTAGTCTTCCCATCACAGGAGAAGCTACACAGAGTCACAGGTAGAGCAGGTGACTGCTGGCAAACTAGATGTGCCAAGGAGAGTGTCCGGGACCGCAGTATCCTCCAGTATAGTGTCAGAAAGTGAGCAGGAGCCACAGGCAGAGGGCAGGGCCTTGGCAGCCCATGCCATCCACTCAGGGTGGAGAGCAGAGGGAGAAGGCGGTGGCCATCAGAAGGCCAGGCCAACACAGGGCACCTGCTGAGCCTGACAGCAGCTTTCTCCTGGCCGGCAGCAGCCTGTGCTGGGGACAGGCAGAGGGAGGGCAAGATGGAGGAAGGCAGGAAAGAGCCAGGACTACAGGCCTGAGGCGCGGGGCTAAGGAGCTGTCAGAGCGGCCAAAGCGCTCCCCCCAGTTCTTGGTCCACACGGTCCACACCAGGCTGTGTAAGGATAGAGTCGGCCACAGCTGAAATCACATTTTGTAAACTAGAGAATATGACCAAACTATAAGGTCTATTGTTTTTATTCTTGGAAGGAACAAATCTTAGAAAAAGCTGTTTAAGCAAAAGTCAGTTTCATAAAATAAAGCAAGAGGCAGAAAACACACCACTGAGAAGCCAAAATCCTTCTCCTCAATGGTGCTTTTCTTCCAGCTGCTCATGTAGGGAGAACTGGAATGTGACCCCACTTTCTACCACACCCCTCTGGGCCCAGACTGCCACGGCCAGATGGAATATACAGAATCGACAAGGTTCACAGTGTGGACTAAACAAAAGATGGTGACATCTGTCATGGCCAGAGCCGACGGCCTACCGTGCTAGACCTATTGATGTGGCCTCACAGAACAGGAGCCCTACAGAAGGCACCCAGACTTCACTGCTGCTCTAGGCCAGCAGCCAGGATTTCTGGTTCACCGAGGGGCAAAAGCTGATACTGGCAGGGTCCCTGGATAAATCTGAGGACCCTGGTAGAGGTAAGTTGGGGCACAGATTACTGCAAACAGGCTCTTCAGGCCCCTGGGAGGACGTTTGGAGGTCATCCAAAGTGGAGGCCAGGCCAGCACTGGGCCAGAGGTGAGGAAAGAGAAGGGTCAACAGAGTGGGGGCTGGGTGCAGCTGGCCTTGGGAGCAGAAGGGAGAGGGTGGGGCTGGACAGGCCAGAGAGGATGTGAATCAGGCTGTTTTCTAGGGGAAAGGCCAGCGAGCTGCGGCCCGGACAACAGTGCTTCCTAGGGAGAGGGCTGGCTGTGGGGGAATGGGGGTGGGGTGGGGGAATGTGGCCAATCTGGACTTCATTCTCTTTCTGCACAAAAGGGGTGACATCCAAGCAGTCAGAGGCAGAGGGCTGGCCATGTCCAGGAAGAGTAAGGGCAATGTGGACTGGAAGCCAAAGGAAGAAAATGCAAAACAGAGCGAAATCTTGTTTCCTCTCTTTCTCCTGTGCTGTGGAGGGGTAGAGAAGGCAGGAGGGAGGGCTGTCACTCCTTTCCACTCCCCCACTCCAGTCCAGTTTTCAGCTCACCTCGCAGAACAGGAACATGACGCCATTTACTTACCACATGAACAAACTGAACTCCTACTAATGTACAAATACCATCCTGGGTCACTAGGCCAGATGGGCTTTGGCTGGAGATCGGCCATGCCCGTGGCCTCAGCCTTCACCTGCCCAGTGCTAGCATCTCCTTAGCATCATGGGGCCGGTAGGGCTTAGGAGTCTTGGGGCTGTCAGAATGATGGCGGGTAGGTCCCAGCACCTCTGCGCTGATGACCATGTGACCTGACCCTTCAGTCCCTCGGTCTCCTCCTGTCTTAGGAGAAGCTGTGGGAGGTGTGTGAGAGCACAGTGCCTCACCATCAACATGGCAGAGAGATGCACTGAGTACCTGCTATGTGCGGGCACTGCCCTCGGAGTTGAGAGTAGACTATAACACAGCCCAAGTGCAGCCCTTGAAGGGCTCCACCCTGCTGAGCAGAAGCGGGGATTAGGAGGGGACCAACACAGTTCTCATGCCGGGCTGCCCATTGGCAAGTTAGTTATGAGGTCGTGAACAAGGGATGCAACCTCTCTGCACTTAACTATGTGTACTGCTGTGAAAATTGAAAGAAATGCATTGAGTAACGTCATACAACATTCAACTCAAGGCAAAGTTAAGTATTAGTATTAAACAATAGGATGCAGTAATAACAAATAATAATCACCGCAGTGGTTAAGTGCCAGGGAGAGTGAGTGTGGGGTGGGAAGGGTGGACTTGGCAGAACCACCCAAGCCCCAGCCTGTAGGCGGGGAAGCTACAGTCAGGACGGCTATGAAGGAAGACATTCAAAGCCAGCACTACAGAGCAGCCTGAAGACAGTTTTCCACGCATGAAGTTAATGTGTGTGGCTCTGCCTCCTGCCTGACGCAGCTCACCATCTCCACTGTGGTTGTAGCAAGGGGAAATACCCACAGAATGGGGCCAGTGCAGTGCACTGGGCACAGATAGGCATCCTGGGGGCGGGGGCGGGGGCGGGGGCGGGGCGCGTCCTCAGCATCCAGAACTGGCATCTGGAAGCAGGAGCACAGGCTGTGCCAGCAGCCTGTCAACTATAGCTGAGGAGCCAGCGTCCCGCAGCAGACAGGCCTTGTGAGCGGAAGGCAGGCCTCCGTCCCTGCTCAGCCACCGACAGTCAGAGGGGCTCTTGTTCCACATAATTACATTCTAAGTCAGCGAGGCCTTTCCCACGGCAGCTGCGATCCAGTGCACGGCCTCCTTTCTGTGTTTTAAAAGCTATTCCCGAAACAAGGCACTTGCCACTTTCCCAGATGAAACTGCACACACACAGCTTTCTACAATTATTCTGACAAGTTCTGTTTGTACATCACAGTCCAGAGAATGCTTCTAAAAGTAAACCAAGCTAGTGTGTTTCTCCTCTAACTAATCCAAGCCAATGTGTTTCCCGGGTTGCTCCTTCATGTACTGTAAACCATCCCTTGGAGATATGAGTTCCTGAACAGAACCAGAGTTATGTTTCAATGAGCAGACTTAATGACCACTGGAGACCCACAACATGCCAAGCAGAACAAATCAGCCACCATGCAAAAAGGGAGCCGTCAGAGGGCTGTCAGAGGGCCTGTGATCACTAAATGACCTGGACGATCTCTCCAGACTTCTCAAGGGTGGGGCAACTCACCGAGGTCAATGAGAATGGCGTGCTGCTGGGAGGTCAGCTTCTTCAAGAGCTCTTTGTAGGGCACATCCTTTGGCTGCTGTTTACTGGGAAATGGATGTTTCAGGTGGAACTGCTCAGCTAGAAACTTCCAGATCTCACCCCGGTGATGACGGGGCACGCCTTTAACAGAGTGGAAAAGATTAAACCAGGCTTTACGCACAGAATTCAGATCACTGATTTAAAATAAATAAATAAAAGAGTTGTTTCATTACTGCAAATTCTTTGGGTGTGCACACATGTGCAGGGGCATGTGGCGGTGAGTACCAGAGCAGAGCACACGGAGGCCCAAAGCCAACCTTAGAGTTGTTCATCAGGGACGCATGCCATCCACTCACTCGTTAGTTAGACATGGCTGCCTGCTAGGCGCATCCCAGTCAGTCCCAGGGACGCACCTATCTCTGCTTCCGAGCACTGGGACTGCAGGCAGGCACTATTGCTCCCGGCTTTTCATATGGGTTCTGGGAGCCAAACTGAGGCCCTCACTCTTGCGAGGCAAGCGCTTCATGGCCTGTGCCACCCCTCCTCTCTAATCAATGGGATTCCTGTTCCGTCATGAATTAGCTGCACAGGAAGGAGCGGAGAATGTGACGCGCTCACCCCTCTCCCATCAGCCCTCCCATCTCCCACTGCCCCCTCTCCTTGGCTTTGACCCTCGTACCTTTCTAGCTTTCAAAGGATACGTTATGATCTGACTAGACTCTGCAAAGGACAAGCCTGTGAGTTAGGGCAGGAATCCAGACCCGACACGACCCAACCTGACGCCAACTAACAATGCTCCAAGGAAATGAAAGGAGAATGCACAGAACAGGAGAGAACCAACGAGACGGAGAGCTCAGGTGAAGGAGGGCTGGCCCTTCGCATCTCAGCAGCCAGGACCTCACAGCCGCCTTCATGCAAGCCAAACCTTGAAGACGAAGGAAGGTGTCTTGAGAGGCTCAGGGTACCTTAGACAGCTGTTTTTCTCCACCTGTGTATCAAGTTGGGGGAAGTGGAAGGAAGGTCCCTGTGCTGCATACAGTCCACGCTTTCTCTAAGTGTTTACCTCAGCACTCACTTGATGACTCTGAGTGGGGAGGAAGGGTGGGCTTCTACAGGACGCACGCATCTCCTGACCCCTGGAATCCCTAAAATTGGCCTCGTTTCTGCAGATGTGGCTAAAGTCGGGACTGACGGCATGGCGCCTAGAACTTGGACTTCATATCGTGACACAAACGTCCCTGCCAGCAGACCCAGGAGGTGTTGAGAAGCGGAGCCCGTGTGCCCATGGAAGCGGAGGAGGCTAGCTTAAGGTCATGAAGCACTGTAGCCAGCCGAAGCTGGGAAGGCCCAGGTACAGTGGGGCTGACATCTTGACTTGTCGAAGAAAAAAGTGTGTGCGTGTGTTTCAAGGTTAACTTTATAATTTGATAATTCTGCGCATGTGTAAACCACACACAGACTGCTGCCACTCACACTTTTCTCCCCAGTTTTTACAAATGCTTCATACAATCCATTGAGCATATTCTTCCCCTCCAACTCCTCTCCCCTAACTTCATCTCTCCCTCCCTCCCTCTCTCTCTCAAACACACACACACACACACACACACACACACACACACACATACACACACACCACACACACCACACACACACCTGCCAAAATAAAAGAAAAAAAAAAAGAAGCTAAGAAATAACAAGCCATAGCAAACAAAACCCTCTCCAAACCCATGGAGTCTGTTCTGTGTTGGTCACCTGCTTCTGAGCAGGGGCCTGCCCCGGAACTTGACTGCTACACCACTGGAGAAAACCGAATTCCCCTGTGCCAGCACCTATCAATTGCAAATAACATCCTGGTTAGAGGTGGGACTGACTTCATGTCCCCTTTGCCTTTCCAGGATGGAATGTTGTGGGCCGTGAACCTGTGCAGGTCTTGTCCTCAGAAGACAGTTCTCAGGAATTGGTTCTCTCCTCCTTGTGGAATCCAGAGACTGGGCTCAGTTCATCACGCCTACACGCCCATGTGCACACCCCACACGGAATGATCTCGCTGGCCAACTAGTGCTGCTTTGGCCACCAAATCTGTAGTTATTCGCTATGGTAGCGACAGGAAGCTAGCACACCCTAATGGCTGCTTTCTAATAGCACTTCTACTCCTTCTCTCCTTCCTTACCATGCCTGCTCAGATCTTAGATGTGTGTGTGTGTCTGTGTCTGTGTGTGTGTGTGTGTGTGTGTGTGTGTGTGCATGCGCACACACATATGCAAGAGGGATGTGGGGCAGAAAGAGAAGGAACAAGTCTGTAATACTTCAGACCCCGACTAAAAGTAAACTAGAACACAGTCAACATGACGAGTGATTTATAGAGGGGCTTTTTCACCAAATGCTTTCGGTCAAACTGGAAATTCTTCCCAAGTTAGGAGATGTCCAATTTCCTCTCATTACTAAATCATTCCCATTATCTTGTCAGAATTATTTGGGGGAGGAAGAGAACACTGGTCACGTTACCCGACAATACCAGGCACTCTTATATTGCAGGATTAGCAGAGTCTGGGGTTTAAAGCAAGAAGTCATGCAGGCAGACCCAGTGCCTTCACTCAGGCTGTCCTAACACCCTCCCCATGCTCAGGTCTGTTCTACTCCTAATTCAAGAGGACACCTGTCACACAAGGCCAGCAGCTAGGGAATTCTGGCTAGACAAGAGACTGTTCACCCAACTCATATGTGAACAACTGTTTATTTTCACTATTGTGAAAAGCAATATATGCATTTTCTGTAAAAGAAAAAAACTCTGGCAATGCAAAGGGTATAAAAACAAAAAGCAAAACCCACCTATAACTAGAGTGGACATGCAGTTCCATCATTCAAAGCAGAACACTTCAGAAAGGGAGGAGGGGAGGAGGAGGAGGGAGAGGAGGAAGAAGAAAAGGGGGTACCCACTGCTTATTTTATCAGCAAGGGCTGGTTTATGGGGCTGTGCCAAAGAACCCAGGAGGCACATTTACCTACCTATAACTTAGACATCTACAAATGCATTGTGAGAGTTTCTCTATGTAGAGTAAGTACCAACTGTGAGTGAGACCATGAATACTGTTAATACTCTCAACATATGGAAATGCTTACTGTGTTGTTTCCCTGGAATATGCATGGAAGGGTCACATGGCTGGGTCACTTTGTTTTGGTTTCAGCTACTAAAAACATAACCCAGTGGGCATTCTTATCGTAAACCTGTGGCTGATTAATTTCTAGAACAGGTTTCTGGGAACTGCACTGCCGGGTGACAGGTAAGTGGAGTTTGCATCTGACACATTCCGCTGATTGTTTATGTATTCACTTCACAACAACACCCGAGAAAACCAGCTACCTGCGCTTCTAGGATTCAGTACCTTGCTTTTTTTCAAGAAATCATTTGATGCACATCAAACTTTGAATGACTTAATATTCCACAGAATTCTTTCTTTTCCCAAGTCCTCTTCTTAATCTGCTTCTCCCTTCTCTTGGCAACGTGGAACCATTTCTAAATCCCTATTAGGAGGAAAAGACTCATCACCCACACCAGGACTGTTCTCTCTCTCTCTCTCACACGGTCTGAGGTGACTTAGCCTCTGCTTGAATAGTCGAAAGCATGGTTTTGGTTTAGGATCATTTAAAAACTCTGAGACAGAGATGACCAGTAGCCATTTATCTGAAGTTGCTAAGTCTTCAGGTGTTGGAAGTGGATGACAGGGCCTCTGCTGTTTGTCTACATTCATTCCTTCAGGGAACGATCAAATTCCCTGAATTTGACGGCAAAAGAAATTCTAGATCAGCACTACCCAACTCCAGTCCACGGGCTCTAGACACTTGAAGCCAATTATCTCCCTCACCGAACAGAACAGGAAATACATGCCCAGATGCCAGACCTCTGAGCAGCTGCCAGAGAGCAAGCAATTGCTTTTGAGGTGCCACGGCAGAACATTGTCTAGTTTACTGCGAAAAGGCAAGCCTCTGCTTTCTCTGTTTTCAAAACAGCTACCTGCCAGCGCCCTGTGTAAGGGTCATCTGCAGCAGCCACGAAGGGTAGAAACCCACCAGAACTGCACAGCAGTGCAACAGCAGCAAGCTGGGCCAGGCTTTCTCCTGCTGCCAGCCAGGAGGCAGAAATACAGAGAGGTGAAGACACCAGCCACACTGGCAGCTGCTTGCCTGCACAGAACATGTCTCAACCAGAGGCAGCTTGGCATGACGTGAGAACACCTGCAAGCTGAGGGCCCGAGGTCACTGTCACTCAAACCTCCTAAATCCACAGGAAGGGAGGTCAAGGCAGCAATACCTGCCCACGAGCATTAAAACCTACCCAAGTCAAAGCTCAGAAAGAAGTGTTAATTACTTAATTATTTGCATGAGGTTAAGTGTGTGTGTGGGTGGCGTGGGGTGGGGTGGAGGTGTTCAGGCATGTGCATATAATGGCCCAAAGTTGACATCAAGTGTCTTCCTCAGTAGCTCTCCACTTTGAGTCAGGCTCTCACTGAATCTGGAGGTGAGGTTAGTCTGGCTAGCCAGTCTTCCGAGAGGGAATGCCCTGTCTCTGCCTCTTGAGTGCTGGACTTATGGGTAGTTGGCACACATGTTTAGGCTTTACATGGCTCTGAGGATGTGAACTCCAGTGCTCACACTTGCACAGCGAGTGCTTTATCCACTGAGGCACCTCCTAACACAGTAGACCGTTTCTAACAGTGGCTTAGAGCTGGGCCGGCAGCTCAGCGGCTGAAGACACTGGCCGCCAGAGAAGCCGGGGCTGACTTCCAGCACCCACGTGGGGGCTCTCAGCTGTCTATAACTCCAGTGCCAGGGGATCTGGCACCCTCTTCTGATCTTTTTTGGGCACCAAACATGCACGTGGTATATGGACATACATGTAGGCAAGAAAACCATACACATAAAAAATAAATAAACTGTTGTTGAGGATTGCTTTGGTGCTGTTTGTATTTTGAGTCTGCTTCCTCAAGAGGGGCCGCCCCGAAGAGGAGTGCATCACTTACTCAGGAGAACCTTCCCCCCATATTGACTGGTCAATAAAGATGGCAGAAGCCAATGGCTGGGCGGGATAAGGTGGGATTTCTGGGTCACAGGAGGAAGAGGAGGAGAGAGAGGGGGAGAGGGACTTGAACGAGGCTGTGGGGAGGCTCAGAAGCAATAGAGGACAAGTAACTGATGCAGGGGCTTCCTCCGGACAACAGACACAGCTGCGGGAAGACCCTGTGACGGCACACCTGCCTGGAGCCTCATTCAGAACTAGGGTGAGCTGTGCTCAGTAGCTCTGAAAGCAGATGGCCCTCAGCAGGCTCCCAGCTCACACCAGTGTCTACTAAGGCCCTCAGCAGGCTCCCAGCTCACACCAGTGTCTACTAAGGCCCCAGCAGGCTCCCAGCTCACACCAGTGTCTACTAAGGCCCTCAGCAGGCTCCCAGTTCACACCAGTGTCTACTAAGGCCCTCAGCAGGCTCCCAGTTCACACCAGTGTCTACTAAGGCCCTCAGCAGGCTCCCAGTTCACACCAGTGTCTACTAAGGCCCCAGCAGGGCTCCCAGTTCACACCAGTGTCTACTAAGGCCCCAGCAGGCCCCCAGCTCACACCAGTGTCTACTAAGGCCCTCAGCAGGCTCCCAGTTCACACCAGTGTCTACTAAGGCCCCAGCAGGGCTCCCAGTTCACACCAGTGTCTACTAAGGCCCCAGCAGGCCCCCAGCTCACACCAGTGTCTACTAAGGCCCCAACAGGCCCCCAGCTCACACCAGTGTCTACTAAGGCCCAGCAGGGCTCCCAGTTCACACCAGTGTCTACTAAGGCCCCAACAGGCCCCCAGCTCACACCAGTGTCTACTAAGCCCCAGCAGGGCTCCCAGCTCACACCAGTGTCTACTAAGGCCCCAGCAGGGCTCCCAGCTCACACCAGTGTCTACTAAGGCCCCAGCAGGCTCCCAGCTCACACCAGTGTCTACTAAGGCCCCAGCAGGGCTCCCAGCTCACACCAGTGTCTACTAAGGCCCCAGCAGGCCCCCAGCTCACACCAGTGTCTACTAAGGCCCCAGCAGGGCTCCCAGCTCACACCAGTGTCTACTAAGGCCCCAGCAGGCTCCCAGCTCACACCAGTGTCTACTAAGGCCCCAGCAGGGCTCCCAGCTCACACCAGTGTCTACTAAGGCCCCAGCAGGCTCCCAGCTCACACCAGTGTCTACTAAGCCCCAGCAGGCTCCCAGCTCACACCAGTGTCTACTAAGGCCCCAGCAGGCTCCCAGCTCACACCAGTGTCTACTAAGGCCCAGAAGGCTCCCAGCTCACACCAGTGTCTACTAAGGCCCAGCAGGGCTCCCAGCTCATACCAGTGTCTACTAAGGCCCATGGCAAGAGAAATAACTACTGCTTTACTTCAACACAAAAATACATCTAAATTAAGCTCTAAAATATGTTTTTTTATTCTTTAAGAACTTCTAACTTATTAAACCCTGATGTGTTTAGTGTTTTTATTACTTGTGTGTGTGTGGACAATGTATGTGTGGATCTGTCCCATGACATGTATGTGGCAGTTAGAGGACAACTTTGTAGACGGTCTCTCCTCCCACCTTCCTGTGGGTTCCACGGGATCAAGCTCTGGTTGACAGCCTTGACAGCCCGTGTAACACGCACTTTACAGTCCTAGTAACGTTACCAGCCTCAGACTGATGTTTTTATAATACATGGTAAAAATAAATTAGAGCAAAACAAAATGAGAGACATGCAGGGGGCGCAGGGAGGGCACAAGGAGAGGAACAGCCGAGGACAAGGTGGACATGATGTGCATCCACGGAAATGGCAAACCTGTTACTTAGTGAGTCACCCAAGGAACTAGAACAATTAAAACAAAAACCCAGAATGAGAGAGCCAGAGTGAGGAGACGCACTCACATGGTTCTCGAGGAACCGTGACAAACTGCTGGAAACATTTCCAGATTCTTCTCGAGCTCTGCACTCACCTCCTCAAGACAAAGCAACAGTTAAGGGCAACCATGTGTCCCGCCCTCAAGCCATCTAGGGCACGGTCGGGTGCCATGCTCAGGGCCTCAGGCCACCCACTTCACAGCTAGCATCGCCACCCACGGCTTCCATGTGCACAGAGTAAGGCTCAGCAGCCAAGAGCATGTACTGCTCTCGCAAAGGACCTCAGTTTGAGTTCAGGATGAGGTAACTAATGACAACCACCCATAACTCTGCTTCCAGGGATGCCAAGCCTCTAACGTTAGTGGGCACTGGCACTCACATACACACACACACACACACACACACACACACACACACACATGAAATACATCTTTTCAGAAAAATGTAAAAACCAAGTGGGGCTCACCCAGAGCCGTGGGTCTTTGCTCAACAACAAGATACTTGCTCCCCTGGACTGAGGTCCCAACCCGGCCCACCCTCTGCTGCCTCCCTAGGATACCCGAGCAGCAAGAAAGCACACAGTTGCTTTTTAACTTCCTGTTTAACTCATCACTTATTCAGCTCACAGGCAACATAGTGGTGCCTGGTTTTCCGGGCATTCTAATTATTAATGTAATTATGACCACGAAAGGTGACGGAACCCACATCAATCAATCAGACATCTGGAAAAACAGTAAGTAAAGATGAAAGGCCAGACTACCCAGAAACTAGACTTGCAAATCCCTTTATCCCACCCTCTCGTCGCCGCGGAGGGTGAGGCCAGCCAGATAGCAACTGATAGAGCTTACCCTGCCCCACAGCTGAGTGCACTTTTTCCATGTCAAACTTAATTTTGGATCTTCCCGGAGTGCTCAGCATTTTTTCCCACACTGCAGTTACTTCTTTAAGACAAGGAGTGATTTCTTCATAATCAAGCTTCAGGCGTTTGTTCAGCAAATCATTCTCAGAGGCTGGAAGAGAAGAGGGAGGGCAGGTGAGTAGGAGCTCCTGAGTGGCCGGGCACGTGCAGCAGCACAGGTCAGCCTGAGCCCGCCTCTCCTCCTCTTAGGCAGGCTAACATGTATCTTCGGCAATACCACCCTACTGTGCCCATCCTAAAGCAGAGTCAGGCCTGGTCAGTACTTGGATTTCCTTGATCTCTCCTTCTCCTCCCTCTCCATCTCCTCCTCCCCCTTCTCTTTTTTTGAGACGGGGTTTCTCTATGTAGCCCTGGCTGTCCTGGAACTCACTCTGTAGACCAGGCTGGCCTGCCTCTGCCTCCCAAGTGCTGAGATTAAAGGCGTGCGCCACCACTGCCTGGCGCTTTGATTTCTCTTAACCACCCCCCACCCCCCACCCCACACACACATGGCAGGGACTTCTGGCCTTACTACTAAGGTATACTCCACTTGTGCTCAATCCTGTCCATTTCCATGGCCACCCTATCAAGACAGAGCTAACTCACTGGCATTCCCAGTGCTTGACATGGCAGAGTCTCAGTAGCTTTTGTTCACTAAGCTTGAGACAGTCTAAGTTTCTCTTTAGTGAGTAGACGAGCCTCATTAGGTGTTGTCAACCATTAGTACTGTCTCTGTGGCAGAGATCCCCTTTCACGGGACATCTCACAAATCTGAATCTCACCAAAAAGGACCAAAGCCACATTGAGAATTACACTTAAATTACGAAATAGAAAGAAACCAATGAAGAAAGACTTTTGGGTCTCATGTGTATTTTTAAAACTCCCCAATACGAAGAAGCATGTCACTAGAGCTGAGCTGAGCTGAGCTCAGCACATCAGGACCATCACCGGCCTCCTCAGGCTGACTGGAGCCAGCACTGGGCTCTGAGCGCCAGTGGCTTCATTCGCAGTGAACTTGGTCATAAGCTTGTCCGTGTCCCCAGCACTGCCTAGCAAATGACCAGACCACCATCTCAAGTCCACAGGACCTCACACAGCCAAAAAAATGATGCCAGAAGACTTGGCCTGAGCTGAATCCAAGGATCTGGTGGCACCCCCTGCCTCAGATTCCCAAGGACACTGCTGACTAGAGTCAGCGGCCTGTGGAATGCTTTATCAGCTAAGGCAGGACCCATAGCTACAGACACCCAGGCCTCCACAGTACTGCTGAGAAGCCTGCATGCCCACACCCTTCCTGGACGGAGGCAAACAGCACAGATTGAAATGTGATTTTTGCAGGATTTTCCCGACACAGCAATGGCCACATGAGCTAACTTGACACTGTGACTGCTGTCCAGCTTTGAAGTAAACCCCCAGGGCAGGGCAAGCTCCTGGCACTGTCCCCAGGCTCCCACTAAATCCCAACCCCCCCAAAACTCTTCGGCAAATTATCACCATCCCTTGCAAGCTAGCTGACAAAGTAAACTTTCAAGGGCTCAGCAATGAAATGACCCCTATGCCTAAAAAGATTTAAGAAAAAAATTATACTTTAAATTATTTTCTACAATAAACTTAAGAAAAACTTTGTAAATTGAAAGGGCTTCAAGTACAATTTAAGATGTAATGTATTACCATGGATTTGTAGACTACATAACACAGTATACTAGTTGGGCATAAAATGTTATCTTAGATGAATTACTCTGATAAGCACTGCCGCTCCTGTGCCAAGGTGATGCTGTCCTCCACTAGGCTGTTCACAGCTTTATTTTAAAACACAGGGAAAGTGACCTCACAGAGAGGCACAGCAGGGGCTGCGTGCCCAGCAGAGATGTGATGTGTGAGCACTGGCTGGCTTTGTTTTGTTTTGTTTTTCTTTTTTTAAAAACTTTTTATCAAGCTGGGCGGTGGTGGCGCACGCCTTTAATCCCAGCATTTGGGAGGCAGAGGCAGGAGGATTTCTGAGTTCCAGACCAGCCTGGTCTACAGAGTGAGTTCCAGGACAGCCAAGGCTACACAGAGAAACCCTGTCTCAAAAAAACAAAAACAAAAACAAAAAAAAAAACCAAAACCAAACAAACAAAAAAAAATCTTTATCAAATTGACACAAGGTAGGGTCATCTGGGGACTGACTTTCAATTAAAAACCTGCCTGTGCTTGGCGCGAGAGGGCCCGGCCGACTGTGGGGCAGTGCTATGCCTGGGCAGGTGGTTCAAGGTTAAGGAAGGTAGCTGAGCAAGGCAGGCGGAGGAAGCCAGGCAGGAGCGTTCCTCCAAGGTCTCTGCTCCAGTTCCTGCCCTCAGCTCCTGCCCTCGCTAATCAGAGGATGGGCTGTAAGCAAGAGGTCAGATAACCCTTCTCCTCCCCAAGCTCTTTTTTTTTTTTTTTAAAGTGTTTTATCACAGCAATAGAACGCAAACTAGGACACATATCTGTGTCACTGGGAAGGAAGGACACCCACAGTCCCAGCCGCTAAGCGTCTACACCACAGGGAGGCAGACTTAGACAACCGGGTCCCGGATGAAATGCTTCCAGAATAGCAATTAGTATTGTATCTATAGATTCCAAAAGCAGAAAACAGACTCAGCCAGAGAACGCCTTTGCCATGTGCGCTCCTCTGTTTTCTTTACTAAAGAACATGCAAGTCAGCTTGATCTGATCAGGCTCACCCTGCAGCTTAAGCCTCTTAAGTGTATAAAAAAAAAAATCACAGAGCAATAGTTTGTTTACACAGCGAACCCTCTGTGTTCCTGTCTGACCTAGCTTCTATATTTAATGGCTCCAACCCAATTCACTGCTATCAAGTTTACCAAATATTTTGAAGCAATCCACTTGCTACTGTTGATTTCTCAGTAATATAGGTAGCTAATAAGTTGATTAGCACTTCCTATATTAAACTTAGGAAGTTGATTACACTTTGACCACAAGATAAACATATCCCAGGTTAAACAGAGGTAAGATAAGTGAACCCAAGCGGTAGAGCTGTAAGACCAGCAGAACAAACACGCCCGTGGCCTGGTGAAGTGACAGCGGGCACAGCACAGCCCTGCCCAGGTGACCAGGGCAACCTAGCGGACACTCCCTGCTCACGTGGGTCTGCCAGCCGTCCTGGCACAGCAGCACACACTGTTCCTGAGGTACACTGACCCTATGTCACCAACTGTGCTCATGACTTCTAACATTCCCAAGAGCAGCCAACCTCTCTCTCCTCTCGGAAAACCTCAGGCTGAAGCACCACGCATCAGAACCACGTAATGAGCATCACGGATTTCTGTCCTCAACACAGATCTCCAAACACACAGCTGTTGTCTTCTTGATGCCCTTTGTAATGCTATGACCACAAGACACCTTTATTATTATCATCCGCACCCCTCCCCCTAACCTGCATGCCTGTGGGTGTGCCTGCATACGCCATGAGCAGGTGTGGAGGCAGAGGACAACCTGCAGGAGTCGCTTCTCTCCCCTGTGGGTTCTGAGTGCTGACCCCAGCCATCGGGCTTATGTGGCAAGGCTCTTTCCTTGTTGAACTATCTCACAGGCCCATAATATTTTTTTTTTTTCCCGAGACAGGGTTTCTCTGTGTAATCCTGGCTGTCCTGGAACTCGCTCTGTAGACCAGGCTGGCCTCGAACTCAGAAATCCGCCTGCCTCTGCCTCCCAAGTGCTGGGATTACAGGCGTGCGCCACCACGCCCGGCTCGGCCCATAATATTTTTAATTTTTATTTTATTTAATCTTTATTATAACTTCTTATATATATTTTGATATATCGCAAGGTATTTATTTTCTATTTTCCTCTTATTGTAAATAAAACAAACAAGAAAAAGAGCCAAAGAAAGAGCACAAGAAACACAGACATAGAAACACACACACAAGGATCCCATAAAACCACAAAACCAGAAGCCACAATAGACATACACAAAGGTCACATGGGCTAAAAAAAATTAAAAATAAAAACAAAGCAAAAAGGAGCCGGGCGTGGTGGCGCACGCCTGTAATCCCAGCACTTGGGAGGCAGAGGCAGGCGGATTTCTGAGTTCGGGGCCAGCCTGGTCTACAGAGTGAGTTCTAGGACAGCCAGGACTACACAGAGAAACCCTGTCTCAAAAAAAAAAAAACAAAAAAAAAACAACAACAACAACAACAACAAAACAAAAAGCAAAAACCGAGTGTCCTGACTAAGCAGAGGCTTCCTTCTGCAGAGCGTGGGAACAAGTACAGGGAGCCACGGGCAGACATGGACAGTGAGGGAGCCACAACACTCAGTTCTAAACAGGAAGTCGCCATGATTCCCTCCCCTTATGGCTCAGGGAACCTTCTGGAAGAGAAGGAAGGACTGTACAAGCCAGACGAGATGGGGGACACCAAGGAAACAAAGCCTTCTAAACATATCAGGACACAGGAACTCACAGACACTGTGGCAGCATGCACAGGGCCTGCAGGAGTCTGTGCCAGATGGGCCCCATGGCCGAGAGGAGAAGTAGACAGCCTAGAAGTTATCTCTAATTGATAACAATTGGCAAACGAAAAACTAGTTTTCTCCATAGAGTCTCATGGGGTTTATAAACCACTCTTAAGGGCAGATCCTGTGCCCAGCAGTAGATAGATGGTCAACACAAAAAGAACTCAGTAGCATCTTTGGATGTTCTTTGTCTCACCAAACACACACACACACACACACACACACACACACACACACACACACACAGCAGAACGATGAAGTAGGAAAAAGCTTAATACTGATCTGTCAAAAGCTGCTCACTGCGCCCTGACTAAACCACCTGCCCTGAGCGGCAATGCTCCGAGCCAGAGCGCGCTGGCTTCTCTAGGCAGCTGCTCCAGCTGCTGGATCGCCATCACATCACGGGGCTTTATTTCATCAGTTCACGTCCTCTGATCAAGAGGATCTACGTTTCTCACTTGACTTCTCCGCAGTCTGTGCCCTTCTCAGCCCCAGGCATTGTATTTGTGTATGGTGCTGCTGTAACTCTCAGATGCCTGACCACGAGGAGGACATCTGCCTGCCACTGTCACACTAGCTAGGAAGAGCAGCAGGGAGTTCTAGCCAGCTTCATGGGACATGACACATTCTGACAGTTTGTTCCTAAGATCTGGTGTCTTAGTAACTTTCAGTTCTATTCAAGCACTCAAGCTTCGGGGTCCTATTCAAAGACAAAAACCTATGACCAAACATAATGCTCACCCAAACACGCTAATTCCAAAACTGCTTTAAGGAATGGCAATGGGTGACCCTCCCGCTCCAGCCCCACCTCCCTCTCGGAGGGTGTGCTCCCCTTCCCACTCAGAATCTAGGAATTCAAATCCAGGCACTGGTTTACAAAACTCTAAACTTTCCAAATTCCTGTCATTTTCATAACGGTTATATCTGTCCAGGTAAACTTTTACCCAGGAACTCACTGAACAGCCACACAAAATGGAATTATCTACCTTAAGGTCCTACGCAGGATCAGTCTATTCTCACTACCTAGGCAGAAATTATGGATGGGGATAAAAAGGGAAAACAAACAAACAAACAAAAACCCATAAACCCACCACCACAACAAACAAACCCACCACCACAACAAAACCAACCAGCCAGCCAGCCAGCCAATACAAACCCCTTCTGAGAGTCAGAGCTTACACGGCAGCTTGTATTCAGAAGCTCTGGATATAATGCTTCTCATGCTACACAGGGATGTGTGACACTGGGTAAGACTCACTTTAAATGTCTGCAGAGTAAATGGTGTCACTACTGCTTTGAAACAGTAAATAGACATGGCAGGCATCCACATGAGTGAGGATTTACCCCCTCGCCTATTGTTTTAAAGACTGTGTCCTGGCCGGGCGTGGTGGCGCATGCCTGTAATCCCAGCACTTGGGAGGCAGAGGCAGGCGGATTTCTGAGTTCGAGGCCAGCCTGGTCTACAGAGTGAGTTCCAGGACAGCCAGGACTACACAGAGAAACCCTGTCTCGAAAAACCAAAAAAAAAAAAAAAAAAAAAGACTGTGTCCTGAGTACAAGGATTGAGTAAGAGCATCCGTGTGGCTCAGCGCCACTCCCCAAACCAACCTTGTAGCTTCTGGTTCTCCTTCTCCATCCTGAGCAGCAGGATCTGCTGCAAGATGGCCTTTTTCCACAGCTCGCGAAGCTCGCATGATGTCCTCTTCTTTTCTTCCTGTACTGGGCCAAACGGCCCGTCCTCACATACTGGTTCTAAAGGGGAGCGCGGAGGGAGCTCTCCCAGCTCGGAATAATCTGGAAACAAACGAAATGGACATTGCGGGATGGTATTTCTTTCCTTTTAGAATCTTATTTGTGTGTGTGTGTGCGTGCGTGCGTGTGACAACTGTGTGGAGTGAGTTCTCTCCTTCCACCTGTATGTGGATCCTTGCAACTGAACTCAGGGCACAGGGCTAGGACAATAAGCCCCTTTTACCTACTGGGTCATCCCACCAGCCTCAGAATGCTCTGCTTTTTTTCAACAACAAACAATATGTATTCAAATGATTTACCAACTCAGAAATTTCTCCTCAATTAGCTAAGACATGACATCGGCGAATGTAAAATGTGTGTTTTGAGCTGGGTGGTGGTGGCGCGCGCCTGTAATCCCAGCACTTGGGAGGCAGAGGCAGGCGGATTTCTGAGTTCGAGGCCAGCCTGGTCTACAGAGTGAGTTCCAGGACAGCCAGGGCTACACAGACCTGTCTCGAAAAAACCAAATCCAAAAAACCAAAAAAAAAAAAAAAAAGAAAATGTGTGTTTTGGGTCCAGCAAGATAGCTAAACAGGTAAAGGCACTTGTCATCAGGCTGGACACCTGAATTTAATCTCTGGAATCCACATGAAGGAGAAAAAGAACTGCTTCCCAAAAGTTATCCTCTGGTTTTCACGTGAGTGCCGTGTGGTATATGCATGCTTACCCCCAGCCCCCACATACACATAAATAAATGTGATTTAAAAATTATGTTTTAATACTCACCATAATATGTTATGTATGAGTCACAAACATGAAATGACACATTAACTAGGAAGCAAAGCTTCAGTAGTTGGGCAAATGTCTGAAGAGACTTTTAGGGTTTAAGATGACCTTTGGGGGGGTTATTTAATAACAACTGATCATATAGTTGTTACTATGCTTCTATAATCACTTATGTAATACAACCAGCCTAAGCCTCCAGTACTTGGTTTTGCAAATCTACTTTTATATTTAAAAAAAAAAAAACCCTGATATAACAACAAACAAACAAACGAGGTATAGGTGTTTGCAACTTTCCAGTGTCACACAGTTAGGCAGCAGGCAACTAGCATGGGGGCACAGCAGCTTGGCTTACACAAGCACCCTCACTGTCACACCATTAGATACTCTGGCAAAGTTAAATGTATTTAGGCGACAGTGTGAACTGGGACTATTATCAGCTCCCCCAATCAAATGCAGGACACTAGTGGTACTGGGCATTTATAAAGGTAGTCACTTATCCTGACACACAACTGCCAGAAAAGGAAACTAATGCCCAGAAAGAACTATCTAATAAGAGAGCAGCTGCCCGGCTCAGAAGCACCTGCTTCCCACAGATGCAAATTCAATTCGAGTGTTCCCACATCAGTTCTAAATGGCTGTGTTTTAACTCCTCACATTTCACGAATCTATATCCCTTTCTTTTCAGAAACCATGTTCCTGGTACACACAATAGTGTAACTCTCAAATATCTTACAGACATATACAATGTCACACCTGTTCACAGTGACCCTCACACTAACGGGTCTCACATGACGAGCAGCATCACAGGAGCTACTGTGCACACTGAATTTAAGAAGCTTGAGCCTCCCCAGGCGGTGGTGGCGCACGCCTTTAATACCAGCACTTGGGAGGCAGAGGCAGGAGGATTTCTGAGTTTGAGACCAGCCTGGTCTATAGAGTGAGTTCCAGGACAGCCAGGACTACACAGAGAAACCCTGTCTTGAAAAACCAAAAGAAGCTTGAGCCTTAAAATTACCCAAATAGAATCTTTTTTGACTGCCTGATCCAATACCATCCGGAGTTCTCATTTCCCTAACAGCCAGTGGCCCCGGCCTTCCTGAAGTTGGACAGGGATCCTGCCATGGCAACCTTGAGCTCACACTGAAGTGCACATCCGTAATTTCTTCTAGAACCTGCCCAATTGAACTCCTAATAACACTGGGTTTTAACTCTGCCAGGAACAGGGAATCACCTTAGTAGTTTAAGCTGCTTGGTCTCAGGTCCAGGATGGCTTCTGACTAGAGCTGTCTACAGAGGCTTACAGAGGACCAACTTTGACTTCAGTATTTGCCAAAACTAGATCTGCAACATTCCAAGTACTGTTTGGTGGTGGTGAGAAGTTTAAGGCATAAGCCATCTTCCCAGTGTTCTCCGCTTTGGCCTACTTGCCAGCCACTGGGGCAGTATATTGGGTGGCACAAATAAATTATCTTGTCTGATTTTCATAACACTACAAAACAGACTTCAAACTAAAACCAATCAGAAGAGATGGAGAAGGACATATATACTCAAAGGAAAACTCCACCAAAAGGACACTGTAATTCTGACATCTATATACCAAATGCAACAAGACAAACGAAACACTACTACAGCTGTTAGTACACATGTTAACTCCCCCACACGGAGAGTGGAATCTTTCAATACCCTACACTTACCAACAGACTGGTCAGTAGAGAAATACTGGACCTAACATATTTACAGAACATTTCACCCCCCAAAATATACCTTTTTCTCAGTATCTCATGGAATTCTCTCCAAAACTGAAAACTCTGACACAAAGCAAGTCTCAATAGATACAAGGAGACTGCAATAACGCCCTGCATGCCATCTGAACACCTTGCATAACAAAAACAAAAGGCTTATACAAATTCATGGAAACTGAACAACTCTCCACTAAGGAAAAAAGTGGGTCAAGACTAAAATTAAGGAAGAAAATAAAGACTTTCTTCTACACTAGAATGAAAATGAATACACAATATACCCAAACTTCTGAGACAATGAAGGCTGTTCTTAGAGGCAAGCTCATCGCACTAAGTGCCTACATAAAAAAAATTGGACAGATCTCTTACAACATCATAGCTGTAAGCTCTAGAATAAGAAGAAATCAAACCCCAAAGGAGTAGATGGCAAGAAATAATCAAACTCAGGGCTGAAATCAATAAAATAAGAACACCACCACAAAGAATCAATGAAACCAAGAGTTGGTTCCTTGGGAAGATCAGTAATATTAACAAACCCTTAGCCAGTAAACTAAGTGGCAGGAAGAAAAGATCCAAATGAATAAAACAGAGATGAGAAGGGGGCACAGCACGGCAAACGAAATCCAGTGAGTCACAAAGACAAACTTTAAAAACATGTACGCCACCAAACTGGAAAATTAGAAAGAAATGGCTTTCTTGTTAAGTACCAGTTATTAAAGTTAGATTAAGATCAGATAGTCGATTTAAACATACCTATAACCCCTAATGACATAGAAGCAATAATTAAAAGTCTCACAACAACAACAACAACAACAACAACAACAACAACAAAAAGCCCAGGCCAGGTGGTTTTAATTCAGAATTCTACTTCAGAATTCAGGCTTTCAAAGAGTTAATGCGAACACTCTTCAAATTCCTCCACAAAATAGAAACAGAAGGAACACTGCCCAATATACTTTATGAGGCCACAGGTACCCTGATATTCAAACTACATAAAGACCCAAAAAGAAAGAGAATTACAGACAAGTTTCTCTTACAAACATTGATGCAAATATTCTCAATAAAAATACTTGTAAACTGAACCCAATAATACATAAAAAAAAAAAGATCATCTACCATGATCAAGTTGGTTTCATCCCAAAGAGGCTGGGATATGGAAATTGATAAATCTAATCCTCCAAGGAATACTGATTACCGTGCACAGAATTCAACTCCAAATGGATCAAAGATTTCAACATATGATCAGATAAAACATAAAACACTTAACACAGTAGAAGAGAAAGTGGGGGACAGCCTTGGCCTCACCGGCACAGGAAAAGGCTTTCCCAGTAGAACAGTGTTGGCACAGGCACTAAAGTCAACAACCAATCAATGGGACCTCACGAAACTGAACACTTCTGCATGGCAACGGAAACCATCATTTGAACAAAGATTTTTCCATGCTCAGTAGAGGGCTAATATCCAAAATACATAAAGAATCCAAGAAACCGGATACCAAGAAAACAAATAACCCAATTAAAATACAGGGTACAAATATAAAAACAGAATTCTCAAAAGCAGAAACTCAAATGGCTAAGAAACATTTATAGAAATGTTCAACGTCTTTAATTATTAGGGAAATTCAAATTCAAACTACCTTGAGATTTCATCTTATATCCATCAGAATTAATGATGGGTATAACATTAAGATTAATATAACAAACGACAGCTCATGCTGGTGAAATGTGGAGGAAGAAGAACACAGAGCCATTGTTGGTCAAAGTGCAAACTTGTACAGCCACCATGGGAATCAGTGGGCAGTTCCTCAGGAAGATGCGAATCCACCTCCCTCGAGACCCAGGTATACTGCTCTTGGGTACTCACTCTAATGATGTCCCATCCTACCAGAGGCACTTGCTAACCCATGTTCATCGCTGCTCTATTCATAATAGTCAGAAACCGGAACTGAAGCTATCCCTTAACAGATGAATGGATTCTTTAAAAGTGGTACATTTATGCAATAGAATATTACTTAGCCATTAAGAAAATGAAATCATGAAAATTTCAGGTAAATGGAATAGAATTAGAAAAAAAAATCATCCCATCCAAGGTTAGTGGTTCACACTTTTAATCCCAGCACTTGGGAACCAAAGGCAGGCAGATCTCTGAGTTCAAGGCCAGCCAGGGCTACAGAAACCCTGTCTTGAAAAATCCAAATCATCCTGAGTAAGGTAACCCAGACTCAAAAAGTCAAACATTATGTGTATTTGCTTATATGTGGATTAGCCGTTAAGTCAATAGCCAAGCTACAATCCATAGACCCCAGAGGTTTATAGAGTATGAAGGACTAGGGAGAGGCAGACAGATCTTTTTAGGAAAGGGAAATAAAATAGTTATAGATAGATGGGGGATAGAACAGAGGGAGGGAGGGAAGAGGGCGACAAGGAAGGGAAGAGGGGTAAGGGAGGGGATATGAGTTGCATGTATTTGATCAGTGTGAACCCCAAGATTCATTTTTTTTTTAAACCTGTTTCTGGTTGTGGTGTGGCTTAGCCTTGGCATGCACCTTTAACCTCTCTGGCTGGGAAACAGACAAGCCCTTAGCACAAACCTTTAATCCCAAACAATGAAGGGAAAGTTCATTTGCTTAGTTTGTAGACGGAAGCACCCATGTTTGAAAGTGATGTCTTATTGAGCAGCAAAGTGGCAAATCAGAGAAAGATTTGGCAGATATGCCCAACTCTCAGGGGAAGAGAGGAAAGAGAAGTAACATAAGATGAAAAAGTGCAGAGAGAGAGAAAGACAGAAAGATAGAGAGAGGTAACATAAGATGAAAAAGTGAAGAGAGAGAGAGACAGAGAGAGACAGAGAAAGACAGAGAAAGACAGAGAGGGGGAACAGAGGGGCAGGAAGGAGAAGCAGTTTTATGGGGTAGTTACAGAGACAGGTTGTAGAGAAAGAACAAGGTAGACAAAGGTGAAGACTGAACAAGCCAGAGAATGAGCAGGAGAAAGAAGTTTAGAACAGATTGCTAGAGTTAGCTTAAGGCTAAGCAGAGCAATTTAGCTGGAGAGACTGAGAGGGAAGCCAGATTGAATCAGTCAGCTTGGAGAAGACTTTGAGACAAAACAGCCGAGTTGAACCAGACAACTAGGGTTCAGAAAGAACTAGGAAGGGGTGACCTTATTCAGCAGTAAGTCTCAGAGGCTGAAAATATTTTAGGCCTACATTAGGTTGTAAGGAAGACTAGAAGCTTCCAGAACTAGGCCTAGTTAGCAGACAGAAGCCTTGAAGATGACAATTATTATCAGGAGAATAAAAGATATTTCTACAAATATGGGGAATGACAACTAAAATTAAGGGCTGCCTTAGAGAAACCTAAATAGTAGAAAATTTATAAAATATATTCATGTATGAAGGGGATCTAAATGAAATCATCAAATAATGGGGGAGATCAAGTCCCAACTGGCCATCTCTAGTCATCAAATCAAGTTTCCAGGACTGGAATTGGGTTATATCTATTTGTGTTGTTGGTCCCCATGGAAACTCCCAAACAATTCAGGGTATTGCCAAGTCTATAGGTTGCTCTTCACACACTTGTGGTAAGGCCCACAATACCTACACAACTCTTTGATCAAAGAGAAATCAAGCTGGTGCCTAAATAAAGCCTTCATGCTGATATGCTAGCATCT
The DNA here is from genome assembly GCA_964023405.1 of Apodemus agrarius. Taxonomy (NCBI): domain Eukaryota; kingdom Metazoa; phylum Chordata; class Mammalia; order Rodentia; family Muridae; genus Apodemus; species Apodemus agrarius. Next base: position 43,438,968 of record OZ030016.1, read on the forward strand.
TTGGTACAGGAAGTTGCTCTGGATGGTACCAAAAGATATCCCAGGAGCCTAGGGTAAAAAAGCAACTACTAACTGTTCTTAACACGGAAAAGGTATCAGCAAAATGACTCCTAATGACACAGCCATCAGAGAAGCTCCCTCCTGCAGCAGATGAGAAGAGACCACAGTCAGACAGTGAGACTTTGGAACACCTATTCCTAAAAGGCATGTCTCCATCACATCCCTTCCTCAGAGCCCAGGGAACTCTGCAGAAGAGGAGACCTGTGAGGGGATGGAAGACACCAAGGAAACAAGGCCCTCAGCCAATGAAACTGATGCACATAAGCACATCCAGAGACGGAAGCAGCAGTGCCTGCATGGTCTGTATTAGATGAAGTGGACACATGCTCCCATCCCTACCTCAGAAGCCATCTCCAACTGATAACCTCTTGCAAAGTAAACTTTAGTTTTCTCCCAGTGAGTCTTACTGGGGAAACAAACTACTCTAAAGGGCGGGTTGCACTCCTCGGGTCCTGTCAAGCTTCTCCGTGGTGATTCCTGAGTGTGTGAGTGAGTATCTGTGTCTCTCTGTTTCTTGTACCTTTTTTGAGGTTTCTTTTCCGTCTGCTAATTTGTATTATTATGATTAGTTTTTGTTTTACTGTATCTTATATTGTTTTATCTAGAAACCTGTGTTCTTTAATGAGACAGAAAGGGGGTAGATTTGTATGGGAAGGGGTTTGGGAGGAACTGGGAGGAGTAGAGAAAGGGGAAACTGTAATCAGAATTATTATGAGAGAAAAAATCCATTGTCTATAAAAGAAAAATAAGTTTAAAGGAAATAACTATATATTAATTCCCAAACAAATGGCATTTAATTCATTTAATCCAATAGGGTCTGTGTTATTGTCATAAGAACTGGTGATGAATTCGAATACTATGCAGAATGGTCAGCATTCGGAATGCAGATTCCATTCTAGAAGGTGACTTCACTCCGCACGCTTCACACCCCAGTGTCTGAGTGCTCGATGGCATGCTTTACAAGCACATACCAATTTTACCTCCATCCCACCAGATGACCCAGGAACATTTTTAGGGCTCAATGGAGACACTCAGAACATAGGGCTCATCAGTTAGTGGAGCCAGTAGTGGACCTTGGAGCCCAGAAAAAGTCATCCCCCTGCCTCATTCAGGTATGGGAAGACAGGCAAAAAGGAGATGGTGTCTTAGTCAGGGTTTCTATTCCTGTACATGTATCACAATCAAGAAGCAAGTTGGGGAGGAAAGGGTTTATTCAGCTTACACTTCCACATTGCTGTTCATCACTAAAGGAAGTCAGGACTGGAACTCAAGCAGGTCAGGAAGCAGGAGCTGATGCAGAGGTCATGAGGGATATTTCTTATTGGCTTGCTTCCCTGGCTTGCTCAGCTTGCTTTCTTATAGAACCCAAGACTACCAGCCCAGGGATGGCACCACCCACAAGGAGCCCTCCCCTCTTGATCACTAACTGAGAAAATGCCCCACAGCTGGATCTCAGGGAAGCACTTCCCCAACTGAAGCTCCTTTCTCTGTGATAACTCCAGCCTGTGTCAAGTTGACACACAAAATCAGCCAGTACAGATGAAGAGACGCATGGACTGAATCATACTGGTGCTGCCAAGTTATTCACACCCAAACAAGCAGGCTCCAGGCCTCTCTGCACCTTGGTCACCTACAGGGCACATAGGGAAGGAATAACTTGTAAAGTTCCAAGAGCACTCACCACTGTATTGGGTAAGCTCCAGTGCTTGTTTCTGACTAACACTAGCGACTATGTTCTAAAACCAGAATCTGTGGGCAAAACCTTTGTGCAGCTTAGATTTCTCCATAGATTGGACTTTTTTCATTATTTATACACGTCTTCCTTACTTTGTATGTGCATGTGTGAGTACCTAACCAGTTCAGAGACAGGTCAGATTCCTGGGAGCTGGAGTCAGAGGCGGTTGTGAGCTGCATGCTGTGGGTGCTGGGAATCAGTCAGGGTCTCTGTAAGGACAATATAGGTTCTTAGTGCTGAGCTGTTGCTCCAACCTAGACTGCAGATTTCTTGAAAGGAACACTCACACACTTAAAACACTGGAGAAGAGAAATGTCCCAGGGCCTTCCTCCCAACAACAGGGGACCTTCCTCCCCACTTAACAGCATTGTCAGGGATGGCAATCTCTCCTGGAGTGCTGGGATGGCCTTTGAGCCTCTTTGGCTGCCTGACTCCCCACTACCATCACCAAAGCTCAGTTCTATGGCCACACACACACACACACACACACACACACACACCCATCCCAAGATGTCTGCTCTTGCTCTCTCCTCCTGCCTTGTGGGGTCCCAGGCACCCCTCTGCTACCACAGCACTGGTGCAAGGCTCTCCACTACTTTGAACCCCAAACAAAAACAATATAAGAGGATCCCAGAGAAGGGAGCCGGGGCAGCCTGGAACATCCTGATAAGATTGAGCAGAAGAGAAAGAAATCAGAGGGACAGAACATGGCAAGGATCTGAAGAGCATGCTATACTGGTAGCAAGTAACTGGGCTATGGCTCTCTAAAAACAACTTTATTCTTAACTTACATTATCTATCTATCTGTCATCTATCTATCTATCTATCTATCTATCTCTATCTATCTATCTATCTATCTTTCCTTCCATCCATCCATCCATCCATCCATCCATCCATCCACCATCCCCTCTTCTCATTAAAATCTACAGATAGGCAGATATTGAACACATACATACCTTTATACACATATGACTTTATATAAGAAACGTGGCAGATTCAGTGCTAATCCTCCTATGACCAAGCATGCATCCACTTCAGCCCAAAACAATGGTGGAATAAAATCGAGTTCTGTTCCCAAGGAGACAGTTGAGTGGGTCCCATTCCAGACAGTGTCAGGAGTGGTTGAAGACAGGTCAACAAGGGTGACAGGAGTTCAGAGAGCCATGAATGACGAATGAGCCAACCCTAACAACAGCTCTTCGGTGGGGTTGGGACAGTCAAATGCTGAGTGTGAGGGGCAGCTGTCAAGCCCAGGGAAGGGACCCCAAGCAGCAGACAGAACCAGAGGCCACAAGAGTTCCACCAAGACCAGGGAAAGGAGAGAGGTGCAGGTATACTGCAAGAAATAGGTCAAGTTATAAGTTGGTCACCAAACAAGAGCCACTGTTAAGCAAGATCTCCACCCTGATCCACATTCAGTGAAGAAGTAAAAAGGGGACAAGCTACAAGTTCTGTACCAGAGAGCCTGGAGGCAGGGGCCATGTGCAGTTGGCTTACTGGTCCCACCCTAGGCCCCACAGAGTTTTCAGAAGATGTCAGTGCACTCAGCATTCATCATTTACACCGCTGATGTCTAGGACTACAGTGGCTTCAAGCCTCCTCTTCCTGGAGTCTTCATGGGCACAGAAGACAAAACCTGCCTCTGTGTCCTTCCAACAGCATGTGGGCAATGAGCTGAGTCGCTGGGACGGCTTCTCCAAGTATGGCCCTAATAGTGTCAGGAAGAGGCAACCCTGAGAGCTTGTGACTGATGCAGTCTTGGTCCCACACACCAAGGGACCATAAATCATAAACTCTAGGGTAGACCCAGCAAACAAGGCTTATACAACTGGGCATTGTAATTCACACACATGTTTGAAGGCCCTGGACCTGGGCCTTCAGCATGTTCACTCCAGCTGCATTTTCATACATTTGCCCTAACTACGTGGTGTCATACTATGTGACACTATAACATGAGACAACAGGCATGTCTTGGATTTATTTTATTTTTGCAGTGCTGAGGATCTTAGTGAGGGTTTCGTAAAGTACTCTACCACTGAGCTAACCTCTTAGCCCCAGGGGTACCTTTAAATAAATTTCAGATTAAACAATGACTCTACCCATCATGTGCACCGTGACTATTAAATAAAGTATAAAAATACATCTGTTTTTACAAACACTGGCCAAATCACATTATCTTAGTCAAAGGCAATTGTTTGAACTCAAATTAGTACCATTTTCTTAAGAAATGCATTCAGAAAGGGGCCCCTCCCTACTGACCCAAATCCACCACCCACACAAATCGAGCAATAATAAATTTCCTTCTAAAACCCCCTCCAAATCTGAACATAAATAGTCAGGGACAGAAACCAATGAGTCATTCAAGACAACAGAAAACCAGACTACAGAAAGCTAAGGGCGCGGTTCCCACCCGTGCCGTTTAGCCAAGTGCAGTGAAGCCCAGCTCTGGCCTCTGCAAACCAGGATGCTGCTGGGGAAGGCCCGGGCAGGGGGTCGGGGCGCTCTGCTGCTCGGTGTCTACTGAGGCGTGGTGAAAAGACCCAGGGAGGACACCCACTTCCTTACTCATCCCCAAGCTTCTCCCAGTCACAGCCCAGGTGAAGGCATGGCCCGGGTGCTGCAGAGGCTAAAAGGAGACCTAGAAAGAGTCAAGAGATTAAAGTGTGGAGAAGGGGGGGGGGAGCGGTGAGGAGCCCGGCAGTGGCTGGGAGCAGGGAGGAGTGGGAGCGGAGCTGCTGGGCTTCTAGAGCTGTACCTGTCGGGGCCAGGGCTGCGTCACAGGCATCTGGAGGGAGCGAACATTCACCCCCGAGCCATGGCAAGGGCCATCCTAGACTGCCCCTTCAGTCTACTCCATGAACAGACAGGAGTCCTGAAGACACAATACGTCCACTGCATTATCCCAGGGCAGGGAGCAGGTCCTATTTGTTTTAGGCCTGCATTTTCCTTAGGACATGGTAGAGACCATCACAAGGGCTGGGGGTGCACCCAATGGTGAAGCCCTTGAAGCATTTTTATAAAGATTCCCTCCCCTCAGACTCCCAACACACCTCTCTAACAAAACAGCAGAGAGAGCCGTGTGCTGTGGGCTCCGAGCTGTACCGATGGTCTGAAGGCTGTCGGGAGGAGCGGGTGGTACACAGTGGAGAAGGGAACCCGGGTGCAAGGACAAGCAGACTGCCCCGTGAGGGCACAGACTGCGACTTTCAAAAAAAGTCCGCATTTCCCTTTCCGGGCCAGGACTGTAAAATATTTATCTACACACTTACGTGCTTTTACCTATTTATGAAAACACGCTTGTAATGGGCAAGCTCCCTACAGTCGTGTCTCCCAAGGATATGCACGCCTGATTCTTCCGTATCCTGTCCCTGGCCTGCACTGAACCTCATGCCAACACTGCCTAGCGCTGCACCTGAGTCGCTCTCTGGCCCTGGTACTTCTTTATTGTGACGGGTGCAGGGTCTGAAGCACGTGGACACATGCATGTTGGGTCATGACCCCGGAACACAAAGGGCAAGCTGGGGTGCCCCCAGGGATTCATCTCTGGAGAGGGGCTCTCGAAGCTTTATATCCAGAAGCAATTAAAGAATGAGCAGGGTCACGCCGTAGCCCATGCTGGGCAGACAGTTTTTAATGCTGGGGAAGGGAAGAGCGTAGAATGGGAAGCGGGTGGTGCTGTAAGGATCTTAGGAGAGAGTCCGTGAGGAGTGCAGGGAGGAAATGTGTGGACAAGGGAAGAATCAGAAAAGCCATGGCGAGGTAACAACCGGAAGGAATGGCACAGGGACCTTTAGCTAAGTCGCTGCTGGACCCCGTTGGACCCCGCTGGACCCCGCTGGAGCGCAGGCCTGGAGGAGAACTCCATGCCTGAGTGGCTAACAGCTGTAGCCAGGACCTCTGCTGCCCTCCTCCTCCCCCGACTGCCTTGCAGGCAAATGTCCCTCATAGTCCCACCCACCTATTACCCAATGCTTATCTGAGTGTGATCTAAGGTTGGACTCCAGGAAAGGAAGCCTGAGAGTTGGGAAACACTTTTGCGCTTGCTGGGGAGAGGGGACGGGGAAGTCCATGCAATGAAACAAGAAGTTTAAAATAGTGGACGCAGTTCTTCCCCCGACCTCTGTAACAGTCAGCTTGTTAACTTGCGACACTGTGGCCTCTCTCCACAGCACTGAGACTTTCCTGACCGGGTAAACATCCAGGATATATCCACTTAGGCGACAGCGTCCTCTGCGGGCATCTGCACGGCTGAGGCGGCTGGCAGACCGAGGCAACCATGCAAATGACCTCACACCGTCTAAGGGGCCAGAAGACTTCTTTTTGACAATATGACTCTTCTGCGAAAATAACTGTCTCTGTGATATTAAAAGTAAGCCGAACACAGGTGTGGCCGTAGAGCCTACAATCCTATAATCCATGCACTCGGGAGGACTTCAAACTCAAGGCTGGCCCGGCCTACACTGCAAGAGTTTGGTCAGAAAACAAAGTCGAGCAATGTGGCTGACATTTGCGGGGGAGGTGCCTACTTTTGTTTTTCTAAAGCCCCTGAGAGATGAGGTTGTCTGCATCCTATGTGATTACAGCTTCCAATGACTGGTCCACATCCCTGCTACCATCGGGAGATGCTGTCATCATTCTATGCTATACCTGCATAGACTATGGAGAAGGGCGTCACACAATCACTGTTAGCCAAACACAGGGGAGCCACAGTGGGTAATCACCTCATACCCACTAGACTGACCAGAAAGTAGCAAAGGTAGGGTGTGTGTGTGTGTGTGTGTGTGTGTGTGTACGTGTGTATAGAAATAGAACCAACCTTAGGGCACCGGGAAGGCACTGATGCTGTGAAAAAGTGTGGCACATTAAAAATACAAGGGCCGTATGATCTGGCATTTGCACCCAGGTTCCCAGCAGTGTTAGTCACAACAGCTAAGAGATGGGAACCAAGAAAGTCCAGTCAACACAAGCAAAGCCACCTGTGGCGGATCAACACAGCGGGTATAATGTGACCTTGAAAGGGAAAACCTGCCATAAGCCTGCTAGAGGAAACTACTTAAATGAACTTGAAACAGGAAGACACATGTTGCATGATTTCACAGGAAGCATCTAAAGTAACTGCATTCATAGAAATAGAAAGTAGAACAAAGGTTAGTGTGGGCCGGGGTCGGGAAGGCTGTCAATGGCTTTAAGGGTTTCCGTTTTACAAGAGGAAAACCCATAACCAAAACTTACCACCTTAACCGCGCTGAGGTGCAAGTATGTGTTTTACACAACAAAAATCATTTTGGAAAACATATAAACCAATAGCAGGACACTACCCTGACTCTCCAACTGATCAAGTGTCTACCGGCAAGGTCACCCACTTTCCCTCGAATGGCCAGAAGCCAACGGTAGAATTATCATCACAGTGGGTGTCAGTAGCCAGCATGGAGTTTTACTCTCTAGTTTTTTCGTTTAAACAAGTCATGCAGTGTGGTGCAGTCTGCCTTCAACTCCGATCCCCCTGCCTCAGCCTCCTGAGATTATGCGCGTGCCCGCCCTCACCTGGCTTGGAGTTCTGCTTTACTTTGTTTTGCCACATGACGTACCAAGAAAAGGAAGGCCTGCCAGTTAGAGTGGGGCGGTGGAAAAGAGCCTGCGAGTCCCCCGAAACACCACAGCTGCCAAGAGAAGGAGGGCGTGAGGTAAAGAGGCTTGGGGTGAGGAAGACTTCTGCAAGCAGGCGGCCCTCCCAAAGGTCACGTCACTTTGGTACTTGACATCACAGCAGTCCAGAGCTCAGGATTAGCATGGATGTGTGTGGAAAGTTCCCCACTGTTTTCTGAAGAAAACACTTCTGCCTTGTGTGGGAGGCCTGAGCTCTGATGCGCTGTGCAATGCTGCCCCTCATAGCTCCAGACAGTGACTGGTAACACATCTTACAGAACAAGGAGCAGAGACAGGGACCAGGCATGGAGCTGAGAGGTGACAAGCGGGGCAGCACCACTAGCCCATGCTAGCCCATCTCCAAGCTTCTGATCAGGCTGCTCTGTAAATGGTCCCCACGGAACACAGACCCCAGATTCTTCTAAATAAAGGACAAATGAGGCCCTTTATTTAGTGGCTCACAGGCCACTGTGAGTACTGGGGCTCTGGCGTCTCGGTCTTCTCATATATAAAATGAGGCACTAAATTAATTTTCTTGTTTTGTTTAAAAATGAAAAGAATTCCAGGCTATCAAGAACGTATTACAATCTATAGCCTCGGGGTATTGGTGACAATTTCATTAAGTACAAAAAGAATCTTTCCCCCTGCTTGCCATCAGTGCCTGCAGTCTCAAGGGGCTGGAGAAGGGCTGGGTGCTTAAGAGCATGTGCTACTCTTACAGAGGACCCAGTTTTGGTCCCTAGTACCCATATGGGCAAGCCAGCTGGAGTCACCTGCTGATCTGACAATTCAACAGCCACCGAGGAAGACGGGCTTACACCCTCCATTGTTTCCTGAGTGCTCGTGGGCACAGCTACACAGTGAGCCCAGGAGATGGCTCAGAAGCTGAGGACAACTTGCTGTCACTGAACTGGAAATGAGTGGGACAGGAAGAGGCTCAGGGAAGACAAGCTGCTAGGTGACACTCAGTCACACAAAGAGAATCAGAGAGAAACATCTACCACCAAAAGGCCTGGTGACCGTAGGCTCTGTTCCCATAAGCCTCAGCTTCTTCAACTGTAAGGAAGCTGAACAGATGACTTTCAACACCCTCACTCCGTTTAGGATTCCTTGACAGTGGTGCACTTACTATCTCTCACATACTCTCAGCAGTGCTATCTCTGGGAGAAGTGTGGGCAATCTTGACTCTGTGTGTAGATGACCACGACAGCGAGCAGAGAACACACACACTTGGGCTCTGCAGCTTGCATCGGTGGTTCTGAGTGGCAGGCAGTACAATGAGAAATCTCCTTAGATCTTTCTCAGGCAGCAAATCTAACGTGGTAGGGGGTGGTGGGATGGTACTATAGAACTGAGCGTGGGGCATATTCTAAACCTGTGCTCTTGAACATTGTCTGAGCTCACCTGTGGCCTCTGAGCACATAAGGGACATAAGGGCTTACAATTGGGTGTCGCAGTCCTCCTCCTTGGTGGCTCCTCCTTTTTTGGTTTGGACATGGTGGAAAATAGATGACGGAGGCCTGAGAGACAGGAGAGGGGCGGCCAGAGGCACTGGTAGCACTACAGGGATGAGAAGAGCGTTGTTCCTTGTATTAGGGTTCTCTAGAGTTACAGAACTTACAGGTGGTCTCTCTGTATTAAGGGAATTATTTCGATGACTTACAGTTTGTAGTCCAATTAACCCAACAATGGGCAGCTGTGGAGGGAAAGTCCAAGAATCTAGAAGTTGCTCAGTCCCACGAGGCTAATTGTTTCAGCTGATCCTCTGTAGTGGTTTTCAACAGATAGGCTAGCAAGTACATGCAAACAGGAGAAGAAAAGCGAATCTTCCTTCTTCCAATGGCCTTATGTAGGTCTCCAACAAAAGGTGTGGCCCAGATTAAAGGTGGGTGCCACCACGGCTGGATCTGGGATTTGCTTTGTTCCAGGTTGACCTTGAACTCAGATCTCCTTGCTTTAGCCTCCAGGGATTAGAAGCCAGTTACTACCTCGCCTGGGCCTAAGCTTTTCCTAGCCACTATGCCTCAAGATCTCCATGCCAAGATCCAGGCCAGAACTTGCATATTCCAGACTCATCTGTATCACAGGTGAGCCCTCCAATTCGGGATTGCAGTTCATTCCAGATACAGTCAAGGTGACAACCAAGAAGAGCCATTACACTCCTCTTGGCCATACTTCTCACAGGAGACAAATGAGTCACTCTGTGGTTACATCACTGTACATTGGCTTAGACACAATCTCGAAAAGATCTCAAATTTGAGGCTGGAAATGAGAGACCAGCAGGACAATGCCAACTTCACATCAGGACGTAAGGAGAGCCCTACAGAATAAAGAAGCCCACTGAGCTGATCGCCGTGCTGGGAGAACACGTGTGTTAGATGGCGTTAGATGTATGCCGCTTGCCTTTTTGTGGGGACAGACACCAGGTGTCACTGAGACTGCAGTTAGGCAGAGACTCCTTCAGTGTGCTGCATGCCTGCTTTAATGGCGGGCTTCAATCTTTCTTTCTCTTTGCAAGCACTGATAAGAATGAACAAGACTTCAAGAAGGGAAATCCAAGGTCCCATGGAAGTCTTACAGAGCTAAGAAAAGCCAAATGCTACCTACTATTTTACCTCACCACACCCCTAAACTTTGCCTAGCCAAGAGAAAAGGCTGACACTAACAGAGAAAGTTACAGTTCTCTTGGTAACTGGTGAAGACAGAACTGCAACATACAATCACAGAATGGGGACTGAGGAGAAGCAGTGAGAACAGCTGAGCTCAGACACGGCTGTTCATCCTGGTACAACAGCCTACACTCTGACAGGACACAAACCTGGTCTCAGCATGCTGTGGGAAATTCAGTATTCTCTAAAGTATAAAATTTACCGTTTGCCACTACCAATCACATTCAGAATCATGCAAGACCATAATAATTACAGTGCTCCTGCTTTGGTAAAAGATGTTTAAAATCTTTTAGGACTTAGACTACAAATATTTTCATTTGTATGAAAGCATTAAAATGAATTACTTGGAAAAGTCCACTTAGACAACAGCATAATGCATCTCTTGGCTTTGTCTCAGGATTTTTACAAAAGCAAGAGCTCGCTACATGTGCCAAGAGCTGTAACCCTGGAGCCACAGCCACGCAAGGGCACACGCAGCATCGCCGTCTCCGAGAGACAGACATTCCTTCCTTTAAACGTAAAGGACAGAAACCGTCTTACCAGGCAGATTCTAATGCCTCCCTGCCCAGAGTTTTGGGGTTCCTTGTAATGCCTAAAATGTGTGCTTTATTAGAGAATTATCAGGTAAGTCTGTAAACCGTCCAAGTCAAAGCATGCTCTTTCACTATGACATAGCCTCACTCTGACCAGGGACTAGCTGAAGTGAGCAAACCAGTCAAAACTCTTGGGTACATATTCCTAAAATTGTGCATAGTTCAGCTGTGCAACTAGAGATTGAATTTAATGCTAATCAGAACTGATTAGGACTTAGCTGCATTAAATAACCAGAACAGAGAGAGCCCTGGGTACCCTGTTCAAGCAGTCCACCATCTTTTTAAAGATGACTATTGACACCCAGGAATTTAGTGTGTGTAAAAGCAGAGACCCTAAATACTTAAGACTCACTGAGGATAATTACAACAGCTACTGCTATTATTCAGTGAGTTTTATGCAAAGAAAACAGGGTGTGCACTGGCAGCCAATCTGCTATAGGACATATCTATTTTCATTCTAATGCTATCTTACTATTCACTTACAACTTTTGGGGTTAGGGTTAGGGTTAGATCAGAAGGTTAGAGTTTAGATCAGAAGATAATGGGCCCTTTCCTATAAGTCACTGGGGCTTGGGGGTTCCTCTCCAAATAATTTAATCTCCAGAACTTTGGGGTGATGCCCAGTAGCCTATGTTCCCACAACTCCCCCAAAGCATTCTGGGGTGTGCTAAGCTTAAGGATTGCTGAAAGAGATGTGGTAATTTGCAAATGCCACTAAGCCATGACCCTCTGGCTGGTCCCAGGGCTGAAGGCAAGCTGTGGGAGCCCCAAGGAAGGCTCTCTGGCAATCAGGCTTCCCATTAGCTCCTGGGGATAGTACTAGTACCCAAGAGAATAGACTGAAGGGAAAGTAAAGCAAACAAGGCCAGCCCGCAGCAAGAACCTGAGTGCCGGCACCCCTTCCCTCAGCTCTCGATGGCAGGACCAGCCCAGTGGGTCAGCAGCGCAGGCTCTCACCACGGGAAGGGGTTCTGCACTAACTCACTATTTAAGTCTTTTTTTTTTCTTCAGGACTGGGATCATACCCAGGATCACATGTATTCTAGGCAAACTTCTACCATGGTGTCACATCCATAGTTCTCTCTTTCTTGTTTTTTTTTTTTTTTTCAAAAGATGTATTTATTTTATTCATATGAGTACACTGTATCTGTCTTCGGACACACCAGAGGAGGGCATTGGATCCCATTACAGATGGCTGTGAACCACCATGTGGTTGCTGGGAATTGAACTCAGGACAGGGTAGATTAGTGACTGCCCGTCAGCAAGGGGCAGGGTCAATGGACTGGGAAGTGATGGTTAGAAAATTCTTCTGTGATTTAAGAATTTTTAACTTTTACTATAGTGATGGCTGCTCGGTACTGTGACTAATTCTCTGAAGGTAGCAATATGGAGCTGTGGGCTTTAAATGGGTGGTTTGTACAGTATACAAACTATATCTCAATAGAGTTACTTTTAAAGTAAAATTAAACAAACTTTTTTCCAAAGAATCCCTTCCCAGAGCTCACGCTACTCTCGGCTTCAGGGCCACCCCTGTACCTAAGGAGGCTGTGTGGTACCCAGCGGAGAGGCCAGCAGGCTGGTGCAGTAAGGAAGGCCAGCAGACAGTCACCCTAAGGCAGCTGTGGGTAGGACAGGACCAGCAGGGCGAGGAGCCTCTGTGAACCCTGTCGGTCATACCCAGACCTTACTAAGTCCACAGACTTGATTCCCCTGAAAACACTGTAAACTTCTTGCCATTGACTTATTTTAAACACTTCAACAGCTTACTGAAATCTTTAAAGGTAACAAATTAAGCTAGATAAGAAAAGCACATCTGTAATTTCAGTACTCACAGGATTGGGAGTTCGAGGCCAGCCTTAGCTACAGAGTTCAAGGCCAGTCTGGACTTTGTGAGACCCTAGCCTTGTCTCAAAATTAAAAATAAGAATGACAAATCACAACTTTCCACTTTGGACTTTGTCCTAGGGGCACACGCGCATGCTCTGAGCAGTCACTGGACCCTAAGGAGGAAGTTCCTGCCAGCTGGATGCTGCTTAAGTCATGGTCACCTGACTCCCAGGACGGCCAGCTCCTGGGCTGCAGTATAGACGCCTCAGCTCTATTCCCTGAGACTTGCTAGCAAGCAGAAGTGGTCAGGGTGGCGATGTTTTCAGATCCCTTCACAAAGTGGAAGAACTTGCTGTGTGAGTTCCAGAGGAACACGGAAAGCTGACAGGGCTAGCTTAGCGGAATTAACAAGCACAGGCCAGGCACAGTGGTCTCAGGAATGATATGCCAAGGACAACACATACACACACAAAACAAAACAAAACAAAATAAAACCCAACAACAAACAAGCAAGCAAGCAAAAACCTTCACATGAACAATCAGATCCTTGGCTTGAGACAGGTCTTTATTTACCACAGAAAAGCAAAGTTGCCAAACCAATCTTGCCAAGGGAGGTGGCACATGCCTGGAACCCCAGTATCTGGGAGGCTATGGCAGAGGTTTCCGAGGAAGCCCTACAGAGCCGAACACCATCTCAAAGAGAGTCATTAAAAAAATAATCACAACTGTCAACTGGACACTATCTGCTTTTGCCCTTGTCGTAAAATCCTGGAGAAAGAGAGAGTCTTCCCATAAAGTCCTGTAGAAATCACAACTCCCTATTCAAAGAAGTTGCGAGTGGGCAGAAGTGCAACTATCTTAACTCAACCAAACAGTACTGGGGAAGGAAGCGAGATCTTTCTTGGGACTAGGAAAAAGACCCACCAAGACCAGGGAGAAACACTGCCACCAAGTGGTGACAGGCTTTCCAGTCACCTGAGGTTGCCCGGTCTTGACTGATGAGGCAGCAATTCCAATCCTTGAGAGCTTCCGAAAGGGTAAGAACCCCCCTAAGTCTGACCTTGACTCGGGGAGTGGGAGGACAGGTCCAGCTTTGGGACTTGTCTCCCCAGGAAGACCAGGGATAAAGTTCAGCCGGGAGAGCTAGTCCCGCAGGCACACAGCCCTTAGCCCAACCTCAGCACTCCATTAAAAAACAAAACCAAAGCCAGAAAGGTAGGCTACCACGCACTACCACTGCCACCACAAGCCAGGCAGGGAGGCACACCTGTGGCATCCCAGCCCTCAGAAGCGGATGGACAGTCAAGAGTTCAAGGGCAGCGTCAGCTACACAGTGAGTCCGAGGTCAGTCTGGGCTGACCCAGGCTCGACAACGAAGTCCCCAGATGGCCGGGATGCCCAGTAAAGACACATCCCTGATCAAGAGAAAATGACTGCAGAGATGGATATGGTGTTTGCATTATTTTACTTATGCATTATTTACTTTACTTAATGGGGAAGCCATTAAAATCTCCCCAAGGTACATAAATTCTTGAAAACAAATCAGTCACTAAGTGTTTCCTACCTTTTGCACAGTAACACAGAAGTCACACTGAAGATCCCTTACATGCTTTAGTTCAGCCTTAACTGTTTACATCTTGGTTCATGTGTTATCTAACCTAAAGTTCTTCAAGCTTTAAGTAGGGCGGGCTGCCCCAGCTGTACTCACAAGCAAAAAAACAAAACAAAAACAAAACAAAACAACTCTCAGCCTTGGCTTTCCCGGACTATATACTCACACAATGGGTTTCAAGTCAATAAATCATTCTTATTTATGCCAAAAAGAGTTTCCTTCCCCTTTTCAAGACATGTCAAAATCTGAAAGCATCTATTATTGGTGAAATGCACACTATGATATGAAACACTTAAATGAAAAGTATTAGATGAAGACTAAAGCTGTTCCCTGGCACAAGCAGAACAGAAAGATTCTCCGTTCCACGTGGAGCGCTGCCTAAAGATGATTCCATAATGACAAAGGGTTCTCTTTTACTATGCACCACAGACGGTCTAGTCATGAGCTGGTTCCCAGCATCCTCTGCTGCCCTGACAACCAGGTGAGAGCCCTTGACAAGGAAAACAGATGTGTGTAGACAGTGTCCTTGGAGCAGCACACGGGCAGAGCCGCCTGCAGGGGAGGAGGGCGGACGGCTGCTCTCCGGGGCCATGCTTACCCTCTCACCCCGCATTCCTGTCCCCCACCGCGCCCTGCCTCCTTACACATGCACCCCTTCTCGCTAAGGTCGGCGGCAGCTCAGTGGTGAGCACTGGTCCAGCAGGCAGGAGGCCCTGTCCTCATTCCTGCCACCACAAGAAAACAAGAAAGTCACGGAGACCTGGGATTGTTGGAGGTACTGAGTGTAGACTGCAGAGGCCCAGAGCAGTTTCAGAAACTAGCTAGGCCTGGAAGCCCCAGATCAGGCCCACGGTGGCGGCTTGCTCTGGGCCCTACATACTCAAAATGGGCTACTCACACGGTATCCGTGGGAAAGGAAGCCTGTCAGGATTGGAGGAGGAGCTGGGGATGCAACTGCTCCCACCTCAGCAATCTGCCTTCCAGAGATCACCAAAGCAGCCCAGTCCACCTTCCAGAGATCACCAAAGGAGCAGTCTCATTAGAGCTAGTGAAACCCGTGCTCTGACCCGTGCGTAGACAAACCCACTTAAGAGACTAGTGTGTGCACAACTGTGCCCAGGGACAAGGGCGCGCACACACACACACACACACACACACACACACACTTGTCTATGGTAGGGACAACAGTGAGGCTCTGAAAATCAGACTTAATTAGAAGGTGGAGCATCTCTTTCTTCTACTCAGAGAAGCCAGTGTGTCTGTGTGCCCTCAGCCACGCCCTCGGACGAACTCCTGAACACACCCGACCTACCACCGCTTTGCTCTGATTTATTAGCTCTCTTTTGATACCACCGGGATGGAGTGAATACTTTACCAAGTATGGTCCTTTCAACTGCTCAGTGCCACGATCCTCACCCAGAGAGCCAGTGGCTTTCCTGGGTTTCGGAGACAACAACGGTAAGCAGCCACCACCACGTGGGAGCATCGGTGAGCCCTGGACTTCAATTTAAGCCACCCAGCAGCTTTCAGCTGCTCATTCCACCATCTATGCTTGCGTTGCTGTGGAAACGGCTGTCACAGTTGGATTAAACTCGGTCTCCTCTATCCCGCAGCCCTGCTCCCGTGCGGTGAGTGCGGCACCAATCTAACCATCTGAGCTGTAGCGACCAACCTTAGTAGGCTCAGAAGCTGTGCTAGACCTCTCAGACTTTGCTAATTTAAACTTGTCAGTTTTACAAAATCTAACTCGTCATTGCTGAACTCAAAATGGAGGGGCCCGCAGGAGCACAGCTCAGTGGTAGGGTATCTGCCCGACATGTGAAAGGATCTGGGTTCTGTCCACAGATGGGTGGGAGACAGACACATTTGAAGATGTTTCCCTAGCTTTATTAGACAGTAATAAAGTGAATTTGTAAGTACAATGTCACCCCTCCTTAGATAGGTTTCTTTGGGTTTTTGTTTTGTTTTGGTTTGGTTTGTTTTTTTCGAGATAGGGTTTCTCTGTGTAGCCCTGGCTGTCCTGGAACTCACTCTGTAGACCAGGCTGGCCTCGAACTCAGAAATCTGCCTGCCTCTGCCTCCCAGAGTGCTGGGATTACAGGCGTGCGCCACCACGCCCAGCTCTTAGATAGGTTTCTAATGATAGTATTTGTCCAGTCTAACCTCCTCACCACTACACCTCACTGTTCACACTCTAGTTACCCTTTATTTTATTAATTTTGTCCTTAGAAACTAGTAGCTTTCCCCCAGGATTTGGCTCAGACATAATATCAGAACCACAGACCACACCACTGCTCTTGCAGTAGTACCGTTATTGAAGAGCAAACACCATGCTTTTAAAAATGACTACAGGCTTGTGTTAGGAGCAAGGAAGGGTTGAGATGTCCCTGCCATCTTTTATGAAGGAGCAGTGAGATTTCATGATTAGACTGCTGGAGTGTGGAGTGTAAATGCTGAATGGAAAATCATCAGCGTCTTGAGCTTGTACAAGGAACAACCGCAGTTGTTTTCTACCTACACTTCATGATTTTCTTTCTCATATTATGGATTTTAAATACTTGCAGGCGTGGTGGGACACACCTTTAGTCCCAGCTCTTGGGAAACAGAGGCAAGTGGATCTCTCTGGAGTTCAAAGCCAGCCTGGTCTAATAGAGTTTCAGGTCAGCCAGGACCACACAATGAGACCCTGTCTCAACAGCACACACCCACACAGAAAATGTCTCTAATTAGCTTTCTGCTCCCTTATGTAGGAGTGGCAAAGGTCCTAAGTCTAGGTTACTATGAGAATTTTAGAGAGCTCGATCCAGCTCGAGGCTCTCTCTGGGGAAGGAGAGTCTGAGTAGGTGCTGCCGCTGCTGCTGCGAGGATCCTAAGTGACTTTTTGTCCTTCCCTAATTTCATCTCAGAGGCTGCCTCTGACACTCCAGCCAAGTGGCCCGGTCTCTACCTCCCTCCCAGAAGCAGAACGTCTACAGCCTCTGTGGAGTTCACAAGGGTTCACCTTCATGGATGGCCTTACCTTCATATCTGCTTGGGGAATCACAAGCCTTCTGTGGAGTGGCCACTCGGAGGAATATCTGCTGTCTCCATGAATGCCGCCGGGTCTTCACAGGGGTCCCATCTGCGTCACCCAGGTGGTTAGCTTTGGATTCAAAGTCCCTAAAATGGCAAGACAGCGGCGGACTCATG
Source organism: Apodemus agrarius (assembly GCA_964023405.1). Lineage (NCBI taxonomy): Eukaryota > Metazoa > Chordata > Mammalia > Rodentia > Muridae > Apodemus > Apodemus agrarius. Next base: position 43,456,299 of record OZ030016.1, read on the forward strand.
AGTGGTGGGGAGGTGTCTGAGTTATAGTTCAGCTGACTTAACTTTCCATAAACAAATGGCTTGAAAGCCACAGAAGCTAAATCATAGTCACAATGGGTCCATATCCTTAAAGGACACTGTGAAAAGAACAAGTTCACATGCCCTGTACCACTGCTATCATAAAAGATATTTATCAAGTGTGCTCCATGGACTGTGGCTTCCAATTGAAAGCCTTTCTGGTGCTACTTCAAAAGAGAAAAACTACCTAGCTGGGGCACTGTCACCAGGACCCCAATCCATACCCGCCATCACGTGGGATTACTTTCCCAGCCCCAGCCTGTATCTCCATGACTGTCACAAATCTCTCTCCCACCCACTTCCTTCCTGACCCCTCCCTTCCCCCCTACACACACACACACACACCATACCACACATTGACAGCACACATCCATACCCAGATCACACCTACCCAGCACACCATCCACACACATCCGTCTACCCTCAACCCTTCCTCCCACCCCCATTTATGCACACCAGAACAGAAAAGCAGCTATAATTTACTTAGAGAACCATCGAGGAACTAATGATACAATCAATCGCTGCTGCTGCTGCCTACTTTAAAAACCTTAGCTTTAAAACCATAAAACAAAGTATAATTGTTAATGTATACTCATTTCCTTCCCACTCACAAGAGAGTTTGAGCAGGCCCTTGCAGTTCACACTCAGTACACACCACAGGGAGGCAATCATCACACCTGGCAGACCGGACTACTGACCTCGTGAGGGCAGGCACGGGCTACCGCCCTTCAGTGGCCCCACAGGACCATAGACCCTTTCCCCTTCTGAGGAGAACGACATCAGCAAATCAGCCCTATGCAGAACCACAAGGTGGCTGTGTGCCCTACAGAGGGCACGGGGGAGGAGACACGGCTTAAGAGGGAGACCCCAGGGCTTAGCTAGTGCTCCAAATGGCAGGACAGCAGAAACCAAACCACTCCGCACTCCGCACACGCAGACCTGACAGGTTTAAACGGAGCCCTACCTGTTCGTGTTCTTAAAGTCACAGGTGTTATTTTCATCTACAGGAGCCAGAAATTTTAGAAAATTTGGCACAGAGGAGGAAGAATGGAGTTTTTTCCGCAGGGCATTACGGTAGGAGACACTAAGAGTGTGGTTAAAAAAAGAGTTTAGGATAAAGAAATATAAACACACAAAGTATACACTCTAAGCTTAAAAAGGAAAGTTCTTCACTGTGATGCTACAAAGTAAATCAGGTAAGACATGTAAAACATTTTGTGACTGAAACTGACTCTCGTTTTCAGCCAATAAATTAAATTAAAAAAAAAAAGGTCACTACCCTCCACATGGCACACTTAAGTAAATTAATCAGAAGCTTTCTGACGTGGTACACATCACAGTGTATACAAACACAGCTGTTAGCCTGTGCGCATGCGTGTGTGTGCTCCCGTAAAGGTCAAAGGACGTGAAGGTTACGTGTTAAAACAGTTCACCACTGAGACTCTCACAGCTTGAAGAAAACCAAGAGTGAAATTAAGTCCATTCAAAGGACAGCTGAAACTAACAAGTCCTAATAATACCAAAAGGCCCCCACATAAGCGGTGGGTGTCATGGGGCTTCCGGCAGGGACAGCCCCCATGCGGCTGGGCTGGCGCAGTGTGGGTGCCTGGCAGACAGACAGACAACACTGAGTGTGCCATGCAAGTGTGCTCACCTCTTTGGCACGGCATTCCCACTTGGTTCTCCACCGGAATTGTGTTTTAGGTACTTAAAAAAGTTTGGTGAGGAGGCGGAGGGGTTAAGCCGAGGCGGAGGCGGGGCTGAAGGCTGCTCTGCACAGCACTGAGACTCGCCCCCAGGAAGACTGGCCACACTAGACAGCAATCAGAGAGAGTGGGTTAGAGGGGCAGGACAGGGGCGCCCTGCAGAGGAAGGGCAGACACCGAGAACACAGGCTTTGCTGACAGGGCCTGCTGCCACAGGCGAGCACTGTCAGGCACCGGATCGGCTTCCAGTGAGACTTCCTGCTCGGTTCCCTTGCTGGGAAACAACAGATAGAATTTTAGAAAAAAAACCAAAATTGAGAAGCCACATTTCCCTTCAGGACATCAAAGTCCTGTTTCCTACAGACTGAAGAGGAAAGTTCACAAGAGAGAAGGCAAAATAAATATGCAGAAGGTGGGCACGTCCCCACAATCCCACGGCTGGTCCATCACAGCCCGGGACAGAGCTATACTGTCCTGGAGAGAGGAAAAGCGGCGACTCTCAGCACTTGGCCCCCCCACCTGAGAACTGGCACAGAACTCGGGCTTTTCAGGTAGGAATGCTTCTACCAGCACTGAACATGCCGGAGAGAGGGGGTGGGCATATGGGGTGCTGGAAAGCGGGGAGCTTGTCTCAGAAACGCCATCAGACTTGTCAAGGATCATGGAGGAAGTCCCTCTGCCATCAGTCACCCTGCCCAATTGCAAAGACCCAAGGATGATTCCCAGCGAGTGGCCTGGGAAACGAAGCTGACGGCTCTGTGTGGGGCTCAGGGTTATTAGGACATGTCACAGCTTCGCTCCACACATGTCCAACACCAACCAATGCACTCACTCAAATGGCTGCACCTGGTACAAGTCACATGGGCACACACGTCCCCAGCTTCTGCTGTCACCAGCCAGTGGGAGGCTGCTACCATTCATGGGTGTGGCGTCATTTTTAAATGTATTTTAAAGGATAACTTCACCACCTCATTGGGTGTGCTTCTCTATAGCCAGAAGGGATTAACTGTTTCTTTGAGCCCAATTCTTAAGTGCAATGTGCTGGCTGGGTCAACTTGACACCAGCTGGAGTCATCAAGGAGCAGGGAGCCTCAGCTGAGAAAATGCCTTCCTAAGATCTGGCGGAAGGCAAGCCTGGAGGGCGTTTTCTTAATTAGTAACTGATGAGGGAGGGCCCAGACCATTGTGGGTGTCATCCCTGGCCTGGTGACCCTGGGTTCTATAAGAAAGAGGGCTGAGCAAGCTTTGAGGAGTAAGCCAGCAAGCAGCAACCCCCTGCCTCTGCATCAGCTCCTGCTTCCCTCAGGAGCCCCCAACTTGTCTTCAATAATGGACTGTGATGTGGAAGTATAAGCCGAAAAAGCCCCTCCCACCCCAACATGCCTTTGGTCATGGTGTTTCATTGCGGCAACAGAAACCCGACCTAAAACAAGGAGTGAATCTTGAATCTAGAATTCCCAGTGACAGATTTCAGAAAGCATCGATTCTGATTCTATTACACGGAGCCACTCGTCACACATGCCTAGGTTGCCTCTAAATCAAGACAGCCAGGGCCAGGGCCCAGGCTTCTGGGTGTCATGGCGGATATCCACAGCACAGCTTTCCCACCCTGCTGGTATGGACCCCATCCACACACACCCCAGCCCAGCACGGCCCAGATCTAGGCATCCAAAGAAGGAAACTCCTCCACTCACACCCACGTGCCGCCTCTCCCAAGCCCAGCAGACAAGTCCCAAAGACAACATCTCACATATTAAGGACTGACTGCTTGACACACATAAGGACCAGTTTTGTCCTGTCTATCTGCTTGCTAACAAAGCCAGCACCGACCTCCACACCCTTCCTGAGGGAGCCAAGGAGAACACCACGACACGACACGGCCTCAAGTTTTATCTTTTGAAGCCAAGGGTCAAACCTGGCTTGGGTTATTCTTTTGCCCAAAGAGTGTACTCAGCATATACAATAAATCTGAGACTTCAAGCAACTTACTTGCGTTCATGAGGCGTCTCTGTGCTCACGGAGTGATAGCGCATGAGCTTCCTCTGAGAGACCCCTGGAGGGCTCTGGGCGGGTTCTGGAGGCGCGGGGCACTCTACTGGGAAGTGACTCAGGGTGTTGGCTCTCCTTCTGAATGCCTGCTGGGGGGTCAGCAGAGCAGACTCTTCCGCAAGGTGGCTCTCGGAGTCACTGGACAGGTCATCTGAGGAGCCAAGGAGCTTGAAGGAGCTCTCAGAGATGGGCAAGGCCTCCTTGTCGCCCATGGACAGCTCCTAACAGCAGACAGACGGCAGATCAGACATGGGGGGGGGGGGACTGGCAATTTAAGCACACAGAAACATTAAATTCATAGCACTGTCTGACTAGACTGTATCTAGAGGCTACAAAGATATAGGGTATTGCGGCTGTTATGTAACACCTGCTTCTCAGAGACAGGTTCTGGCTTCCTACAGAGATGGGGCAAGTTCCAAATACAACACTGATGCTCACGAGCTGCAGCACTGACTGCTCAAATCCCGTGAACAGATCGCTCACTCCAGACAGCAGGCTTATAAGAAGGATGGTCCTGTATGGAGTTCCCACCATTTAACCAACTCTTTATCTTTGCCACGTGTGTCCATGGATGTTCGGCCGCAGACCAAGGCTCACTCTGACTCTGATCTGATGTCGAGATTTAACCTCGCAGACTCGATGCTAAAACTATACTCTATATTCTTCCTGCAGTAGAAGCAAGTTTGTCACATGTGACATGTCATAATTCAGGGGAAGTCATTAAACTTCTTGCTGCATTTCCCCGTCCTCCTCTGTGAGAGTGAAAATTTACCGCACCATTTCTTGAATCAAGCAAGACGAGACAACTCTAGAGTGGTGTGCATTCCGACTAATGCTCCAGACATAAGCTGCAGGTGCATTAAGCACTCCCTCCTCTCTGTATGCTCAAACACTCGTCAAGAACCCTAACAAGTGGCTGGAGGATCAGGAGTTCTGGGCCAGCCTGAGCTAGATTTAAGACCAGAAAAGGGGGTGGGGGGAGGGGACACATAAAAACAAAGGCTGGGAGTCCTAAGAACTTCCTAGCTGACAGCAGGCTATCAGGAATCCTCCTCCCGGGCCACTTCCTCGGCACAATTTCCAGGCTTTCCGCAAGATTTAATTCCTAGCATCAGGACCCCTTCCTTCTCCAAGCTTTCTACTACCAAGCCACACTTCTTGCCGAGGCCGAAGCCACCAACATCTGCTGTCTGCAGCTCCCGTCACGCGCCCCTCAAGTGGGGTTTACTTGTTCAACTGTCCTTTCTCACCTATGGACCCAGCCATCTTTTCGCAATAGGTAAGCAGCAGCACACGGCATCTGCACACTTGAACGGTGAGGCACAATCAGCGTGTGCTCTGTGGAGGCTGGAGGATGCTGGGGCCTGCTGCGTCTTAACTTAGAACGCCACATGTAGAAGACGGGCCTCCAGGTCTTACTGCACAACACCAGGCTCCAAACCCAGCAGGAGCAGCCGCATCGCCTTGCTGCATAGCGGAGTGAGCATTCAGATCCCACCCAGGGCAGGGGAAGCACAGATGCAGCGTGATGTCCGAGTCGCGCTCATCTAAAGGGATGAGACGCGAACCACACACCACACACACCAGTGGGTAGGAATATCAATTTAGTGGCTTGCCAGGAGCATCTTAAAAAAATAAATGAGCAGGAATAACAGTGTATGCAGCCCATCATCCAGAGAGTGATTTCATTTTAACTCATTTTCTTTTTGTGTGGGAGGGTTATGTGTATTTGCAAACTATGTAAAATGTCTTTCTTGTTGGCTAGGATTTGAAGCCTTTGAAGAGTGCAAGTCTAGGGCAGGGCTCTGGTGAGGGGCTGGGCTCACAAGCTTCCGCATTCTTACATCCCAGCACGCTGACAACATGGAGGATGGCTGCCTCCTGAGCACCGCACCTCAGATCTACTTCTTGGCAGTCACAGGGTTAAATAAAGCAGGTTCAGTCATGTGTAAATGCCTCTGGACAAGGTAGAGAGCAAGGGGACACAACAGGTGAGTTGTCACAGGAGACTGTCAGGCAACTCTACACCTGTGCTTACTCTGCGGCAGATGAGGGGGGCAGGCTTGGCTGCTCATTTAAACAAAACAATCATGTTTTCTCTCAGTCATGGGGTCAGCTACCAGACACAGTCTCGGGATTTATGCTGCATAATTCCCTAAATTCACAACCCCCTCCCACCTTTGAGGCTCTCTCAATCTTTTATTATTGCAAAATCTACTTTGGATAAGAAGCCCATGGTTGTTACAGATTAGATCTCATCTGTCTAAGAATATGATCTTGATTCTCTGTTTATATGAATAGTTATTTGCCTTTTTATTTAAAACTTCACATGGCTCGCCCTCCACTTATGTAGAGAAGTCTGGAAAGACTAAGTGTTTCCTGACTAGAGGGACATGGGTTTTTTTGTCCTGATAGCTGTGTAGACTCAAGCTGGGCAGGCCTGTTGGCTAGATCTTCAGGGTACCACTGAAGGAGAAATATGCTTACTTTGCTGGTGTTACTTAGAGTACTGGAAGTGGAGCTGTCCAGATCCACGCTGGAGGAATGGTCCTGCAGGCCCCTGGCTTTATTACCCTACAAACAGAAAAGGGAGTTGAGATGTAGGCCCAAAGTCGTCACAACCTGGAAGCTCAGAAAATAAATCCATCTGCAAGCAGAGCTCAGCACAAGCCTGCATTCACCATCACAATCCTGTCATCCTTTTAAGGATCATACCACAGATGATCCACAGAGCCCTGTGGGTCAGTCACTGCCAGGGATGACAGACAGGAAGAAGGCCCAATACATCTATCATGACCCCCAAAGCATACTCAGTAGCTCCTTCCTGAGTCGTGGGCAAGCGTAACTGGCCACCTGGATGTCACTCAATCAACCTGCATCCCCTGGGAACTCTCAAAGGCTCGCCCTTTCAGTCTTGGTTTTATAATTGGACTGTTGGGAATTATCTTAAAGGATGTTTTGAAAACATTTCAGAAATACCATTGGACGAAGTCATCTTTAACTGACTAAAGTTTATGTTTCAGAGGGACTATGCCCTAACATCTGGAAGAGCTATAACAAAATAGTGCAAGCTCCAGAGATACGGGTCTTTAACAGAAAGACAAGCTTTGATTTGTTAGAGGAGACATAAGGCTGTTTACACTCGTGGGCTAGGCGGATGCTCTCCTAAGAAACTCCCAGCTGATGCTGGATCTTGGATCTTCCTAGAGAGCCCTATATCGGCAACTTTTTGGTCTTGAAAGCAAGTATCTCTTTTGTTTGTTTTTTTGAGACAGGGTTTCTCTGTATAGCCCTGGCTGTCCTGGAACTCACTCTGTAGACAAGTGACCTCAGAAATCCACCTGCCTCTGCCTCCCAAGTGCTGGGATTAAAGTCATGCGCCACCACTGCCCGGCTGAAAGCAAGTATGTCATAAACATCTTGCCATCTGTAAGTCATGTAGCCTCTGTAGCAAGTATTCAATTCTGTAAAAATGTAACCCTAGATAACAGGTGACTGAATGAATGATACTGTGTAAATAAAGTAAGTTTTATTTATGAAAACAAAGAGGCTCATAGGATTTGGTCCTATGGGTCAAATATTTCATGAATCTGCTTCTAGGGAGTTCCAAATACCCAACAAAAGGAGCTGACAGGATAGTTCTTGAAGCTGTCCTTAGGGACACTGGAGAAGATAGGACCTATATCTGGCATACATGATTCATGGTCTTTCTAGGAACTGTATGAATAACAACACTCTTGGGAGCAATGCCATGGGATAGACAAGAAGGAGTGTAAGTTCCCAGCATTGGGGAGCCCTCGGCACTTGAATTGGGAGTGTGAAGTCACAGCGAGATGCTACTTCAATAAATCAATGCTAAAGATAAATGACATCTATTGCTCTAAGTCTGATGAAACATGAAATAGAGTTGAGTCTTAGACTCTGCTTTAAAATGATCCACCTTAAGTGAGAAGAAAGGATGCACTCACCCGGGACAGAATGCTCTCTAAGGATTCTGTTAAGGACCTCTTTGCTCTGTTCTTCAGCGAGTCTAACCTGAACCTGCTAGCACTGGGCGGCAGTTCACTCCCAATATTCTCTGCTGCCACCTGCAGCGTCTAGAAAAGAAAAAACAAGGAAAAGGGAAGTCAACTAAAGTTTCTACCCTTTGGTGCACATGAAGTTACAACCTGTGGGGCCCATTCTTTTGAAAGTCTGGGGTCCTCAGCGACATGCTTGCAAGTTTAGTGTGCAATTTGCTATCCCAGATAAAATGAGAAAATGTGCTAAAATCTAATCAGCTAGCTCACTCAGGCAACTGACTCAGAAGCCTGCTATGTCCTACCTGTGACCCTGTGCCAATGTCCATTTTCTCTGAGCCTCAGTTTCTTCCCAGTGAACTAGGTGTGCCATTGTCTAATCAGACCACTGTGCTACGCGACTACAACAGGCATGAATACAGAACACCGAACACAGGATCCGGGACAAAACCTACTTTGCCATCCTTTTAAAATAAAGCAATTATCTTACCTATGGGGGCATTTGAGAGACTAAGTTAAAAATTACATTTATCAACTGAATCCATCCTTTCTATATCTTTTTATAATCTCTTTTTCTCTCCCTCTTCTGTTCTTTCTCCCTTGAAACCAAGCTTCTTTTTCTCAACTATGCATACCTTTAAGCCAGAGCACAGTGGAATGCAGACAGCCACTAAATATGTAGTGTTACCTGTCAGCAAGGAAGTCTGTTTCCAAAAAGTTACACCCCAAGTCTGAGCACTGCACTGCTGACGCAGGCCTTCACTTGACCGCTTTTTCTACTAGATGGTGGTGTTGTCAGAAAAAGACAAGCAAACACATTCTCCCTCACTTTAAATATCAGCACACTCTCCGCAGTAGTCAGGCACACGGAAAGGATAGAAACTAACAAACACCTTTGCCATACTTAAGTCTGGCCAAGTTAGCACCGCCAGATGTTGAGGAATGAGAGGAGCAGGGCGCTCTGGAGCTCACTGCCGGGTCCCCAGTGGTGTGGCACAGCCCATGCATTCCCTGCTGCCCCTGTGGGTTCTCCCACCTGTAGACTGAACCGTCTTCCAGATGTGCCGTGACCTTTGAATGACTGAATACTCATTCCGACACTCCGAGCACAGTGTCTACTCACGTCTGCCACTTGTCGGGACTGCTACCTACGTTCTGGCTTCTGCCCTTAGTGGAAATCGTTACACTTCACTGCAATCTCCTGACCACCAACCGGTACCGCCCACCATGCCAAGCAGTCTCCTGAGCTTGGTGTTTATTATATCAATTCATATTTTGTATTTTTATTTACATATATTCATAAAACATATACTGCCTCATGTGTGAATAAACACATAAGGAATAGATGCCTCAGGTCATGGGAATAGGAATTAGTGTGGCCACTATCCAAGTCAGCATGAAGATTCTTCGAAACTCTAGACACACAACTACCACGGGACCCCAGGCAGGCCACTCCTGGCCATGTACTCACAGGATTCTAAGCCAGCACACACAGAGACACCTCCACATCCACGTTTACCGCAGCACTAGTCAAATCAGCAAGCAACAGAATCAGCTTAGATGCCCATCAACAGATGAATGGATAAAGCAAATGTGCTGCACACATACAACAGTTTTATTCAGTCAGATAAACAAAATTAGGTCATCTGAAGGAAATGGATGGAACCAGACATAATCATGTTAAAGGACAAATGCCATTTGCCATTTTTTTCTCTCATATGTGAAATCTTGATTTAAATCACACACACACACACACACACACACACACACACACACACACAGCCATACCACACAATTCTACAATTATCTTTCTTCTTCCAATACTGTTTTAAATATTTACGCATGTTCACAGATGCTTCTGGCTCGGTCACTCAGCCAGAGTCAGTCTGGGTGCACTGTATGACAACCTATCCATGGTCCTGCTACTCAGTATCTACTCCATGCCCCAGCTCTTACGAAGGAGGCTGCAGTGAACGCTCTTGTGCACAGCTCCTGATGCACTCACTCGAAAGGCTTTGCAAGGGAAATCATGGGGACACCACTGCTGGGTCACAGGGACTCAGCACCTACAGCCACAGCAGGTCTCCTCAAGTTTCTCTCCTGAGATGATTCCAGCTCAAAGCCTTCGCATTAGCATACAAGAGAATGTCTTTCCAGGACACTGGCAGCACCCTTACACTTCTGCCAAATGATGGACACAGAATGCCCTTTGAATATGGCCTAATTCCTACCGCTAGTACACATTTAAAACATTTTTTCACTATTCAAAGACTCTATGTCTCTGTGAAATAATGTAATCTCAGTTCAAAGGACAAAGGCAACAACTCTGACCAACTTCCCCCACGTGCTGTGGCTCAGAAACATCTCTCAGCATCTTAAACAAACCAACACGCCCTTGTTCTCTCCAGATGTGCAATAATGGAAAGGAATCCTATGGAGAGAAGGCCTCCTCCCGCCTCTCCCAGCCTCTGGATTCCGAGGAGAAGCAAGCAGCCCCCACCATGCCCGGGGTCGGGGGTGGGGGGTGGGGTGGGGAGGTGTGGGGTGGGGGGGTGGGGGGACTCACCTGCTTTGGCTCCCCAGTGTGGCTGTGCTCCTTTTGCTTCTCTTCATATAAGCACCTCAGGAAAGAAATAATTAATTCATTCTCTCGCTGCTCGTTTCTTGGTCTCAATTTCTATTTGGAAAAAAATCAGAAATATAAACATTACATTTCTTTTTAATTGTTGACAAAACTGCTAAGGCAGTGTGCCAACAGCTTCTACCCAGTAACTAGTGCTTTTCCTCAATCATCTCACCAGGGGGCACTAGTCACCCTCTGAGTGGAATCAATTTTTCAAAGGAACAGAGGGCAGAGTCACTGGACCAGATGTAGGAGTCATCTCTGGTGTTGTTTTACCCAAGATAGAATTTTAACATCAAATAGTGGCAGTCAAATAGTTAATAAACAGTTTTTAGAAAGAGATAAAACAAAATCTATGTAAATACCCAGAATCATAATGATTTATAGGCACATTTATAAGCTCTTAAGGTTAGGGATCTAGAAAGGAACCTGGCAACCACGCTGTCACATGGTGAACGTGCCTGTCATGTGGCAGGCACACTGTGGTATCCTGTGAAGCAGACATTCGATGAAAACCTGTACACCAAGGTCTCAGTTGTTCCCCCCCACGCCCTTCTCTCGGCCCCACCTCTCTCCACCTCTCTCCCTCCCTCCCTTTCTGCCTTCTCTCCCCTCCTTTAGCATTCTTTCTTTAAACCCACAAGGACTTTTAATCTGCTAGCAGTGGCAGTGGCAGTGGCAGTGGCAGTGGCAGTGGCAGTGGCGTGGCACCTGCTTTACAGATGAGAACATGCAGGTCTTAGTTACCAGCTCCTTCCATCTAGCTTCCCCTCAACTAACACGACAGGGACACACAGAATGCTGTGCTCTCCCTCCAGCTTCCAGACCTTTGCATTTGAATGAGCAGCCACAGGGTATTTTTTAGAAGTCATCTCATTCAACACATTCCTTTCGGTGAATGGAAATAAAACCAATTGCCCAAATCACCCCAGAGAGAGAGTTCCCTGCCATCCACCCACCTCGCTCCTCCTGGCTCCTCCTGCCGACAGCACTGTCCAGTGCTCTCCTCTGACCCAGGCTGTAGCCTGCCCTTCAACAGGTCAGGAGTGCCGAGAGGATCAGCTCCACAAGCAGCAGAGCCTGCGTCAGTGCCATTAATGGCAGATTTCTTCCCAGCTAACTAAGGAACAGCAGTATTATCCTTAGAGTCACAAGCATGAATGATGAAGGAAACCTTAATCAAGACTTCTGATAATCCAGATTTCCTTCAGAAAAGGTCATTTGGAACAGCAATTTTTAAAGGTTGATAAGATGCCTCAGATAAAGGCACTTGCTGCCAACCATCCGACCTGAGTCTGAACTAGGCAGTGGAACTCCCGAGTGCTCGTGCATACACACACCAATGACAGAGAGACAGAAGAGAAGAGAAGAGAAGAGAAGAGAAGAGAAGAGAAGAGAAGAGAAGAGAAGAGAAGAGAAGAGAAGAGAAGAGAAGAGAAGAGAAGAGAAGAGAAGAGAAGAGAAGAGAAAAAGAGAGATGCCTCCCACTGGCCACAGGAATCAGGAGACACCCCCCCCCACCCCCTACACTAACCACCCCAGGCAGTGACTGCAGGGCAGCAGCAATGCATTATCTGTGGTGTCACACAAAGTCAAGAAATAAATACTTCCTCAGAATCAGTGTGAGGGATGGAGACATTACCCTCTTACTGCGTTCAAAACAGCCAAGGATGTGTCACCACCCTAAAGTCTCTTGCGTGGCTCACCAGTCTCTACGGTGGCTAACCCACTACTTCTTTCAGTTTTTATTCACATTCATTAATCAGAATGACAATCACAAAAATGACTATGAATCAAATTGAGTAGCATCACTTTGCGGTCAATAATTAACACCTTTGTTCACAATCAGAGGTGCCAGGAGCTGGACGGCGGTTCCCGGGGCCAGCGACACCCAGCACAGTGACAGGTGCATTCAGCAGCAGAGGAAAGGCGCCAGGCTCAGGCTCGGTGCTGCCTGCACCAGTGCGTGCACACACCATGCATTCCTGTGCTTTGCCACAAACACGCTATCCATCAATTTAAACAATTAAAAATAGCCAAACTGCTTGCAAAAAGTACCAAAAGTTAATTTCTCGACCTTGTTTCTCCAAGGGTCCTCTAAAGTGCCATAAAAGCAACAGAAAAAAATCTGTGACACCGACAGTGAGTATCCAAATACTGAAGAAGCTTAATAATATGTTCCAAGGATATCACGGAAGCTACACTTCGCTTGGACACTGCACTCAGTATTTAAAGACTTTGAGCCCTTGTTTTTACTCTCACGGCTGCAACGTCCGCTTAGGAGCAGGTATTTCTGCTGCAGATGGCCAATGCCCTCTGGGGCACTTGAAAAGAGTAGGACAGCAGGAGAGAGGGGAACCCAGTGGTGTCACTGCCACAGGTGACCCTTGCTCGTGATTGAAGCATCCCGTCAAGCACCTTGTAAATAAAATGGTGGTTGTGTGGCGTCCTGAGGTCAGGAGAGGACAGGCTAACACCCTGGAGCCCATCTGTACTGAGTACTCAGAGCTCAGGGCCAGCCGCCATCCTCTCCAGTCCGTTTGCCTAGGTATTATTTAAGCTTTCTCCTAAAGAAACACTGGGTATGACATGTATCAGTACTAATGCAATAGTATGGATCATGTTACTAGAAATTACATTGGATTTATAATAATTGGCCTTTGGAAGAGTTTTTCAGAAATAAATTACTCTCCAGGAAAGATTATGTCAGATTTTTATATGACCATTTTGATCTATGTGAATTTCCAAATACATGAATAGGGACAGTCACTGAGTAGTACCAAGACTAAAAAATGTTTTAGAAAAACCATGAAAACCATTCAGGAAGACCATCAACAGGCCATCACAGATCAAATCTGTGCCACTCAAAAAGAGCGCACGTTTGCACCGGAGGAAGGTCGAGGATGACCTGGGTTTTCCCAGCACGTGACTGTTTCTGTTCTTCAGAACCATCAAGTCTAGAGCTGTGGAGAACACTAAACTGTAGTAGCATCACAAAACTTCCACTTCTCCAGTACACGTTTATTATCTGCTTTCTACCACTGTCTCTATTCACAGGAGAGAGGGTCCTGTCATTAGACTCCTTGCTACTGCAGGAAGAAATCAGCCCATTTGCAGGGGAGGGGGGTGGGTGGGAACTGCCTTCCTGAGGACCCAGCCCTCTGCCAGGGAAAGCTACATGGTACTGTCTACATGAAAGTGAAAACCATAGCTCAGCGGCTGAGAGCACTGACTGCTCTTCCAGAGGTCCTGAGTTCAATTCCCAGCAACCACATGGTGGCTCACAACCATCTGTAATGGGGTTGGATGTCCTCTGAAGATAGCTACAGTGTACTCGTATAAATAAAATAAATAAATCTTTTAAAGAAAGAAAGAAAGAAAGAAAGAAAGAAAGAAAGAATGAAAGAAAGAAAGAGAAAGGAAGGAAGGAGGAAGGAAGGAAGGAAGGAAGGAAGGAAGGAGGAAGGAAGGAAGGAGGAAGGAGGAAGGAAGGAAGGAAGGAAGGAAGGAAGGAAGGAGGAAGGAAGGAAAGGAAGGAGGAAGGAGGAAGGAGGAAGGAAGGAAGGAAGGAAGGAAGGAAGGAAGGAGGAAGGAAGAAGGAAGGAAGGAAGGAAGGGAAGTGCGTCTTCCATGCCCACCAGGAAAGTGCTCCCCAGTGACTTGGTGGCACCATGTCCTAAGTGGCTTCACGTGGATGCCTTGGCTTCAGAAGCAACAGAGTGAGTCTCAAAAGACCACAGGTGAATAAAAATTGTGAAAACACCCTCGAGGGCCATCTGCAAAATGGAAATAACAACAAAATCTTCCTATTCTTTCTACAGATGTGTGCCAAGCCTAGGGAACTAGAGAACTTTAGTGCGAGACCAGAAAGAACAGCTGAGCCTTTTCGCCCCCTCCCCCACAGGGGTGAGGACAAGCACGTGCACCTGCTTGTCTGCTTTAGTCAGCACCTAACTGTAGAACTTGATAAGGCACTAGTGGACGCGTGCGTGTACACACACACACACACACACACACACACACACACAAAGATGTATCAATTCTTTGTCCCAAAGCACTTGCCTCCCTTGAAAAGTGCAAAAACCCCACAAAAATGGCTCCAAGTTGTGGTAGACATGAACTCTTGTGTTGAGTTCATTCCTGACAAGCAGGCCTTGGGCAGGCTGACACTTGGGGCCTGGTTTACCGAGCACAATGCCAGGTTTAATGCACGCAGCTCACGAGTGTGCTTCTGTGTGTGGTGGCTTTAGTCTGTTTCGATTTTTGAGTTTCAATTTAAGGCTCTAACATATGACACATATATTTTCAAAATAGACAACGAAGAATACAGAAGGAATAGTTGTGCTCAAAGCCATGTACAAATGTCTCGTGACTTCATGGGAAGAGGCTGGCAGAGGTCCCCAGGAGCAAATTCTGGCCTCCTGCCCTGTGGGTCTGCGTCATGCCCCTGGGAAGCGGTGACAGCGCTGGCTCCCCACCACCCGGTCCCCAGGACACTGCACAGCATGCTGCCTGGTGTGCCTTCCTGCCACGTGCTACAGTGTCTGTACCTGAACTTCCTCGAATATCGTAGCCTGCTCCTGATTGGTCAGGGTGGTCAGGTGCTTCTGGAGTTCTAATTTGGTTTTAGATGAATTCATTCCTGTTGAGAAGAGAGAAAAAGACAAGGGTCTATGGGGGAAGGCCTGAGTTGGATTTACCACCTTCCAAACTCACTTCCTTCAGGGTCTCTCCAGCCCACTTCAGGATGATTCTATGTGACAGTAGCATCACTGCGAACAGAAGGCTGGTGCGTGAGGAGCTGCACTCCAAGACCGAACTCGCCTTTCACTGAATTCTCAAACGATTCCATCAGAGTGGGATAATGCCCAAATCTCACACGCAGGAAAACCAAGGACACGAGAGTTTTATAAAGCTTCTTCAGATACGCCCCTTGTCCACTGTGCCTCAGGTGCACGCAGCTCCACATTACTGTTTGGTGGTAAAATACTGAAGACAACCCAAACATTTTCTTCAACAATGACAAACTCTTCTAACTACAAGAGAACGTGAAAACACTCTAAACAGTTGGTGCTGATCTGAAACCTGAACCCTACTTCTCCCCTGGATTCCACTTACATCCCTGACACACGCACTTGGGTGGCGGACACAGTTCCTCTCATCTTGTATTTAACTGTCGGAAGACTAGTCCATTAGCATTACACTCCCCTCCTTACGACATTGTATTCCTGCATGAATCCAGTACGAGGCCTAGTTTGTGGGTTTTTTCAAGTCAGGTATAGATGTCACAGAACGTGTGAAACTTAAGAACTTGCTAACCCAACCTCCATGGAATAAAGGCCTGGGGCTGCTTTCTTCTAGCTAAGTCTCCCCGTGCTGAGGAAGGAGCCCTGCTCAAGGGCTGGACAAAGCTTAGAGTGAAATACCCATGTGAGTAATTTATGGCCACCAGAAATATAAGGCCAAACAAGAGTCCTTTATTCAAGATGGTGACCAAGGGCAGGCTCCTGCCACCAAAGACAAAAAAACAAAAAACCAAAACAAACAAACAAAAAACCCCAAACAAACAAACAAACAAAAAACAAAAAACTCTTGGCCCTGAGAACTTAGGCAGGGTAGGTTTTATAAATAAAACCAACAATTACATCATACCAAAAACAGGTATGTATAGCGGAGTAGGGAGCAGAGATACTCAAAAGATTGAATTCAATTGATTTAGCAGATCTGATCGACTCTGCCAGTGAGCCTCCCAGGCTGCAGGTAAGGCTGCATGGGAAGGTTCTGCACAGCAGGATGTGCCAAAGGTGGGGTGCCCTGGGGTGGGGCAGCTAAGTGAAGACTGTGACCCAGTGGGTAGTGAAGCAGCATGAGCAGTGGTCAAAGCGTCTCCAGGACTGAGAGCTGCAGAGAGCCTGCCAGAGCATGGAGCCGTGGGACGCGGGAACCATACTTCTACTTTACACCAAGTGTGCTGTGTTCACAGCTCATGACTTGGGAACTCACGAGAGGCCAGAAATCTGTCAGTAGCTAGTTTGTTCAAAGGCAGTGTTCCTCTCTCTTTTGGCTGGAGGCTAGCCCAGCCCTCCTTTCCTGGCTGCACAGGTGCAGGGTATTGACCTATGCAAAGTCCAGTGGGCACCTCAACTTCCACAATGTTATTTTTCCTTATTTTGTCTTAAACCAAGATGCACTCTTCAAGGCCACCATAAAACCAATGCCATTTCATTCAACACTTCCTATGTTGAGATCTCAAAATAATCAGAGGTAGAAATTTTGGATTTTTAGTTATCTTAATGTATAGATAAGAACCCAAGATGCTGAAGTCACATATTTTGTCCACGGTTGCCCACCAGCTAAGGAGGCAACTTATGCCCCCTTTGCCTCTCACGTGGTCCAACACATAAGCGAACAGAGGTGGGCTGAGGTAGAGAAAAGGCTGTCAAGGAGTAATTCATCAACCTCCCTGCCACATACATGAGCATACGAAGCCAGGGGGGCAGACTCAAGGCTTTCTGTACGACACTTCAATCCATGGTGTCTGAGTTTATTAGTAAGTACCATGGAGGACCAACTAAAAATCCACCCAAATATAAAAATTGTCTCTGATGTAGTCTAAACACCAAACTCTATATTGTTAGCAAGCGAGGGAAGCTTCAAGCTCCTAAGAAAGCTAGACTAGAATAGTTAGGCTACACACTGAAGTAGGCCTTTCTACCTCAACTCAATATTTTGTTTTTCAGAGAGAGCATGATTAATCTCCAAAAATGTTCCTCTAAACTCTGAAATAAGCAAAATACTCGTCAAGTATCATAGCAGTTATATGGTTATAAAATTCAGGTATATACTCCAGAGTATCTCTGATTCTTAGAAACTGCATGCATGAGCCGGGCGTGGTGGCGCACACCTGTAATCCCAGCACTTGGGAGGCAGAGGCAGGCGGATTTCTGAGTTCGAGGCCAGCCTGGTCTACAGAGTGAGTTCCAGGACAGTCAGGACTACACAGAGAAACCCTGTCTCGAAAAACAAAACAAAACAAAACAAAAAACAAAACAAAAACAAAAACAAAAAGAAACTGCATGCATGCTAGCACTGAGTACCCACACATACATTATTGGTGTATTTAGAATAAATACACATGTATTTCTCCTATTTTATACATTCTGGGGCATAACTCAACTACATCAACTGATTAAGAAAACATTCTATAAGTCTTTCTTCTTATAGTCACGTTACTGGTCCTTCCTATAGTTTGTGGGGTGCTTGGTCAGAACATAACTTCCTGATAGAAGATTTTGGGGGGGTATGGGGGTTGCAGTTTAGGGAATTGAACCCAGGGTGTTATGCAAGCAAGGCAAGTCCCCTGCCACTTGGCCACAGCCGTGCTGCTTTTTGGAGCCTTTTAGATTTCATCAGGGATGATCAATTGGCAATGACAGAATGCTTAGTGGGAGTTGCTGGCCTGGAACCTGGGACCTCATGCACGCCAGGGCAGTATTCTATCACTGAGATGTGCCCCCACCCACGACCATCCTTACAGCAATTCAATGGCTTCCAATAAATCATTTCATTCTACTTATTGGATTTGTAACCATAAAAATCAAAAGACCCCAAATCTGTTCTTCCAAGGCGGTCTCTCATAACTCACCATCTATTCCTTTAAAAATGCTTCCCACACAGTGAGTGAAACACAGGCTCCCCCGACGCCTCGAGGCTCTGTTTAATATTTAATGGATGCTCTCTATAGCGGTACAGTTTTCTGCCATGGTTAGAGTTTATCATGGAAAAGAGAATTGAATGATTATTCTCCAAATCACAAGAGCAAACTCTCGATCCTGAATAAAACCTCCAGCTGTAACTTTCTGAGTGCTCAGGCCCAACAAGGACTCTCCACGTGGCACTCAGCAGGAGGCAGTCCTGCAGATCAAGACGTCCTCTGTCTGTAAGGCCGAAATCACTGCTGGCTTAAGAGGCCCTTAGGGGCATTCCCGCCACCATTTACCTTATCTTGACAGTTAATGAGCCTCTCAATTGGGATCTCTTGTTAAAGCAAAACTCTCGGTCCAGATACAGTTTATATGGTGTCAGCAAATAGTAACGACAAGGAAACGTGTTTTAAAATGAATCAATCACTCTGGTTTCAAGAGCACTGTAATGACCAAAGTAAACCTTTTCAGACTCTATGATGTTTATGTTAATGTATCTCATTTAAAAAAAATAAACCAGGTAACATTTCATACCTATTAGGACAGCCACCATTATAAAAATCATTTTTGTAAGGATGCAGAGAAGTTAGGATCTGTGAATAGTGGGAATGTAATTATTATAGAACAGTACAGGAAGGCTTGAAAGTTAAACAGACACACTGTGTGGCCAGTTTTATATCAACTTGACAGAAGCAAGAGCTGGCTGAAAGCAGGGAACTTTGAGAAAAATGCCTCCCTAAGATTGGCTATATGCAAGCCCATACACAGGTAGTTTCTAATTAGTGATGGGGGAGGGCCCAGCCTATTCCTGGGTCGGTCGTCGGTCGTCGTGGGTTCCGTAAGAAAACAGGCTGAGCAAGCCATGGACTGCAAGTCTGTAAACAGCGCCCTCCACGGCTCCCAGATCGCCTTCTGCCTTCCTGCCCTGGCTTCCTCCAATAATTAACACTGATGTGGAAGTATAAGCCAGATCAACCCTTTCCTCCCCAAATTGCTTTGGTCATGGTGTTTCACCAGAAACCCATATGAACACTCACCAAATGAAGAAGCAAATTCACTTACTAAAAGTAATTTTGTTCTTACAAAAGAACAGAAAGCAGAAACTTGAACAGATGCGTGTATACCGAAATTCTTAGCACTACTTCTCACACACAGTAAAAGGCAAAGAGAATGTCCCATGGTGAATAAATGAATCCGTTGATGGAACATTATTCAGCCAAAGAAACAGGATTCTGACGTGTACAAAATGAGCAAATCCAGAAGATACAAGGCTAAGAGAAAGAAACCAAATCCTACTGGTTGCAGTATACACGGTACCTAGGTGAACTCAATTTGTAGAATCAGAAAGGGAGAGAACTCAGGGGAAGAGACTTCTGCCAGCAAGTGAACCTGCATTCAGGGCAGGGCATGCAGCTTGGGCCTGTAACTCCTGCACCGGGAACAGCCAAACAGATCCTCAGCACGTACCAGCCAGACTAATCCAGCCAAAACCAGCTCTGGTTCAGTGAGAAATTCTCTCTGAAGTCAACAAGGCAGAGAAAGATAAAGGAAAACACCCATGTCCCTGCTCTGGCTTCTGTATGCACAGGCACACATATGTATACAGTTCACACACCACAAATTACCCCAACGCGCGCTCACACACACACACAGAGAAAAACACACAAAGAAGACTGGTGGCTGCCTGGGGCTGTGGGAAAGTTACGAGGGGAGAGTGGTGAGTGAGCTGTGACTCGGGGAGATGAGTCGTGGCCGTGGGGAGGTTCCTCAGCCGTGGATGCACACAGCACCACCGAGCCAGATTCTTATAAAAAAAAAAAAAGGTGAAAATGATACATTGTGTATCTGTGTATCTGGGTATACTTTTTCCTACAGTTACTTAAGAAAAAAAAAGAAACTAGATCTAAATGTCAATATAGTTTTTCTTTACAGATTTACAGTTTGTGACACGCCTTTGTTTCTACAATTAGATAATTTAAGTCATATGGCAATCTCAAAAACCATACACCTATAAAAAAGTTTAGAAATCTTCCTCAAGACTGAACTGGATGCACAATGAGGGAAAGGGCACACAGTACGTCTTCCCAGATTCCTCCAAAGGAGCACCGGCCGCTCACCGCCATCCTGTCTGCCCTCCCCGATGACCAGGACCAGACTTCATTCTTGCTAGAACATTCCTCATTCAAGAGGGCTCCTTCCTCTTCTGAGAGAGGGTAGGCTGCAGGTGGATCCTGCCTGGTAGGCAGACGGTGGACCTGGACTTGCTATGCCCTAGTTTATCCCTAGATGGCTCTAACCTCTCAACTTATTTATAAAATTGTAAATAATTCGCTTTTTCTTCACAACCACGATGAAGTTAAAATCGATGGTATCTTTTAAAAACATCTTAGCACTGTTACCCACAATTACTTAGGGAAAAAAAAGAAACCATGCCTAAATGTCAATATATTTTCCTTGACTGAATTATAGTTTGTGACAAGTATTCTAGATACACAAGATGGTAATGATCTACAATCGGATAATTTAAATCATGTGGCATTGTCAAAGACTGTACAGCTAGATAGAAAGGCTTACTATCAAAGAGTAATTCTTTTTATCAAATAATCTGCAAATGGTGACATTTCGTCATAAGCGTCTAGAAACAATAGTTAAGATGGCCACCACGGTTTGGGGTTTTGGTTTTCGTTCCTTCCCATTCACTCAGTTGGAGCCTGTCTTCTGCTCTCCTGCACTAGAGCTGCCGCGGCGGAGATCACAGTGGCCCTCTCCCTAACTCCTTCAGGTCTCACATCACTAGATGTCTGTGGTGGCCAATCTGAAAGAGCCACCATTCTCACACGGCTCAGGAAATATATTCGACAACTGTCCCCTAACCTCTCACTCTCAGGGTCCCTTGGAGGAGAGATGGCAAGAGTGGACGCGGGTCCTTAGCTTTGTATCCATCATGCCCAGGAAAAATTCTTGTCATAGAGAACACAGCCACTGCACGGTGAGCGGTCACCTATGATCCCTCTGACGTGGCCCTACAGAATAGTGCCACAAGCACCCCCGCCCAAGCTGGGGCTGCGAGGCGAGCGCGCCCTACTCACCCTCTATCCTCTCGCAGAGCTTGTGCAGGCCCTGCAGGGGGCAGCCCTCACACAGCTGGGCCGGCGCCTTGGCTGTCTGCTGCACCGCGGCCACCGTGAACGCCTGCTTCAGGGTCATCATGATCTCGTCAACCTGCGCACAGGAGCCACGTGTCAACAGCGGGTCAGCTCGGCAGACTGACTGACGGGGACGGAGGGCTGACAGGAGAGACTTTGTACTGTAAAGTTTTCTTCTTCTGGGCTATTTTTCTCAGACTGACAGGAAATAGTGGAAATAATTGCTAGGGTTGCTGTCTGTTGTCAGAGGCTGACTACTTTGAGTCAGGACTCTTAGAGCCGGTGAGGCACAGGCAAGGACATGCTAACTAAGCCCGAAGTCCACGGGGATTCTTTCTCTCCTTCTCTCTTTCCTTCCTTCCTTCCTCTCTCCCTCTTCCTTCCTTTCTTTTTCGCCCCCTGCTCGCTCGCTCGCTTTCTGTCTCTTTCTTTCTCTCATTCTTTTTTTCTTTCTTTCCTTTCTTTCTTTCCTTCTTTCTTTCCCACAGCATGGCCCCAGAGGGTCACGCCCTTGCTGGACAGCTCTAAAGCTTCCAGTCTTCCTACCTCAGCCTACAAACCGGGACTTACAAGAACAGGGCTACCTACCACACTTGGAGAAAAGAAATGCATTACAACTCGAAATGCTGCATTAGAGCAGAGGGTGAAAGCGAGCATATCTTTTGAAAATACTGAAATTTAAAGTGAAAATGAGTCTCGGAGGCATAGCAGAAAGGTATTAGTCACGAGTGCATAGTGAAAGCGAATAGCGCTGTCAGCAGGGCTCTACCCACAGCTCTGCTCAGCGAAGAAGACTCGGCAGGGCTGAGACTGCTCACAGGGTTTGCAGTGGGCGGTGTCGTCTCTTACCAGAGCTTCATTTGTACACTGGAACACGTAACAGACAAAATGAAAGCCGCCGCTGCCGCCGCCGCCGCCGGAGCACTCTCGGCAGATAAATCCAAAGTGGTCCACATGCCTGATGCCCTGTGCAGGGAGAGGGGGTGTGTGTGGAGCACGGCCGGCTGAAGACGGCTGCAGGTACCGCCGCCCGCTACAGAGCACCGCAGAGGACTGAGCACAGAGGACTGAGCACACAGAGGACTGAGCACAGAGGACTGAGCACACAGAGGACTGAGCACATGTTTCCAAATAAAAATTAGCATCAGAGTAAAACATCACTGATTTCAAGAGAGTCAAGGTTTGCAAATTCAAGTCCTGATGCTCACTTTAGTACTAAAGGATAAGCAGAGTAGCTGACAGAAAAGCTAGAACTTTGGGGAGGGGGTACAGAAGGAACACTAAGGAGTAGACACTAAAATAAAATTCAACAGCACACAAAGATTAACACACATTCCCAACCAAGACACACGAACAGACATGTACACACAATTCACATGTATAAAGGTTAAAAAGAAATTAAAATTTATTTGTACTAAAATTACAAGCAAATACTAAATAGTAATTTGCTCATACTGCATGAAGAATGAGCAAAACATGATTTCTATATCTAGAAGAGCAGCTTTGTCATCTTCGAAAAGAAGGCCAGGACTCTGCCCATGTCCCACAAGCTCTTCTTAACACACAAATCTGACTTAGAGCAGCAAGGAGCGGCCACTGAGGGATGGCCTGGGTTGCTGCTTCACAAATCTACCAGAAGCAACTGTGGGGGTTCTCTTCACTTTAGACTTCTGTGATGTGTACGAGTGCTTTGCCTCTGTGTATGTATATGCACTGTGTGCACACCGGTGCCAGGGGACAGGAAAGCAGAGTGAGGAACAGTTATAACCATCATCTGAGTGCCGGGAACAGAACCCAGGTCCTCAGCAAGGCAGCACGTGCTCTTCGACAGTAAGCCCTGTCTCCAACACCAACTGCCAGTTTTCACTGTCAACTTGAGGCAACCTAGAATCACCTGGGAGAAAGGCCCCTGAGAGAATCTGTGGAGATTATTTTATACATCACTTGAGCTGAGGAGACCCACGCTGAATGTGGATGGCACATGGCCACACCCTGGACTGAACAAAAGAGATAGGAAACCGAACTCCTGCATGCACATATCTGTCCACTGTGACTTCGCCCACTATAACAACTACCACAGAACTGGGAATAGAATAAACGCTTTACGTTGATTTTGTCAGGATATTGGGAAAGGAAACTAAAAGAGCAACCTAAATACAAAGGAAGTCTCTTCTGTGCTAGTAACTTAGGTTGAGATGATCTGACAAACCTCACTTCTTTAGGAAAGAATAAACCACCAGCCCACTCTAAAAAAGCAAACGTCTCCCAGCACAATGGTGCACAGCTCTAATCCCAGCGCTCAGAGTGGGAGCAGGGGCAGATGCGGGCAAGTCTTTGTGAGTTCAGAGACCAGAATGACTACATAGTGAGGTCCAGGGCTGCAGAGACACTTCATCTCAAGAAAGAAAGAAAAGAGAAGAGAGGGGAGGGGAGGGGAGGAGAGGAGAGGAAAAGAAAAGAAAAAGGAAGGAAGGAAAAGAGAGAGAGAGAGAGAGAGAGAGAGAGAGAGAGAGAGAAAGAAAGAAAGAAAAAGAAAAGAGAAAGAGAGAAAAAAAATATCTAACATTTTAATATTTCTCCATAATTAGGAGCAAATCAAGATTCTGTGGCTAACATCACTTTCAGGCAAGCATTTCCAGTCAGTAATTGCTGATGTATCCTGATCTCAATCGGTGCCCTCCATCAACACACTGAGCAATACCAGAGGCTGCTGCATGGGGGAATGTCACTTCATTTATCCAAGTACTTTCTTTGAAAAGGCTTCCCTATTCAACTTGTTAAGGACTTTACTTATTTTCATATTTGAAAATATTATCTTTTTGATGACTTACCTAGCTTACATTTTAGATTAACAACCAACCAAGATTTTTACATCTTATTAGAGACATGAAAAGTTACAGTTTAAGAAAAAAAAAAAAAAAACAAGTCAGCAAACAGTAACGTAAATGGTATTTTCTTGGCCAGGACAATCTAGAGAAAACTAGCTCATCACAGTTGACTGATTCCTCCCAAATATGTCTATAATAGAAGACTTAACTATCAAACACACAAAGTTTCAAGTAGATAGTGCATTCTAGGTAAAAACCTCCTCATAGATAAGTATCATTTCTCATAGATACAGAAGAAATAATGATCATATAAAAAATAAGAATTTCAAGAAAGTTGAACTGTTTCTCTACAATTTATATATAAAATGCACATGCATAATTATGTATAATCCATGTGCACACACATAAATCAATTATATATAAAACATGGGCACACATATGCATACCAATTATAAATAAAACATGCACATACATATAAGCCCCTGGAAATAGCTAGAAAGCATTAGTACCAATAACAGGGAAAAGAAAGGAAGGTAGACCTATTTTCTCCAGTACATTGCTCCAAAAAAAGCAAAATTGTTAATTTCAAGATTATAATTTGCCTTAGTACAATGCAGGAGAGATACCACCAATCAAGCATTAAAAACATGCTTATTTTACACAACAGCACATCTACTGCATACATCCGAAGAACTGAAATTAAATCAGTAATCTGTGTGGATTTACCTGAGAGCAAAAGGATATCTCCTTAAAATTTTTCTCCAGTGCAATCTTTTTGGTGTCAGGACTGATGAGGTAAACTTCAGATTGGCCAATCTTAAAAAACAAATGAAAAGAAAGACATGTGGTTCTCCTAAAAACTGAATTCGTTATACATGCCATGACCTACGAGGAAGCAGGGGATGTGGCGAGCTCTTATAAAAGTCCAACTCCATCACTGTTTACGAGTTTCAAAAGTTACAGTTTATACCATGGATTCCAAGTGGCAGCAGACAAATTCCTACATGACACATCAGTATTCTCAGAGAAAAAGACCACATAAGATAAACAATAATACTAATCCTCAAATAATCCTCAAAGCCCGCATCCCCTTCATATATAGTTTTCTATACAAGTAAATATTTCAGAAAACTTCAGTTCCTATTAAAAATTTCTAAAGCACCTGCAGCAGCGCGTGCGCTCTCTGGCTGACTGTGGCAGCTGCCTGAGCTCTGTCTACACGCTCCCTTCCTGTGTTGGTTCCTACAGACTCAATCCCTCCTCAGGATCCACAAGTTAGCAGCACCTGAACTCACAAGCTTTTCTTCCGAGCTCTTTACACACCGATCTGGACTGCAAGTCAGAGCAATCAGCTTGCTGGAGACAGAGGTGCAAATCAAAAGTAACTGCACCCTTAATGAAGATGCCCAAACCATGCATTCTGTCATTCAGATTGTAGGTTTTACACAGAGCAGTTTTGTTCTTAGCATTTCTTAAGTATCCTTCAGGCGAACGGGACTGACAAAGTGCCCAGAATCCAAGCATGGTAACCACCATCACTGAGACAGCAGTGCACTTGAGTGGCTCAGACTCTGGGTTTTCCTAAGGAGGCACCCTTAGGAAAGATCTCCCTTCCTCGACAACAGTAACTGTATCTCCACATTTTATAAATTTCATCTTAGCAGCCTTCTGTTTTCATCTATATAATAAAGGTCTATATAATGAAGATAATCATTCTTATTTGGACATGGCTAGGCTATGAGGAACAGGTGAGAATTTAAAGTCAGATGTGAGCCTGGGGGTCTTCTCATATCCAGTCCACCACTCTGTCCTATGACCCCTGAAGCCATGCACCCCTGTCTACCTGAGGTCTCGCTCCCCTGTCTACCTGAGGCCTCGCACCCCTGTCTACCTGAGGCCTCGCACCCCTGTCTACCTGAGGCCTCGCACCCCTGTCTACCTGAGGCCTTGCACCCCTGTCTACCTGAGGCCTCGCACTCCTGTCTACCTGAGGCCTCGCACCCCTGTCTACCTGAGGCCTCGCAACCCTGTCTACCTGAGGCCTCGCTCCCCTGTCTACCTGAGGCCTCGCACCCCTGTCTACCTGAGGCCTCGCACCCCTGTCTACCTGAGGCCTTGCACCCCTGTCTATCTGAGGTCATACACCTCTGTTTACTTCTCTTCGTCCCTACTGTCCTCATACTCTAAGCTCCCTACCTCTCACCTAGACTATGGCAATGGCTTCTTAGCCTCTGTTTATTTTCCTTCCCTAAGTAGTTCTTGGCTCTCTAGCCAAAGCTATTTAATGCTACACTTTAAATTTTTCAATGACTGTCCAATTTCTTTTGACTAAAAACAAAATCCTGAACGTGACCTATAAGGCTGTGAATAATGGAGCCTGGCTCAGCATCCTAGCCCCATCCCTGCTCGCCTTCCCAGTCTCTGTAGTCTCCTGACCTTCTCACTAAGGATCCACCCGAGAACCCGGGGACACTGTGCTCCAGGCCCCCAACAACAGACGGAGGTCTCCAGCCTCACAGAGACTGAGATTGCAGGGATTACAAACACAAAGTTCTTCACACTTGTTTACTTGTAATTAAGCTTAGAGCCAGGACTGTGAGGCTGCCACCAGTCTGTCTCTCTGAGGAGACTGCTTCCCATGTACATCACTACCTCAGAAGAAACGGGAAGGAAGGAATCACAGCAGGACAGCTGCAGGGGCGGCCAGGCAGAGAAGACTGCTCGGGACTGCAGTGCGGCTCCTTCCCGCCCTTCTCATCTCACCTGCTGCTCTCTGAGCCCGGGAGACCCTGCCTCTCTGCCGCATGGGAACCTCTGCTTGGGGAGTCACATCCTCAAAATGCCTCTCCTGATTCCCCAGGCCTTTCCACAGCACCCACTACTTCTCTACAGTATCAACTGAATCATAATTACACAATTACTGGTGCGCCAGGTGCCTGTCTGCATCGCTGGGATCTGCGCTCTGTGTGGGCGGTCTACTCGCAGATGTATTCGCAGCACATTGTAGCCACTCACATGCACTGGGCAGCTTCCTCGACCACACTCGGGGTCTGGAGAGCACACGGATCACTGGGTGAAGCCCAAGAGCTACAGCCACCCAGCATTCCTCGTGCACTAGGTCACTTACCCTGACACACCATCTGGACTTCTTAAAGATTAATTCACTATGTTTTGTTATTATGTTAAAAGTGTGTGTGTGTGTGTGTGTGTGTGTGTGTGTGTGTGTGTACAAGTGCATGCAAGTGCAGGTAGAATTATAAGCAGTTACAAGCATATTCTGATGTGGGGCTGGGAAGCAAACTCCGCTCCTCTGTAAGGGCAGTGTGTGCTCTCAGCGGCTGAGCCATCTCTCCAGACCCAGCATCTGGACTTTGAGAGCCAGCTATATCCACCCACACTAACCTCGTGTCAGCTTCCTTACGCCCTGGCCATTCCATTGCCTTAGCTAAGCACAGTAAGGCACTGCTACATCTAAGGCAGTTTTGCTCCCTACCTTTATTAAAGCAGAGATGAGAAGAGGCAGAAATACACCAGGGAAAAGGCCACAGACCGCTCGCTGTCTTTCAGTTTACACCCAGGAGGATCACGCATCCAGAAAACCCAAGCCAGCATGCCCCCCCACAGCTGGCTACCTTTTCCATTCCTTTTCTTCCCTATAGCTATCGCTTTAACAATTTTCTGTTTAAAAAAACAAAACAAACGAACAACAACAAAAATAAAGCAACTAACCTAGGGTTTTAGTTGGGACCTAAGTTTTAAATATAACGTTATTTAAAAAATCTTATTATCTTCATTAACAAAGGGTGTTTTATAAATTAATATTTCCCACTTAAAATGGTGTTGAAGCATATTGCTTAACATCCTTCTAACCCTCTTTTATATAAATATATTCTGCAATAAAAGAGTGTCTTCAAACACAGATGTGTAAGGCAGAGTTTTCAGACCTCCAGCTGCAAAAACCTGACAGGTTTTACCGTGAACAGCATAGTTCGGTTCTCCTCCATGTCTGTGGGCTGAACCACATTGTGCCCACCGATCAGGTGGTTCTCGATGTCGCTGTCAAAGGAGCTAAAGGTGCTGCTGCGGAGGCTGGCGTCCTGGAACTCCTTCCTGAAGGCCAGCGAGCGCAGTCCAGGCTGCGAGAAGGATTTGCGCATGGGCCGGGGGCCAGGCGCTGATGGCTGCCCTGTGGGCGCATCCCAGTCTGTCCTTCGGCCGCAGCTCACATGGTTGAACTTCTCGATACACTCGTCGATCAGTGCGGGTGGTGCCTTCTTGTGGGCCACAGTGACCCGGCCACAGAAGAGCACCTCGAACTTTTTGGCGAAGGTGTCGTCGAACTCCGAGGGGCAACGCAGCTCTTCCTGGCGGGCAATCTTACCCGCCTGCCGGATGGAGCTGATGATCTCAGGCACCTGTGCAAAAGAGGGTGTGGTCAGAGACGCTTGCAGCAGTGGTACCAAATACCAAGGACACAACTCAGACCCACAGCTTCCGGAGCAGGGAACCCTGGCTGACAGGGGCTGGGCTGGACAGGCTCACAGATCACAGCAGCCACTAAGGTTAAATGACCAGCCCCAGGGCAAGCTTTGCATTGTACCCCTAAGGTCCTCAGGGCATCTCTACTGGGCTTTGCCTTTGATCTGGTTACCTAAACTTACTGGCTCACCCAGAAGAGTCGGGGCAGTGTCCTTTGAAAAGCCTTCCTCAGTACATGGTGCGATGAAGGGCTCTAAAATCATTACCTCATGCTTACTGAAATTATAGCATCATGGATTTCTTCAATGGCAACTAACAAGTTATGACTTGATTCTGTATTTCCTAACGTGGATTGAGAAAACAATGGAGAACCCACGTCTACTGTCACAGTAAAGCACTGAGGCTTCTCACAAGAGGCTTTTCTTTCCTAATGTAAAAGTCTGGGAGGAAAGGCTCTCCCTCGCTACGGCATCCCTGCCACTCCGCCCTGTCCACTTGTGCCAAGTCCTCCGCAGCTTCAGAAGTGAGATGGGGCCACAGCACAGGGAATGGCCGCCACGCAGCGCCCAGCCTCACAGCACTCCCCCGGCATCGCGGGGTGTAAGAACCACGGATTTGTCGGCATGGACTTAATCTTCCGGTTGCCTGGCCAGTTTTTGTTTTGACTGGACACATATACCTGTATTTCCCATTTTTCTAGGTATAAAACTTTTGGTTGAGGCCCAAACACCTATAGGCCACTGTTTATTTAACAGCCTAACCAGAAAAATCCAATCCCTTTTACAATTTGGATATACTGTAAAGGGAGATGGCTCCAGTTCATTGTGAAAGCAAGCTTGCATTCTGTGCCATGACGTAACTCTGAAAAACCCACTGACTGTCACTAAATACTGATCACACTAAAGATAACCTTTGTGCCATAAAGACTCGACATCTCCTCTCAAGGTATTTTGCCACAAGAGTCAAAGTCATCTTTAGAGATATGTTTTTAAAATGATTCCAAGGCTAGAGGAGTTGGCTCAGCGGTTAAGGGCACTTGATGCTCTTTCAGAAAACCAGGGTTCAATTCCCAGCATCCTCATGGTGGCTGCCAACCATCTGAAATCCTCTTCTGGCCTCCTTGGGCATTGCATGCATGAAGTACACAACGTATATGTAGGGCACACACACACACACACACACACACACACACACTCACACACAAAAATCTTTAGAAAATGATTCCTGAAGCACAGATTGAAATATTTAAAAGCTAAACTTTTAGCTGGTCATGGCACAGGCGTTTAATCCCAGCACGGGGGAGACACACACAGGTAGATCTCTGTGAATTTTAGGCCAGCCTGGTCTACACAGAGAGTTCTAGAACAACCAGGGCTATACAGAGACTGCCTCAAGAGACAAAAAAAAAAAAAAAAAAAAAAAAAAAAGCCAGATTTTAGAAAATGAGTTGTATGTGCAGGGGTGCTGGGCACATTCTTTGGTGTGATGTGGAGGTCAGAAGACAACCCTCAGATCTTTCTCTCCACCATGCGACCCCGGGACAGAACTCAAGTCCTTAGCTTTGTCGGCAGGCGTCCACACCACTGAGCCATCTTGACAGGCTGAGGCTGAGGTCTGGCCTGGCAATCATGTTTGCACGGAGCACTTCGCATGCTCCTGCCGTAGCTCACTTCCACACTGCCAAGTCATGGTGTACATGGTGCGGCAGCCTGGAAGCTGCTATGGGTAGACAATATCACAGCGAATAGAAACAGCAGGAGCTTAGGCTGCAGCCACAACTCTGCTAGTGAGTCACA
Organism: Apodemus agrarius; assembly: GCA_964023405.1. Classification (NCBI taxonomy): domain Eukaryota; kingdom Metazoa; phylum Chordata; class Mammalia; order Rodentia; family Muridae; genus Apodemus; species Apodemus agrarius. Next base: position 43,486,705 of record OZ030016.1, read on the forward strand.
GCAGTAAGGCAACACAAAGGCCACAGCGTCTCTCTGGGGAAGAGGCACACAAGATCAGAAGCACTGAAGATTTTCTAGGGAAAAGCTAGTTCTGTGTGGTAAAATGGTATCCCTTCAGATCAAAACTGCCAACTTATCTTTGCGCAGGGCTGCCACTTTCTTAGTGATGGTGTGAGACCCTTTAATAGGAGTCACATATTTCCCAATTATTAACTGTTCTCTCCGGCAGAAAAATGCAGCCTATTCCATCTCTTGAGTCTGCTAAAATATCCAAATTTTCCATGCACTACATCTTCTAATACCTCAAGAGAACAATGATGTTTTCCATCATGTTTCAAAGAGGAGGAATGTGTGTGAAGCCATATGACGTAAGGGCAACTCAGCACTGGACGGAATAGACAGGGAACAAGGCACTCAAGAGGCCCCTTGATTCCGGAGTCAGAAGGCGCCAAGGAGCACAGCACACCCTGGTCAGAGTACAGGCCGCCACCGCTTTTCTAATTATGGATTTCTCCAGTTCTTTGATTAGAATAGAAAATACACACTTCATTCTAAGACCAAGGCCCATCTTTCCTTGCTCTGGTGGGCTTCATTAGACATCAGTTTACTCTCAAGCCTCCTGCCCCCAATCCAGGACGGCACATGTAGGATAGGAACAAGGCAGACCAGCTGGGGGACCAGTTCCTGCAGGATAAGGGGTGGGGGGAGCTGGAGGGGTGCAGAAGAGCACGAAGGGGCCTGGGAGACTTGGCATCAGTTCAGGACTGAAGAGACTAGACCAGGGCAGACAGGGAGGCTGGACGGAGGCTACGCAAGGGCAAAGCAAAGATGTCTTAAAGCAGGAAGACCAGTCACATCAAAGTGGGCCTGTTGGAGCTTAAAGCTCACAGATACATAAAAGGGAAGTTGTTGATATTAAACCAAAGATAAACACAACCAAAAGCCAGCCAGTACTGGTCTATAGGAACAAATACATCAAGTTACAATGACTCCTGCCAAAACAAAAAAACAAAGACCTTTTGGGGCAAATGAATGGGAGAATTACTCCCTCTGATAAGATCTGGCACTTTAGATGAAAATCGTGCCCAGTTCAGAGGGCTAAGAGCTACGTCATTCCTGTTTCCAGATAAGCCGATAAAGCAAATCCAAACTAACTAGAGCAGGAAAGCATCTGAAAAGGTTTTCCTGGAATAAATCTAACAAGGATTTGGGGTTTGGTTGGAGTTTCTGATACTATGGGAACCACAACAAAAATGTTAGGTAATTAAGATCAATTGTCCCAAATTAATGAAGCAGGCCTGTGTAGGTATTCAGAGACTGCACAGTGAAGGCGGTTTGGGGTGCAGGTTCAAGTCGCTACTGTTTCACAGGGACAGGGAAACTAATACTCAAGCATCAGGGATACTTCTGTAAATAATGCCCGTATTCAAGTGCTCGGTCAGCTTCTTAAGGACTTAGGGATCTTAAGGGATTATAAGCATACTGCAACTGTAATTTTATTCAAAAAGATTTAGGAAGGCATTTCTGAAACAATCTTTAGAATTAAAAAAGTCACTTTTATTTTGCATTTACAGGTTTGTTGGCTGTTAACATATAACTATTTAACGACTCTAAAAAATCTAAAGTCTCCAGCTTCTGCTTCCGGTAAGCGGCCTGCAGCGAGCAGTGAAGACGGTTCCCATCTCTCCTAACCCAAAACCCCTACAAAATCATGCAAATCAAGAGTTCAAATCTTTGTGTTCACTTAATACCCATGAAACTACCCAGGCCATGAAGGGTGTATATGTGCAAAAAGCCACCAAGTAACTGAACACAGTCACTTTAAAGAAGCAACGTGTGCCATTCTGGTGGGGTAACGGTAGAGTTGGAAGGTGCGCTCAGACAGGATGGCGGGGCTGGTCACAGGGTGCTGAAATTTTGCTGTTCATGCTTAAGTAATGTTGGACTTAAGGGTTTACTTAATGAACTCAAGGCCGAGGACAGGTGAACCCACACATGAGCTCCCCCTGCCACGGAGATGGTCCTCGCTGGGAAGGAGCAAACTGTTCCAAGCCAGAAGAGGAGGCTGCACAGAAGAAACAGACAAAGACCACCCAGAAGAAACAGAAACTTACGCCACTGAAACAAAGCCGGAGTAAGATAAGTCACTACTGTCTCTATTTAAAACAATAATGACTTTCCAAATTACATAACAGAGAAACCACTTTGAAGCTGCAAAAAGAGGGCAGGAAATACTGCTTTGTCCCTCAGAGAAAATGTTTTCATATTGTTAAAGAAAAATTGTAATAGAAAACTAGTCTGCTGATAATAAGAATTAGTTTAGTGGTTGGTTGTTGATCATGAAGGAGAAACTATATAAAATCAAGTTTTTCCTCACCACACCTCCTATGTCTTTAATTTCAGACAAAGCCACTGACAGCATCTTCTCAGTTCTCAATATTCATTTAACAGGGAAAACCAGCAGCCGCCACTCTCCACACATAACACAGGGCCGCTCACGCGTACCAGTTCACCTCACAGGAGGAAATCAACTAAGAAGGCCTGACTACACCGTCTCAGTGACTCCCTCTGACCCTGTGGGGCTCACAGCCAGGGAAATAAGACACTTGTTCGTTATTTCTAGTTAGATAATAGAACACGAAGCTAACTGCACAGCAGAGAGTGACCCCATGCTAGGGGCCATCCTGTCCGTCCTGGCTTCACATAGTATAAATCAGTACCTCGGTGCCTACGCTGAGCTTAGGATTAGTCAAAGGACTGACATTCCATCTCCCAAGAGTCTAAGTCAAAATAATAAGCTCCAGGTTTGCAGTGAAGAGAACTTGTCTCAAAAAATAAGGTGGAGAGTGATAGAGAAAAACACATGATATCAACATACATACACGCAAACATACATATGCACGTACCACATACATACACCATGCACACAGCTCATATAAATATATTACATATACCACATACACACACCATGCACACAGCACATATAAGTACATCACATATACCACATATACATACCATGCACACAGCACATATAAGTACATCACATATACCACATACACACACCATGCACACAGCACATACAAGTACATCTTATATACCACATACACACACCATGAACACAGCACATAAGTTCATCTCATTTACTACATATATACACCATGCACACAGCCCATATAAGTACATCTTATATACCACATACACACACCATGAACACAGCACATAAGTTCATCTCATATACTACATATACACACCATGCACACAGCACATAAGTTCATCTCATATACTACATATACACACCATGCACACAGCACATAAGTACATCACATATACCACATACACTATGCAGACAGCACACACATATATATGCATGTATATATGATGTATATATACACATCATATATAGCGCATGCACTCAGAGCACATACAAAGTTACTAACTCTGAACAGTTTCTGAAACAATCTGGGAAGCTGGAACACTAATGCTGTCAGAACTCTTTAGCTTGCTGAATATAATCTGGACAAACACGGGTCCTCAGTCTAATCCCTCCCACCGAATACATCAAATCTTAACTCAAAGGTAGCTGTGCAGCAGAGTGGTCAGTGTTCCTAAACCCTTTTCTCTGTTGCCAGAATCTAAAAGGGGCTGTTTGTTGGGAGGCGGGGCCCTAGCATCCGCATCTTCAGAAGAGACCCATCCCTCCTGCCATTTCCTGATGTCAGCTGGGTCCAGGTCTTCATCACCTGTCTCCTCTCACCAGACCCTAAGTGAGGCTGTTCCATCATAGGACTGTCTCCTCTGTGCGATGCTCACTAAGCCAAATGATTTGCTATTTGAGACTTCAGCCAAGGATGAATGGGGCAAAGGCAGCCACACTGCATGGTGGGTCCCCAACCACACTCACTGCATGGTGGGTCCCCAACCACACTGCATGATGGCTTCCAACCACATTTTACAGACATGGGCAAACTGTCAGACACAGAGCTACCAAGTCTGACTACACAGAGAGAATGACTGACCAGGGTGGACACCATGGGCCACGAGAGAGAAGTGCTAAACCCATGAGGAGGACGGAGAAAGGAGCCTCAATGGTTCTAAAGAAACTCTGAAGTACAGATTAGATGACTCCAGCTTTTGCCAAAATCAAACCAGCCATCAAAGTGCCCAGGGAGTCCAATTTAACTTCATTTTTAATCTCCTATTCAGGAAAGGATTTAATAAAATTGGCCATATTTGAAAAACAATGTTCAGAAACAGAGCCCAAGTGAATTACGGTTTGAGTGTTCGCCCAGGCTTCCCATGCCCGGCCTGTAAAGCGAGGGAAAATAAGCACACTAAGTACCAGCGGACACAACTGGACAGGAAGACATGGGTCTTTGCAAAGTGTCTAACACTGCCTCATGCCTGGGCCAAATCGTGCCACTTGGAAATACGCTTCCTTTCCATGCATGGGGTCCATGTCTGAGTTCAGCGGTGTCTGTCCTGATGGCAGGGGCTGGGCAGGGGTGACGTCATGCATGAGGCCCTGCACTCTCACTTTGGGATTTCACAGACATCCTTTGCTTACCTATAAGCAGAATCCACCAGGCCAAAAACACAGCAGACGGATTTGGGGGGGGGGGGGTTGGCCAGATCTCCAAAGGCAAGACTTCATTTCTTATGTGAAAGATAAGGCCTTTCTCCTTCCTCAGGGGATCTGAAGAGAGAGGAAAGCCCTACAGGACCTAGGTGACAGGAAACAAGAAACAGACCTCCCCAGGAGGCTGCACTTCTATCTCAAAACCTCAGCAACTTACACCCAGGCTGGGAACCTCATTCCCACACTGATGGGAAAGCGCTGCTGAACACACTCTACCTACCCACAGACACTGAATCAACCCGTAACGATCATTCTCGGCCGAATGAGCAAAGCCCGCATCCATACACAACCACAACTAGCCAGGAGAGCCGGAGCCTCTGATCTCATTCTAAGAATCTGAACCTCAGCAGAAGCAAAGCGCTCATCAGAATGCAGGCCCACTGGACACGGAGGACCCATCCTGCATTCTTCGCCCCCTCCTCTACTGAGCAAGATTCCAAAAGCACCGCTGTGCATCCTTCTCCCTCGCCAGTCCCGGGCCTCAGGTCTGAATGGAGACCTGCCGAGGTGTGTCTACGCTGCTGACCCTGAGAAGTCCATCATTCTAAGGCTAACGAGATGCAGACCTGTAGCTGCCGCCCAGAATGCCCAGAGGAAAGGTACAAGCCTGCCCTAGTCCTCTCCCTCCGCCTGCTCTCAGAGGCCCTAGCCTGACTGCATGGCCTAAGAGCCAATCTCAAGAACCAAGGAAGCCCGGGCGTGGTGGCGCACACCTGTAAGCCCAGCACTTGGGAGGCAGAGGCAGGCGGATTTCTGAGTTCGAGGACAGCCTGGTCTACAGAGTGAGTTCCAGGACAGCCAGGACTACACAGAGAAACCCTGTCTCAAAAAAACAAAAACAAAAACAAAAACAAAAACACAAAAACAAAAAACAAAAAAAAAACCAACAACAACAACTCCCCCCCCCAAAAGAAACAAACACAATCATTGTCATTTTTCAATAACCCATCCTTCTTCAAAGGGGGGAGGGGTGGGCAGTGGTGAAGACAGGGTTTCTTTATATAGCCCTGGTTGTTCTGAAATTCGCTCTGTAGATCAGGCTGGCCTCAAACTCACAGAGATCTACCTGCCTCTGCCTTTTGAGTGCTGGGACTAAAGGCATATGTCACCACACCCCCAAAGATGATACACATTCATACATCTTCACAGAGAAGAAGAGTCCTGATATATGACATCAACCACAATCCTAGCCCAGAAACATCTACAGCTACATGTGGCTCATCGTGTATATATCAAGGTAATTTTCTACACACATGTTCGTACATGTGCGCACGCACAAGCACACACACAAACGAAAACAAAAACAAAACCTGAGTCTTAAGTTTTATTTTTTTCAAAGACTGTGAAACCTATCCCTTCTCAAAATTAAGTTTTACAGTATATAAAAAATGGCACCAAGGAAATAGGAAAGAATTTGATATTCTAATAAAAATAATTTTGATACAGCATCTTGTTGCCATATTTAACAATAGTCACATTGTTAAATGTGAGTCACATTCTGCTGTAATTATCGTCACTCTAATGAAGCACAGAGCATTTTCAAAAGTGTCTAATCTGTAGTACAGTGTGAAATGCTCACAGGCTGAGGAGTGGCCTTGGCTCCAGGCAAGGGGTAGGTCTTTAGTTATTCATAATATGACACTTTCCCATACCTAAATTTATGCTAATGAGTGACTCAGGATGGGTCTCCAGAGAGCTCTCCAGAGAGCGCAGGAGCCAATCATATGATATGAGATTTAGAAGTTTCATTCCACCACCACCTCCTAACTGGGCAAAGGTTGAAACCAAGTTAATTAATGAACTAGTAACACCTCATGAATATAACCTGCAAAAATTCCCCCAAAACAATAGGGTCCAGAGCTCCCCATTTGGTGAATACACAGAGATAGCACATCCAGAGGACACAGGTGTTGGACAAAACCCTGTGGCCATCAGTCATGTAGGGCCACGCCCCAGGCCCCTAGTGTCCTGGCTGGACTCCACCTCCACAGTCACCTGACAACAGCCAGGTAGCCAGGTCCACTATAAAAGGGGCTGTTTGACCCCTCCTCCCTCCCTCCTCTCTCTCTCTCTCTCTCTCTCTCTCTCTCTCTCTCTCTCTCTCTCTCTCTCGCCCCTCTCTTCCCCTTCTCTCTTGCTCACACTCTCCCCTTGTCTCTTGCCCCCCTGTTCCCCTCTCTCCCCATTCTTCTCCCTTCTTTCCACGTGGTCATGGCCAGCCTCTCACCCCTCCATCTCTTCTTTCTCTCTTTACTTTTCTCTCTTTTCTTTCCCCTTACTTTTCTATAATAAAGCTTTAAAATCATGGGCTGCCTCCTTTTATCTAAGCCCACCATGCTGGAGCAACGGAACAGATCTTGCAGAGTTTCCAGCCGCCAGGCTGGGCCTGCTCCACAGGTACACAGTCCTGCAACAGAACGGGCCCAGCCCCAGAGGCCAGGCAGGCACGACAGGACGGTCTCTAACCTAATGGAAATCTCGCTCTATTTATTTCTTCCATTTGGCTCCTCCCCAGATGCATCTTTGTTAAATGAGGAAATATAAGAAAAGAACTTGCTGAACTTCATGTGCCACTAGTACGTCACTGAATCAAGAATAGGAGGAGTGAATCTGATTGTACTGGTTAGAGGGAATCCTGGGTTTACAAATGGCCCTGCAGTGCACACAGCGCTGTGGGACTGAACACTGCAGTGCACACAGCGCTGTGGGACTGAGCCCTGCAGTGCACACAGCGCTGTGGGACTGAGCCCTGCAGTGCACACAGCGCTGTGGGACTGAGCCCTGCAGTGCACACAGCGCTGTGGGACTGAGCCCTGCAGTGCACACAGCGCTGTGGGACTCAACTCTGCAGTGCATACAGTGCTGTGGGACTGAGCCCTACAGTGCATACAGCGCTGTGGGACTGAGCCCTACAGTGCATACAGTGCTGTGGGACTGAGCCCTGCAGTGCATACAGTGCTGTGGGACTGAGCTCTTGCCTATGCTCTAACTACGGAGTGATTAGCATCAACTGAACTGAGCTGGTACCTGGAAATTGGCAGAATTTGATGTTGGTGTGGGGAAAAATATCCCCAGAGACTTCACATCAGAGGTACTGGCAGTAGGTTGGGGGCTGGTTCAGGTACTAAAGCATCTGCCACGCAAGCATGAGGACTGAGGCTCCATCCACGCAAGCACGAGGACTGAGGCTCCATCCACGCAAGCACGAGGACTGAGTCTCCATCCACGCAAGCACGAGGACTGAGGCTCCATCCACGCAAGCACGAGGACTGAGACTCCATCCACGCAAGCACGAGGACTGAGGCTCCATCCACGCAAGCACGAGGACTGAGACTCCATCCACGCAAGCACGAGGACTGAGTCTCCATCCACGCAAGCACGAGGACTGAGACTCCATCCACGCAAGCACGAGGACTGAGTCTCCATCCACGCAAGCACGAGGACTGAGGCTCCATCCACGCAAGCACGAGGACTGAGTCTCCATCCACGCAAGCACGAGGACTGAGTCTCCATCCACGCAAGCACGAGGACTGAGTCTCCTCCATCCACGCAAGCACGAGGACTGAGTCTCCATCCACGCAAGCACGAGGACTGAGTCTCCATCCACGCAAGCACGAGGACTGAGGCTCCATCCACGCAAGCACGAGGACTGAGGCTCCATCCACGCAAGCACGAGGACTGAGACTCCATCCACGCAAGCACGAGGACTGAGGCTCCATCCACGCAAGCACGAGGACTGAGTCTCCATCCACGCAAGCACGAGGACTGAGGCTCCATCCACGCAAGCACGAGGACTGAGGCTCCATCCACGCAAGCACGAGGACTGAGGCTCCATCCACGCAAGCACGAGGACTGAGGCTCCATCCACGCAAGCACGAGGACTGAGGCTCCATCCACGCAAGCACGAGGACTGAGGCTCCATCCACGCAAGCACGAGGACTGAGGCTCCATGCACGCAAGCACGAGGACTGAGGCTCCATCCACGCAAGCACGAGGACTGAGGCTCCATCCACGCAAGCACGAGGACTGAGGCTCCATCCACGCAAGCACGAGGACTGAGACTCCATCCACGCAAGCACGAGGACTGAGGCTCCATCCACGCAAGCACGAGGACTGAGTCTCCATCCACGCAAGCACGAGGACTGAGGCTCCATCCACGCAAGCATGAGGACTGAGGCTCCATCCACGCAAGCACGAGGACTGAGGCTCCATCCACGCAAGCACGAGGACTGAGGCTCCATCCACGCAAGCACGAGGACTGAGGCTCCATCCACGCAAGCACGAGGACTGAGGCTCCATCCACGCAAGCACGAGGACTGAGGCTCCATGCACGCAAGCACGAGGACTGAGGCTCCATCCACGCAAGCACGAGGACTGAGGCTCCATCCACGCAAGCACGAGGACTGAGTCTCCATCCACGCAAGCACGAGGACTGAGACTCCATCCACGCAAGCACGAGGACTGAGGCTCCATCCACGCAAGCACGAGGACTGAGTCTCCATCCACGCAAGCACGAGGACTGAGTCTCCATCCACGCAAGCATGAGGACTGAGGCTCCATGCAGTGTCTTTGCAAAACCGGACACGGCAGTGACCTCCTTTAACCCGGTGCTGGGCGGAGGTGGAGCGTGCATGTGGACTGGAGGATTCCGGGAACTCGCTGGCAAGTCAGTCCAGCCAACTGCCGAGCGCCAGGCTCAGAGAGAAACTGCATCAAAAACACAAAGTGGAAAGATGTGGAAGATGCACTGACCTCTGGCCCACACCATCCACCCACATACACACACGCACACACACACACAAATGTGGAGAGTAGACCATAATACTGTGAAATTTTTGCTATTACCACTATAATAGCTGCTGCTGAATCTTACTGAGTTCATTGACAATCAGAAGAAAAAGTTAGATTTTAAATGGAAGCTGATGAAAATAGAGATGTAATATACTGCTTTCCCCACCCAACTGTGCTTACCCAACCTCTTATCCTCTGAGGCCATGTTAAGGACCACTGAACTGAAGAGGTCCAGGAGATAATTACTTCAGGAAGGACTCTGACGAAAGAAGGCTGGATAGGCACGAGGGCTGGGGGGGAGGGGGGGAGGGGTTACGCAAGGGGCCTGGTGGCTGATACAATCACAGACTCACGGGACCGCAAGACAACTCAAAACTGGCTAGGACCAACATGGCCACCTAAAATCACCAGGATCCTTTGCTTTATTTATAGTGACATCTCCACGTCCTTAGCTTTACAAACCTATCTTCTCACATCACGCATCTGACTTAGGATATATCTGGGAAAACGCATTGAGAGACAAAAGAGCCTTCCATTCCTGGAGTCCCTTCATCATCCAGCCATCAATACTCAAAAGAATTCCCTGATTCCACTGAAGTTTGCCCACTAAATGAGCTATCCAAAACCCCGACACTCTTGATATCTCTTCATCTAAAGAGAACACTCCATTTTTCTGAAACACCATCTTTTTACTAAATAAACTTCCCTGCTTGCTTTACTGAATACAACTTTGCTTTGTGCTGACATCCTCAAAGACTTTTGCAGGTGAGAACTCAGGGTATATGATCGACAATGCTAAGTTGTGTCTCCCAGTACCACAACCCACCACTCATCTTCTTTTGGACCACAGTGGATGTGGATGTGTGTGTGTGTGTGTGTGTGTGTGTGTGTTTATAAGTATGTGTATGACCAAAGCCATTCTTACCATGCCAAAGCCAGCTGAAATAGAAAGCTTTAACTAAAGTCTCTCATTTAAAAGGATAAAGTATAACTCCTGAAGAAAGTAAATTCTAAACAAAACTCAAGTATCTATTAGTTATGGTAACAAAATTGGCTTCTACATGCTATAAATTCATCAATGCAAACACATTACAGCTCTTCCCAAATGTTACAAGTCCAGAGTTTAAGGCTGATAGACTTCAGTGCCCAATTAGTCCTTGTACGTAACTTGATCCAATACGGAATTGACAGGCTTTTGCGTATCTTCCACTGTCAGCCCCGTGACATCTGGAGTCTTTGCAATCTCTTTGCGGTCTGGGTTGTGACAGGTTCACATCTGACAATCAGGCAAGAGGCTCTTGTTCTAGAAGGCTTTTCCTACCATCAACTCCCAGGGCACCGAAAACCTTGCGTCTCTGTCTCGCTCCAGATGTTGTCCTGGAGGTCACATCAGGTTTGATCTGTCTCCGTGGACCCTGCAGCTGCCCTTTAACATGTATGGAACAAGAGTGGCAGCCTATAGTTTTTCTACCTCACACGTATAAGATGGAAACATGACAACGCTTCACGTCAGTTCACATATTCACCTCAAAATGCTCCAGCGTGTTCCAGGTGAACTCTGTAGGTTAAAATAGAAACAAGCCACAGAAAGGCTTCAGCTTCTAGCTTTCCTTATAGTTTTGGGGAAAATGTGCCCAACAATTCTTCACACAGCTCTGTGCACACCCTCTTAAAGAAAAGCCAAATTTCTGACATGGTGTCATTCCTCACACTTAGGCAGGGTACATGGCTGATGAGGGGAGAAACTAGCAACCAAGAGAGACTGGCAGCCTTGACCCAGGCGGTGGCAACCAAGACTGGGAAGCAAGGATGAGTGGATGAGTCACAGAAGCATTTCAGATTAAAATGGGCACGACCGGTAACTGTGTGGAGGGTGCCTGGGGACAGCGGAGGATGCTGGCAGTGGTCGGAGGACCACTGTGACACACACACACACACACACACACACACACACACACACACGGGAGGGGGCCTGGAAATCTAAGCACAAGGATTTTTTAGGGAGATTTATTCCCAATTTTTAAAAAAATATTAAATTATTACATCATTTCCCCTTTCCTTCCCTTACCCCCAACCTCCCCCATGTAGCGCCCCATTCCTACCTCAAATTGACCTAATTTTCAGAAGAACTAGTAAAAGCAGATGTGTATGAAAAGTTATTATTTCTTTCCCACACTCTCATCCTAAGTGCTATCACTTTAAGCTATTATTTAATTACTACTGGGTAAATATGTGTATAGGGCATCCACATGCCGCGGTCTGCAGGCAGAGGTCAGGCAGCAACTCTCTGTCACGGGATCTCTTCTCCCTGCTTTATGTGGTTTCTAGGCATCAATTTCATTTCCAGGCTTGTGCAGCAAACACCTTTCCCTGCTGCGCCTTCTCCCCAGCACAAAGTAGACGTCACGTTAAGCAGACGTTCCTGACGAACAGCTCTGAGTGGGGCTGCACGTGGCAGACACTGGGCAGCAGTGACCCAGTAGACTGATCTTTTCATACTCGTACGGAGTTTTCCCCTCTACTTCATACATGGTAGTGTTATAATCTTTAAAGGATTCTTAAAATTTAAAGCACATCTTGGGGTCTGCATGGGAACGCACCCTTCTTGAAATCCAGTCCTTGGGAGGCAGATGCAGGCGGATCTGTGTGAGCTTGAAGGTGTCTCATATGGAGCGCTATCACCAAAAACTGTATACTTTTATTCTTAAACCAGTCTTTGCAAAGCTACTCACTACTATAGTCAGGTAAGAGCTTCCACCAGAGAATACGCTATTAAATAGAAAGTTAAAAACAAATCCTTCCACATCAGGAGCACAGTGATATAGGTAAATTCTAAGTTGCAAACACAAAAACCCCTCTAAGCTGGTAAGAAACCATGGAGGACTCAGCTTGCCAAAGGTTCATGTGAACGAGATTTAAGGCTGAAGTTTGGGATAAGCCGACAGAATGACCTGGATCTCCAAAGAATGGAAGGAACAAAACCCTAGGGCATCGGGAGAAATGTCAACCTCACATCAAGAGAGGGGTCACAACCCCGCAGTCCCCCTGGCTAATCAGGCTGCACAGGTTCTGATTTTAGAAGACTTCAAAAGCAGCAACAGGGGCGGTGTGTTGTGTGCACAGCTCTGAGCAGAGAGTGGGGGCGGGGACCAAGGGCTGAGTCTAGGAAGGGCCTCCAGCTCCCAGGGAGTCAATGCATCCCCTGAAAAGGCTTGAACACTACATACCAACAAATGAGAGACAGGGAGTGAGATACACACTGAGTTGTGGTTCAAATGACACCAGGTACACACTAAATACATGCAGTTTCTGCGTGTCTTCTTATCTATCTATCTATCATTCTGTGGAGTGGGGTGGAGGTGGTGATACTAAGAACCTCCTTACGGCCTCCACCTTCAATGGCCAGCTGAGCACAGGGCCTGCGGAACTCTTCTCTTCCTGCTGGGGAACGCTGACTTCTTTCACAGGAATCAGACACTATCAGGAACATTCCTAGAGAACCAGCACAGAGAGCAACCCTGACAAGAGATAAGGAGACTGCCGCAGACAGGAGCTACTGCCGGAACCGGCCGCAGCTGGCCGGCTCTCCCATACCAGAGAGCTCTCCGGAGTGGCCAGAAGTCGAGACTTGTTCAGACCGAACTCTGATCCACCCACTACAATTAAACTCCATCTACCAAGAGGGAACTAAAGTCTCTGAATCCTAAGGACATTTTCCAAAGTGACACTCCATCTTTATTTAAAAGGACAAGAGGGAAAATAAAATCCGAATAAGCCCAGGCTCTGCCACAGGCCTACCCTGGATCCACTCACTCTGCTCTCCACACAGCCTGAGGGCAGCTTCTGCTCAAGGACTCTCCTCCTCCACCATCTACCAAAACACAGCTACCCAGCTGGCCTGGGGGCCCTCCCACAAGGAGTGTCCCTAAACCACCTTAGCTCACTCAGCTCCCTTGCAAACAGCCTTTCTGTCAATCACAGACATCCTGAGTCTCCCTCCTCCTGGAGCATTTCCTCCTCCATGCCTTCACTCATTCAGCTTCCTCCATAACTCCTGGGGGGGGGGGCATTCACTCACTCACCCACCCACCCATCCTGCTCACTTTAGAGATCTGGTAAAGAAGCCACAAAGGGCTAGTGTGACTGGCATTGAGTCACAGAGGTCAGGTGAACAGAACTAGCCAGGCATTCCCAGTCAAAGCTGTTGTTTTCCTCATCACAGGATCTGCTTTGCCTGATGAAGCGGGGGTGAAATAATCTTTGGTGTCAGATTTCCTTATTTGGCTGAAACCCCTAAGCTTCCAAATAAATAGTAATAACAATAATGATAACAATAGAATAACAACAACAACGTATGCCCATATGCCTAGAAACATGGTGTAGGGGACGTCTCTGAGACCCAAACCTTCCCAGGTTTTCACTTTATGCTTAGTAGCAGTACTCTGTGACAGTGACGACCTTCAGCGCCCACCCTGGATCTGTATGACAGGCTTGGGGGCAGAGTCACCCTTTCCTCCACTCTGCCGCCATCTACCCACTCCTGATCAAGCATACACGTATTAGAGCAAAACCACACTCCTAAGTGAGCACACAGGTGCTCCAGGTCACTGCAGTCCTTTGTAAATACATCAGGAGCACACCTGTGGCCCATGGACGGAAAACATGCTGTGTGTGCCTTTGTGTATGTGTGGAGGTGTGCATGCATGCACATATGTACAGGCATGTGAAAACCAGACATCAATACCAGGTGTTTTCCTCTATCACTTGAGAACTATTTTTTTTAAGACTGATTTATTTTTGTTTTCTGTGATGGGTGTGTTGCCTGCATATAAGTTGGCGAACCACAAGTGTGCAGCGACCTCAGAGGTCAGAAGATAATTTCAGGTTCCCTCAAACTGGTGTTACAGACATCTGTTAGACACTGAGTGGGTGCTGGGAATAAAGCCCAGTCCTCTGGGAGAGCCGCGGGTGCTCTTAACTGCTGAGCCATCTCTCTAGCTCATTGATTTTTGAGACAAGGTCCCCAACTGAACTTGGAGTTCAACGACCTGAGTCAACTAGACAGGTTAGCCAAGGAGACCCAAGGATCCCCGTGTCTCAACCCCCATCCCACCCCAATGCTGGGATCACTCACAGTGAGACTCCACCCACCACAGGTGCTAGGGACTGGACCTGACTTAACGCAGCCAGCCCTTTGCTGCCTAAACCATCTCCCAGCCCTGTAGAAATTACATTTTAAAAGACAACTCTAGGGGCTGGAGAGACGGCTCCTCATTAAGAGCACTGTCTGCCTTCCGAAGGTCCTGAGTTCAAATCCCAGCAACTACATGGTGGCTCACAACCAACCGTAATGAGATCTGATGCTCTCATCTGGGGTGTCTGAAGACAGCTACAAGGTACTTATATGCAGTAAATAAATAAATAAAAAGACAAGACAACCATCTGCAAGCAATTCTGATTCCAATTACTCCTTCGCACATACCAACCTTCTCCTAGGTCAGGCCTCACTTTGTGTGCACCATGGTAGACTTGCACAGTAAGTATCAACCTGCACAGTCTGGAGCAGACAAACTTCTCAGCAAACGTCTAAAAAGTCACCATACCAGTCACTGAGCAGGAGGTGACGACAGAACATCAGAGCAGGGCTGGGTGTTCTGGTCTAACACAGGATGCTTTTCCTGGGAGAAATGCTATCCACACACCACAGCCTCAGCAGATTAACACACTAGAGAGCTGCCTCAGTGTAATGTTCTCTCATGCACACCGAAATCAAGTGGAACAGACCGAAACATTAGTGTCTTAGGGTTTCTATTCCTGCACAAACATCATGACCAGGAAGCAAGTTGGGGAGGAAAGGGTTTATTCAGCTTACACTTCCACGTTGCTGTTCATCACTAAAGGAAGTCAGGACTGGAACTCAAGCAGGTCAGGAAGCAGAAGCTGATGCAGAGGCCATGGAGGAATGTTTCTTACTGGCTTGCTTCCCCTGGCTTGCTCAGCCTGCTCTCTTATAGAACCCAAGACTACCAGCCCAGAGATGGCCCCACACACAAGGGGCCCTCCCCACTTGATCACTAACTGAGAAGATGCCTTCTTTAGAGCTGGATCTCATGGAGGCACTTCCTCACCTGAAGCTCCTTTCTCTGTGATGACTCCAGCCTGTGTCAAGTTGTCACGGAACCAGTCGGTACAATCAGGGTGATGCAAATTCCTAGGCATTAGTCACGGATTTCCAGAAATGAAAATATTTTAGAAATCCTTCCACTCACTTGGAAACTTGGGAAAATGGCTATTTCTGGAACAATAAGAAGGCCTTGAGCACAGTATGTCTACTAGTAGTATTTCATGCTTACCACATAATTTGTTAATAATCAAAGGACAAGGAGCCAGTTGCTTATTACTCACAAGTGGGTTTTTGTTTATTCTGTAGCCAAATTTGATAAGCTCTACTATTTTATATTTGGAAACTTACATTGTATTAAAAAAAACAAAAAACAAACAAACAAACAAAAAACCCTTGACAATAGAACAGTCACGAATGACGGTAAGCAAATAGTCTCAACGATCTTGGGTTATTTTCACCTAATGACCGGTTTCCTTTGGGTCCACCCAGTAAAAATAACTTCCTCAAAATACCATTCTTGGCTAATTCTCTGCCTTTAGCAGGCCTACAATAGTAAACTTCACCCAACAAATAAACTTCCTATTTTTATAGTTTTCCAAAATTGGTGTGTCTGTGTCTTTGGTTGGCCAACTTTTTCTAGTTTAAAAATCTTGGCAATGAAAAATTCTTCACAGTATACGGAGAATAAAAGAGCAGAGACTGTTGAGCACGCCGCCTGCTTCAGCGAAAGGGGAAGGCACAGAGCTGTGACCTTGGACGACATTCAGGCTCCAGGTGGCAGAGCCCGGTGTAATGTCTCTGCCCCGTGTTCCCCCATGTCCCTCTTATCTGATCTGAACGAGCTGAGGCCTGACCGGAGCGCCGTGTTCTTGTTCTGTCCACTGAGCTGGAGCTTATGTTTAACTCCAGCACCACCCGGCAAAGCAACAGGCAAAGCAACAGACAGCACCTGGGCATGACAGCGAGCACAGAAAGACACAGACAGCACTGGGCGGGATTCCCTGCCAGTGCGTGGATGACGGAACAGGCGTGTGCAAGTGTGCATGTGGGAGCACTTACTGCGCATGCATGCAGAAGCCAGGAGGTGTCAGGATTCCCGGTGCCATGTTCTGTTCTGCCATCTTGTGCTTCTGATATGGACTCGCTCACTGAACCCAGAGCTACATTCCCCGGCATCCTCCTGTCTCCACCCCGAGATGTGCTGTGGTTGCAGGTGTGCACATGGTATAGCTGGATTTTCACATGGGTGTTGGGAGATTTGAACTCATGTCCTCACACTAGAGTACCAAGTGTTCCTACCCACTGAGCCATTTCCCTGGCCCCAAACTGTAAATGCCCTAGCTGTAATCACCTCAGGCATGGAGGGCTCCATTTTTCTCATGTTTAAGAAGAGGTAGAGCTGAGATTGTAGCTCAGAGGTAGAGCACTTGCCCGGCATCCACAGGGCCCTAGGTTCAAGCCCCACCATGACAAGCGGAATAGGGATAGTAGCAATAGTGAATGAAAAGAAGAAACAGAGCCGGGCGGTGGTGGCGCACGCCTTTAATCCCAGCACTTGGGAGGCAGAGGCAGGCGGATTTCTGAGTTCGAGGCCAGCCTGGTCTACAGAGTGAGTTCCAGGACAGCCAGGGCTACACAGAGAAACCCTGTCTCGAAAAACCAAAAAAAAAAAAAAAAGAAAAGAAGAAACAGAACAGGCAACTGCAGTCTTCTCTACCCACAAATGCAGTGAGGTAGGGCTGATGAATCATGCTTAAGTGCTAATCTGACTGAGGAATTGTTCTATACTAAGTAGCTAAATGCTAAGTAGCCTGAAGGAAAACTATTTATCCCATTTTACTGACACTCAGAAACGGTGAGACAGAACTGACTCCAAGGTCCCTCTTATTGGACATGGATGAAGATTTATGATTCTGGTCCGAGCTGCAATCACAGAAACAGATTCCACATGGAACAACAATATGATGTCTTTCAATAGAATATGCTAATCTATCAAAAACCGGAACCTAGGGAAATCTGGGACACCCAAGCTGAAGAGACCAACTGTGAAGATGTGGTTATATCAGTTATTTCTATAAATCCAAGCTAAAGAAAGTTTGGCAAGCAACATGTGGTGGTGCAAACCCATAATCCCTGCACTGAAGGTCTAGGTGGGCATCCATAAATCCCAGGCCAGCCTGGGCTACAGAGGCAAAGATGATAGAGGAACAGGGCAAAGGAGGGGGGAGAGGGAGTAAATGAAGAACAGAGGTGGGGTGGGGAATCCAGGAGCCAATCAAATGAAAGCCCCATCACCTGGAAACTGACCTCTGGGTCTACCTCATTGCCCCTACCATCCTTCCACTCCTGACCCATCTTTAACTCTGCACCATGGTTTCTCCCTCACCTACTGTCTTCTGTCTGGCCAAGAACTCCTGATATGTATGGATACTCAAAGTATGCTACCCACAACTAGCTTCACCCTTGTATACCTAATTTCAAAAGCAGGCCAGAGTTGATCATTTTATACCTTTCCTCTAAGAAAAGAAGTTCCACTTCTCGGTGGACAAGATCCTTTCCAAGTTCTGCCAACCTTGTTGCCTAATGAGAACACCTCCTCCCACCCAGACAGCACAGCTATTGCAGACAAAGCCTGACGTACTTAGAGCCACAGAACCCAAGCTTTAATCTTAGCAGCTATGACTTGTGCTGTTCAACATGGTGACTGCAGCTAGTAATGTATCATCCTCTTGGAAGAACTGAGACGACAGATATGAAGTGTCTCTCAAAAAAAACAGTGAGGATGTAAGATAAAGTGTATGCCAGTCAGCTACATTTAGGCATTCTATACTATAGATATGTCAAACATCATGGCAGGTAATTATAATTTTATCTCCATAAAAACATAACTTTAAAAACAGCTATGGTGGGGCCAGAGGAATGGCTCAGCAGTAAAGAGTAACAGCTGCTCTTCCAGAGGAACTGAGTTCAAGTCCCAGGGACCACATGGTGGCTCACAATCATCTGTGATGGGATCCGATGCCCCCTTCTGGTGTGTCTGAAGAGAGTGACAGTGTACTTACATACATAAAATAAATAAATAAATCTTTATTTAAAAAAAAAAAAAAAAAAAAAAGCTATGACAGAGCCAGAGGAATGACTCAGAATGTTTAAGAGCACCAGTTGCTCTCACAACCCCCTCCTCTGAGCTCCACCGGCACTGCATACACACAGTGCACAGACATACATTCAGGCAAAACACATCACATAAAGTAGAATAAATAATTTTTAAATGTTAAAATGGCTCTGGTAAATTCCCTGGCTTCTCTAAATGTTGGTTTCTTTATATTCCCCATGCACACACCAGTAAAACACAGAAGAGCCAAATCTACACTAGGATGATAATTGCTCCAAGAATCAGCTGTGTTACGGAACTTGACTACTCCATCATAATGGCTGGCACACATAGTGTTCAGATATGCAATCATCTCTTCCTCTCCTTGCTGTTTTAACGCGAACTCAAGTTTCCCTGCTCTTAAATGCCCAATATAGGTAATGCTTTTCCAGACAGAATCAATCATCCCTATTGGAAGAAAGGAAATACATTATACATGTAGCTCATTTCCTATGAGTCTTCTTGGGAACAAGAGAACTAAATAAATGGACCAGTGTGTCACCAGAGCCCAGTGCCAGGGAATACTCTGCCACACTGGACCCCAACTGCTCTCACTCTGCAAAGGTTCAGGCCACACTGTCCACCTGCACACATGCAGTTCACACAGCTGCTCTCCCAGACCACAGCCTCATGTTAATGACACCCTTCATAGGTAAAGGCGGTCCACTCACCCCAACCACTGCTCACAATTCCTACCCACCCCTGTCCATTTCTCATACCCACCATGATCTGAAACTCACAAGCATGCCCTTATGTGGTTAAATAAAGTTATACGGAATACAATACACTGTTTCAAGGATATTCATAGCTTTGACCCACAAGTCAGCAAGGCAATATTTAATGTATACAAAACCCAGAGACAAGAACTTTGGGGTTAAGTTTAGCCATAAACTAGCTATGAGAACTTAGTGACCAAAACTGACTTCATTGCTCTGGTTCACTGCCAGCTTCTTCATGCAGAGAAGAACAGACGGAGTCACAGTCAAAGCTCCATTCCACTTACTCTGAACAACAGGACCAAGTTCCAGCAGAACCCCCACACCTGAGCCACACCATGAACAGGGTGTGCTGGGATGAAAGAGAAGGCTCCTTCACGTCTGAGTCTACCCGGGTTTCAATAACTTGGTTAAAATAACAGGCCTTCCCCAACATTCAAAGACTGGTGTCAGAAGGTACTAAAAGCAGGAAACAGCCAAGAGTCCTACCCCGCTGTGACAGCTGTGAAACACAAGAATGTGGGAGAGGAGGTGGGAAGATTACAGGAGCCAAAGGACCAGGACAGCTGTCAGACTGTCTCTCCCAGAAATGACAGTCACTCAGGATAGGTCTACAGCAACACCTGAACAAGGACACCAATAGACATGTCAAAACAGAAACCTCATGGGGGCTCCACCCCTAGACAAATAACGACATGTAACGAGGGATGCTGAAAGTGGAAGAAGTAGTCTTCCACCATGGAAGAGCCCATGATTGATCATCCAATCCATCTTAGTCTTGAAATCATAGACATATTAGCACTAAAGGGATTCAGCAGGTTGTATCCACGTATTTAGGGATATATATGTGTATAT
This sequence comes from Apodemus agrarius, assembly GCA_964023405.1. Classification (NCBI taxonomy): domain Eukaryota; kingdom Metazoa; phylum Chordata; class Mammalia; order Rodentia; family Muridae; genus Apodemus; species Apodemus agrarius. Next base: position 43,506,981 of record OZ030016.1, read on the forward strand.
GTATATGTATATGTATATGTATATGTATATGAATATGTATATATGCATGCCAGGGATGTGAGGAGGAAGGGATGGGAGGAGGAAAACATGGCAGGCGTTGGGAAAGGAAAGTGGGAAGAGAGTATATAGGCAGCATAAGCCAGATTTGACAATTTAAAAAGAAAAGAGGACACAAACGTGGGGGTGGAAAAGGGAGGAGGGTCTCGGGGCAGTGTGGGTAAGGGGTTGCCTAAGATCAAAGTACACTGTATGAAATTCTCAAAAGGGGGGGGGCGGCAAGAACATCAGGAAAACACGGGTATTTACATTACAATTCATAACAGTTGCAAAATTAGTTATAAAGCAGCAACAAAAATAATTTTTTCGGCTGGGGTCACCACAGGGGCCCAGCATCAGGAAGGCCAAGAAGCACCGGGCTGGAGCAGTTAAGAGCACTTGCAACTCTCACAGAGGATCCGAGTCTGGTCCCCAACATCCATGTCGGGCGGCTCACAACCAGCTCTAACTCCAGCTCCACAGGACCTAGCTTCCCCCTGCTCTCGCTCGCGCGCTCTCTCTCTCTCTCTCTCTCTCTCTCTCTCTCTCTCTCTCTCTCATACACACACACACACACACACTCTCTCTCTCTCTCTCTCTCTCTCTCTCTCTCTCTCTCATACACACACACACACACACACACACACACACATAATTTAAAAATAACCGATCTTTCTTTTCTCACATGAAAAACAAGGCAAGCAGACTTAGAAACCGGCCCTGAATAGCTCAGGCCCATCAGGAAACTCCCGCTGGTACCTCCTAGTGCTTTCCCACAACCTACCAGGCTGTGACCTCTATTTGCCCTTTCCTAAGGATTTCACGCAGACCTCACCTTTCCTTCTCCCCACAACCTTGGCGGCACCATTCATACAGAGTCTTAGTCAATTACAATTAACCTTCCCTCACAGGCCTCGGCCCACACCATTAAGAATCACTGTTAATGGGCCGGGCGACCTGTAATCCCAGCACTTGGGAGGCAGAGGCAGGCGGATTTCTGAGTTTGAGGCCAGCCTGGTCTACAGAGTGAGTTCCAGGACAGCCAGGGCTATACAGAGAAACCCTGTCTCGAAAAACAAACAAACAAACAAACAAAAAGAATGGAACCGGAAATGGCGGGCCCCAGCTGCTGGAGAGCGCACAGGCATCAGTCTTTGTCTCAAAGGATCTAGGACTTCTTCTCACTGTGTCACCATGACCAACTCTGAGGGTCCTGCCTCAGAGATTCTTTGGCACAACCCGAAAAGTCCCTCTTGATCCTTTGCCCCTGGCACTCTGAAACAGCTGTCTACTGTGGCCAATGTACGCATGTGCCACAAAGAATCTCTGTACTGTCACAAAAAGAAGAAGAAGAAGAAGAAGAAGAAGAAGAAGAAGAAGAAGAAGAAGAAGAAGAAGAAGAAGAAGAAGAAGAAGAAGAACACAATTTTACCAAACCCAGGCAAGGACACAGAGCAATGGGAACTTTCCTTAGTGCTGATAGAAATGCCAAGTGGACAGTTTAGACAGCCCTCACAAAAATAAATGAACTCTACTTTATGAACCAGAAATGTTCTACAGTCTCCACCAAAAACACAGAAAATGTGTGCCCACGGAACAGCCTATAAACACGATAGCAGTAGCCTTGGTTATAATTGCCAAAACTTAGACACAACTAAGGTCCTCTTCTAGAGGGAATAAGTCAACCACAGAACATCCAAATAATGGAATATTATTAAGCAGTAAAAAACAAACAAACAAACAAACAAAAAAAAAAACCAAACAAGCACACGAAGCTCTATTAAGCCTGGGCTTGTGAGGCCGGAAAAGGTCCCCCTCTCAGGAGCACTGGCTGCTCTTGCAGAGATCTGGAGTGGGATTCCAGCCCCCAGGAGGTGGCTCACGACTGCCCGTAACTACAGTTCCAGGGGTTCTGGTGCCCTCACCTGACATCCGCAGGCACTCCCCTGGCCCACATACATGCAGGCAAAGCACACATACTCATAAAATAAAGTAAAAAACAGATGAGAAAATAGAAAGGCACATTACTAGATAAAAGGAACCAATCTGGAAAGCTGTACACAGTACGATTTCCAGTACACGACGCTCTCTGTAGGCAAACAACACGCAGACAGTAAGAAAGCTGCGTGCTCGTCACAGGCTCAGAGCGGAGAGTGGACACAGCACAGAGGATTCCGAGGGCATCGACTGTTCTGTAGGACGCTGATGGCTGGTGCCGCTCACTAGTCCTTCCGGCCACGCCCAGAGAGGGCCAATCCGATATAGGGGGACTGTGAGGAAGGCGCAGGCAGGGCTGGGCAGGAAGCCTCTGTATCTTCCATTCAATTTTTCTCTGAGACAAACATGGTTTCCTTCTAATTTATTCTATCCTGACTGCCTTCAACCTCCCTTCCAGAGATCTGCCTGCCTCTTCATCCCAAGCGCTGGGGTTAAAAGCCAGGAGTGTCACCATCTGGCTCGAATACCACTTTAAATGTATTTTCATAAGAAAGCAGAGGCGGAAGCCGGGCGGTGGTGGCGCACGCCTGTAATCCCAGCACTTGGGAGGCAGAGGCAGGCGAATTTCTGAGTTCGAGGCCAGCCTGGTCTACAGAGTGAGTTCCAGGACAGCCAGGGCTACACAGAGAAACCCTGTCTCGAAAAACCAAAAAAAAAAAAAAAAAAAAAAAAAAAGAAAGCAGAGGCGGAAAGTATCATTTTCATCAAACACTACTCCAGTGCCTAGACTGTGAGAATATTCTAATGTTATGCTGGGCAAAGAGAAGTACAAAGAAGAGTGGAGACCAAAGACTTGGGAAACTGAACGGTTACTACATGAAAAATTCAAATTTTTAAAAAAGGTGCTGGAGTATGAGGTACAAAGTTTTCTTTCCGCAGCCAATTTCAAGACCACTGATTTTCTTTTTTAGGTTTCTCTTGAAGAGGAAACAAACAAACAAAAAAAAAACCAACAAATATAAATACACACACACACACACACACACATATATATATACATATATATATATGGAAAAAAAAAAAAACCTCAAGTGAAATCATGGCAAGTTTTAAAGAAAATATGAGCGCCTTGTTCCTCACAGTGCGGTCCGCAGACCAGCCACATCCCCCTGGGCACTCATTAGAAGTATTCCCATCTAGACCAACAAAACCACAGCCATATTACCTGGGAGACCCATGCGACTTATCCACTCTGGGATAAAACACCCCGTGCTGGCTTTCACAGCGATTTCAGCAAGTACAGCACAAGGCGCCTCACATGGCAGACAAGCAGCTCACGCTCTGAGGAGAGATAAGCTATGGTCGCTACAGGGTTTCTGAAGGAGGCCACGTTTCACACGTGTCCAGGTGTCTCCTCACCTGTCCAGCCTCATCTGAGCTGATACCCAGTGTCCCCCACCTACAAGAGACTGCAGCCCCACACCACACATACTCCAGGCTTTCCCCAGGCGATCCTAAGTCTGACAAGCCCTGCCCCGCCCTTCCCTTCCCGTTAACTCTCTACTAATCATCCAATGAATGATTAGTCAGAGATGCCTCGGGAAAACGGCAGAGGATGGCAGCGTTTAACAGAAGTGGACGACACGGGTACAGATGTGCAGCCCAAGATAAGTTAGTGAACTCATTCAAGGAACAGACTGTGAGTAACCTTGTTGTCATAAGGCCTGCCCTGGGCTGCGTTCTGCTGGAGACGGTCTTCCACTCCAGCATTCCTTCATTCTCTTCATAGGAACAGTCCAATTGGACAGATTAGCCCAAGACAATCCGCATCACCACAGGCAGATGCCGTCTCCGCCATAGCCGTTTAAGTATGGCTTACTCCAGCCACGCTCAGCAGAGGCAGCACATTCTCCAAGTTCAAGGGGTGCTGTGACTATTATTAAGGAAGTCTTAACTCTTTACTAACCTTAAGCAACCGCTAATTAAATGTAGCATTAACATAAAGAAAACATCTGTGCTTTAAAGCTACATCTCACAGACAAACCAACACAAGACTGACTTCAAGCAAGTCCACAGCGTTGCCTGTACAAACACTGGCAGGAGACAGGCGGACCCCTCCCAGGAAAGGGACTCTGAAAGTGGCTGTGCTGAGCTCTGGAAAACGGGGAGAGCGAGTCCAGCTGACCGCTGGCACCCGAGGTGGGCTACTCTAGCCCACAGAGCACCTCCGCGGCGAATAAATACAAGCTGGGGGCCAGCTGGGACCAGGACAGGGCTCGCCTGAAGGCTGTGGTTAGGAGCAGCTGATCAAAGAACAAGACACACTTGTACTCTTGAACAACTAAGCGCTCCAGGAAAGCAGCCCGGGTGTGCACGGCCAGCAAGACAGATCATTTCAAAGGCTGAAAAACAACGATGCGGCCTTCCTTCCTCACTGCCCAGGTCTAGGCTAACCTCATCACCTAACAGAGACACACAGCCGGAACACAGCCCAAGAAACCCCATCCACAGCGCACAGCAGTGGACAGCACCGCTCCTTTCCACTGTCTACGGCCCCGCACTGTAATTAACGGCAAGTCCACACCCAGCCCAGTATTTAGGACTCTCATCCACCTGGCCTACAATCCCCTGCACGACCTGGAGTGACCTCTCTGCACCAGCTCCCTGCTGCTGGGCCCCAGAGCCCGCTTAAGTGTGCAAGGCTCACCCCATCACATTTCTCTCTCTCTACTTCTCTTCCTAGCACTGACCACCAGCTGAAACTACCTTGCTTATCATTTGCTTCTCTGTCTCTCCGGATTAGAAAGTAAAGACCACAAAAACAGGGAACTGGTCTACCTCTACGGTTAACCCCCTCCCCCCCAGCTCCTCACAACAGCCTAGCATACAGCAGAGGCACTCTGAAGTACCCGTGTGTTAAGTGCCCATTGACAAAAACAAAATGTAAAAAAAGCTTGGTTTTATTAATGAGCATTCGATTACTAATTAAAAAAATTATTCCTTTCCCAAGGCATTTTAAAGTATTTGCCTTATAAATCTAGGTGTGAGCTACACATGGTGGTGTACATCTTTAATCCCAACACATAGGAGGAAGAGGCAGGAGGATCTCCACGAGTTTATGGGAAGACTGCCCTGCCCCCCCCACCTCCACCCCCACGCACTTGCAACCTCTTCGCCCCCTCCCACACACACACACACACATACTTCTGAAGGCAGAGGCAGGGAGATCACAAGTTTGAGGCCAGTCAGGACTCTATAGTGACGTTGTGCCTCAAAGAAAACCAAAAATGAAAATCTTCAATGTGAACAGCTTTGTAAGGACGAACCTGCAGTGTGAACTGAAGCTCCAGTGCATGAGTGCCAACAGTTCCCAACGGACACTCTCCGGATAAACGCTAAGCCCTGGGCCATCACACCCGACCGGCACCCACAGGAAAAGACCTTGAATTTACGACACAGCACATCTGCCTACACATTCATATGCCACTTGCCATTGTCATCTGCCAACTGATATATACACATATACTCAACATCCTGCGCTATGAGCAATAGCCCCACTCACCATCCTTATGGGCAGGCGGGTTTTCTGAGGTCAGCTTTCACTGACAGATACACAGAGGCAAAGAGTCAATCATCAGACAAGCTTGAAGCTGGCCGGCTGGGGGGACATCTGCAGGTTTAGTCTAAAAATGATAAAGCCTAGCCGGGTGTGGTGGCGCACGCCTGTAATCCCAGCACTTGGGAGGCAGAGGCAGGCAGATTTCTGAGTTTGAGGCCAGCCTGGTCTACAGAGTGAGTTCCAAGACAGCCAGGGCTACATAGAGAAACCCTGAAAAAACAAAACAAAACAAAAATGATAAAGCCTGAGACGTTCCTTTGTACTTTTGTTATGGGGAAGGGGAGACAAGTGTCCCCAGGAAGATTCATGAAGAAGTTGTGCTCAAAGCCCTGCCCCATCTTTTATTCAATGCTCGAATTCATGTCTAACTAAAAGCAGAGCGATGGTGTGCTTATTTTAAAAACCCTCTAAAACTGTTTCCCATCTAGGTGGTATTCCTTCGTTATGAAATTGTTCCCGTCACACAGGAAAATGGCAGCTCAGGTGTCCCTCTGCATCAACACCCCCTCCCACACACACCCCTTTTCCTTCTCTGCCAGGTGCAGAACCTCAGTTCCAAAGGTCAAAAGGGAAAAGAAATCAACTGAATGATACCCAGGTGGCGCGTGAGGCCCATGCCTGTGTGCATCCGAGAGATCTTAGGCACTTTGAAAATTGAGTATAAAAGCGCGTTAGGATTATGGCCATCGTGAGTGTTAGCTATCTACGCCTTTGTTTCCGTGGTTACACCGTTCTGTACTAGAAAACAGAAAGTCCTCACCATAAACCAAACACGGGTCTGCACAAGTCACAAAAAAAAAAAAAATGAATGTACCAAGTGGCTTTTTTTCTTTTGGGTTTGTTTTTGTTTTGTTTTGTTTTGGAGACTGAGTTTCTTGAGGCCTACACTGACATACCTCGCTACCTAGCTAAGGATAACCATCCTCCTTCCACCTCAATGTTGGGATTACAGGTATGCACCACCACACCCCAGTTTATGAAATAAGCTCTCTGAAATAAAAGTCGCATTCTCCAGTGGCAAAATAACACTGGGTGAAAAAAAAATTAACTCAAGCTGTAATTTATAATAATTGCACCAGCTACAGGAGGTGAAATACACATATGAGCTTGAAAGTGTACAGCTTTAATCCCAGAACACAAACCACGAGACTAAGGACTGGGGGGCTGGATCTCTCTCAGTCTGCGCCATCTTGGTTCCACCTCGCCAGTTCCAGGACAGCCAGGGGTACATGTAAAATCCTTTCTCAAAAAGTGACAGGTGGCCGGGCGGTGGTGGCGCACACCTTTAATCCCAACACTTGGGAGGCAGAGGCAGGTGGATTTCTGAGTTTGAGGCCAGCCTGGTCTATAAAGTGAGTTCCAGGACAGCCCGAACTACACAGAGAAACCCTGTCTCAAAAAACAAAAACAAAAACAAAAACAAAAACAAAAACAAAAACAAAAAAAAGTGACAGGTAAGAAGAAATTTGCTCTAAATACTGAGTGGGTTTTTGTTTTGTTTTATTTTGTTTTATTTTATTTAACACCAGTTCAGGAACCGCATGACTCAGAATCAAAACCAAGCTATGAACACACGGTGTGGCTGTCTGAACTCTTCCCAAGTACCACCTCTTGAAGGAGGCCGAGCCTTCACAGCCTCCTTCACAGAGGTCCTGGTGCTATTTGAAATAAGGCTTTGTCTGCAACAAAGTAAACAGAGGTCCATCTCACTCCTACAGAAAACAGCGACTTAGTAAACATGTACCAGAGAAGAAAACTAAAAACATAGAGGCTGTAGGGGATTTTTTGTTGTTGTTTGGTTTGGTTTTGTTTTTAAGAAACAGCAGATCTTTATTGCTGGTGTTGGAATGAAACATCTCTGTGAAGCCCAATTTTCCCTTTTACAGTATAATATTAAAAACCAACAATAACAAAACAACTCAGGTCTGCACCTGAAGAATATATATACTCTGAACTGCTTCGTAAACAACAGTAATACTAATTTTTTAAGTTTAGAGTTACATAGAAAAGTTAGGAGACCAGCTGGAATGATGGTTTAGCAGTTAAGAGCACTGACTGCTCTTCCAAAGGTCCTGAGTTCAATTCCCAGCAACCACATGGCAGCCCACAACCATCTGTAATGGGATCTGAGCTTGTGTGTCTGAAGAGAGCAACAGTGTGTGTGTGTGTGTGTGTGTGTGTGTGTGTGTGTATGTATATATATATATATATGTATATATATGTTTTTTTTAAGTTAAGAGATTCTTTAAAAACAAAAGTATGGACATTATCATTTTTCCCAGTAGAAAATTATACTTTATGCGCAGGCTCAAAACTTTCCTACAGACCCTCTCAATGTAGCACCTCGGCTTCCGGAAGTGATTCTGGTGAGGCCTCGGGTTGCAATGATGCTCCTTGCTGTCCCCTTATCCAGTATCCGTCTCCACTTTATCACCCTAATGGCAGGCGAAGCCACATTTACCCCCAAACAGGTATTCAGAAAAATGTAATTAGGAACACGAACACACGAACACACACACACACACACACACACACACACACACACACGATACACTGAACACTTCACATAACTGGAGATATAAACCCTCCTTAATTACTACCTTTAACGAGTTAGAGACAAGCTAACGTGTTTAAGTAATTACTTAGCTACACACACACACTGACAGACAGAGTCACCCCACAAGAGGAACTGGGCGTCTTTCATGGCTGGGAGCAATGCATCAGTCAAAACACACAGAACCCAGGCAAGGCTGGAGGGAATCCTGACAATTCCGCCAACTTTTTTAGTTTAAGCAGCCGTGCGCCGGCCTGGATTTCTAAGGCTCTGAAAGCGCGAGTATTGGAGTCATAAAACTTTGTGCAGACAGAAAGTTACATTTCACACTCTGAGATTTCGGAGCTTGTCCTCTAAAAAACAGCAGGTTAAAATCCTAAAGCCAGACAACATCCTCGGCGACCCACTCCAGTCGCCCCAGGCACAGACGATCCAGGACAGCAAGGTCGGTCACCACGGTCTGGGACCACACTTGGTACTCCCGGCTGTGCCTCAGTCTCCCGAGCCGGGGAACGGGCGCGACGCCTTCTGGGAGGCTGGCTCGCGGGCTGAGAGCAGGAATGAATGAAAAGTAGCTCGGCGCTCGCCCGAACGGCCTGGCGTCCGCCTCCCCCCGCGCCGCGGTCCGGCAGTTGGAGGCCCCCGGTAGCTCTTAGCCCGCCGCCGCCTACCTTGGCCACCCAGCTGAACAATGGTGACATCGCGGGCCCGGAGGCGGCACCTCGCCCGCCGCTCCCGCTCACACGCACGGGCCCGTGGGCCTGCTGACGGCCGGGGGCGGGTTCGGGGCGCGACGGGGTGCGGGCATCGTCCCGAGACGGCGGCCGGCCTGCGGGCTCCTCCTCTCCCCGCGCGTCACAGCCCGAGAGGTCGCGCCCGCCCGCCGGGCAGTCGGCGAGAAAGGGAAGTGGGCGGGGAGCGCGGGGGAAGGGGGCGGGGATGCAGGGGCTCCTCCGGCCACGCCCCTCCAGTGGACACGCCCCACCCCGCCCACCCGGACCTGCTCACGCGGGAAGTTGGGATGTGCGAGGGTCGCCCCCTGTGGACGCCCCGGGTGTTCAATTCCTGGAGACTGAGCAGGGCCACGACTCTCAGGGTCTCCCCGGTCTCCCGGGCTTTTCGTACAACTTCAGAAATCTTAGTCTCTCGCTTTCTTCCTCTGATTTGATTTTAAAAACCACAGAATTGGAGAGTACGCAAGGCTGCCGTTTTCTTTCCACGGGGTGGATCTCTCTCCTCTCCACTTCATCCCTCCCTGTCTTCTTATTTCAAAACTAGAGCTGAAACAAGCCTCCCAGCTTTCCAAACGGTTGCGTTTCTTCCTAAAGTCTCGGGATAGCCCAGGCACAAAAAAGGCCGAGTTACCCAGTCCCTGGAAACGGTGCACGGGCCAAGGGCCTCTCCAACCTGGAGGTAAAGGGTCCCTTCACAGTCAGGCCTTGGGGCAGGGTGAGATCATGGCAGCTACAAAGGTTAAACTGACTTTCCAATCCAGAGGCTCCCAACTTCCACGTTGAGAAAATAAAAGTCCAAAGGTCTATAGTACCTGATTCAGTATGTCTCAGAGGAGTACTCCTCTGAGGTACCTCCGCCCACTGGCCAACCCAGCCCACAAATCCGCTTAGTTCCACTAGGATTGTAAATGACCTTCAGGATATTTTAATAGACACCAACTATTTGACATCTTCGCAATTGTTAGTAATCTGTTGCCACTTAACAAGTTGACCCCAAATTGATTGGTAGCAAATCATGTGGGCAGGAACTCCCTACGTGGGTACCTGTGACTTCAGGTGGGCAGTAAGTTTGAGCTGCATGTTATCCCAAACCTGGATGTCATAAAAGACTCCAGCTCCAAGCCAACACAAGACTTGATCCTGGGATTCAGGACCCCTTGGGAGAGTTGGACCTCCTCCCGGAGTCAGTGACTTGGTGTTCCCAATCACAAAGCTGATCATCACTCTGTACCTACCTCAGCATGGCTGTCCCAACGCGGGAGTCAGTCCTTTTGTTAAATTAATCTCCAAAATGACATCTCAGCCCTTCTGCATATATATATATATATATATATATATATATATATATATTTGTTTGTTTGTTTTGGTTTTGGTTTTTCGAGACAGGGTTTCTCTGTGTAGTCCTGGCTGTCCTGGAACTCTCTGCCTGCCTCTGCCTCCCAAGTGCTGGGATTACAGGCATGCGCCACCACGCCCGGCTCTGCATATTATTTCTTAATGCAAAGAAAGACAAGAGGCCAGTACAGTTTGGGGGAGATTGCCCAAGGGCGTGCAAAATAACAGAAGGCTGTGTTCCCTTTCCCCTTCCTGGTGAAGAACACACGTGGGAGATAAGCCATAAGGCGTGGGCAAAAATCAAGCATGATAATGTTCCATGGCTCAATCAGAGTCATATAAAAGGAACTAGGTGCTTCTTTGGGACCTGTGGGGCCTTCTTTCATTAGTCGGTGATATTCCCTGAAGATCACCAAGAAACATGGAAGGAAAGGGCTTTGCAGCCTTTCAGCCCAATTGTCCTCCTGTTATCACACAATGTTCCGGAACAGATAGAAAAGAAGAAAGCTAAAAGCTCTATTAAAGCGAGAGCCTTTCTCTGCGAGCTCACTAGTCAAGGTGAGGAGCGGGCCGGCCACCTCAGCACGGCCAGTCAGTCCATGCGCAGGACAGAAGCTCGGCCTTTCTCAGTCAGGCCTTTCACTGTGCTGTGTCTGTTTTGGCCTTGGTCCACAGTTCCTGACTTATAAGCTCTTTCCAAAGGGCAACTGTAGAAATGAGCTCCGCTCCTCCCAGCGAGGCCACAGAAACTCTCACTCTGCCCCCACATTCTTTCGTGGATCTGGCCTTAAAAGAGCTCTGACCTGTCTATTCTTGTCCAATAGCAGGTCAGAACAAACAAACAAAAGAGTCTCCCTCATTCCGATGGGGCCGCCTGCCCCGTCTCTGGAGGAAGGAATGCTTCTCGGGGAGGCCATGAAGAACAGTACCGGACAAGCCTTGTTGGGTTTCCCCGGACCGGTCTGTTAGTAATCACGACCATGGAAAGAGGGTACCATAAGGTCCCAGAGGACAGGGCATGGCTTGGATGGTGGAACAGAGGTTCCTGGAACGAAAAGGCGAAGGGTGTACATGCCTCCCCCAAAATTCACTCCGGCATCTCGTTTGTAGCCTGTAAAGCAGTGGTTCTCAACCTGTGGGTTGAGACCCTCCAGGGGGTCGCAAATCAGATATCCTGTGCATCAGATATTTACATTGTGATTCATACCAGTAGCAGAATTACACTTATTACATAGCAAGAAAATAATTGTATGGTTGGGGGCGGGGGTCACCACAACATAAGGAAGCATATGAAAGGGTCGCAGCAGCGTCAGGACGGTTGAGAGCTGCCGCTATAGAGAATCCGGCAACAGTTGCTGCTTCCCCGAGCTGCACCAAGTCAACTGAATCTGAGGAGGCAGCTGTGGGAACCTTAATTTATAGAAGTTTCATCAGAAGTTCAGGTAAAAGCAAATCTGGGGTGGGAGGGGCACGCATGTGTAATCCCACCAGTCTGGAGGCTGAGGCAGGATCCTGAATTCGGGGCCAGCCTGAGCTCTATAAAGACCCCATCTCTAAAACCAAACCAGATAACCCACCATAGGTTCTGATTGGAGGCAGGGTATCTAACTAGCTGAGTATCTGGAGCAGGGTAAAGAAAAGGCTGCCTTGTATCTGCTGTAACGCACATAGCCAGGTGTACAACTCCAAACGGAACTGGGTTAGAGAGCACCCAGCCGGTTTACAGCAACATCAATCAACCGCTTGTCCGCCAGGAGAACAAACTCCCCACACTTTGGACGTCATAGAAGTCTCTACAGATTGAGGGCAGAGGAAAATGGGCAGCTTGCTTTTTTTTTCTTGGACACATCCGGTTACTAGTTTACACATGAGCATTGGTCTTTAAAATATACTGTGAATGCATTATGAACCAACAGAGCCTTGAGAAAATAGTTCAAGTGAGTTCGGGCTGGTGGGAAGTTTGGGGTTGGGGGCACCCTGGGGAGTTTCAGTGGGAGTAGACGGTTAGAAAGGACCAAAGTAGAAACGGTGGCCAACGGCTGACGTCGTCATCCACCGTCACTCCAAAACTTCCCAGCATCCTGAAGCCACTCTGTAGAATGGAAGAGGACACCCCAGACTTGTCTAAAGAAAACGGAAGCGCCTGGAACTAAGTTTTCTGCCAAAGAAGATGAAACCGCTAAAGAGAGTTTACATACCATTCAAGAGAATAAGGAGTTAAATATTAAACCGGGTGTGGGGGTACATGCCTGTATTCCCAGCTACTGAGGAGGCTGGAGCTGGAGAATTGCTGAATTTGAGGCCAGCCTAGGTAACATAGCAAGAGCTTTGTGATTAAAACCCTAGCGTTTCTTGAAAAAAAAAAAAAAAAGGAGGGTGGGGGCAGGGTGGGGAGATATGACCAAATGCTGACTTGTGAGAGTTAGTTACAAGGAGAAAGTGTACAGACAGGTGAAATAACAGACAGGAAGCCTTGATTGTTCAAACCTGGGGTTTATGTATGTGCATCCAGGGTACAGGCGCAGGCACACTCTAGTCTGAACTTGCCTTAAGTTCATATACTCTGAGCCAGGTCTCTTGGCCTGGGCCAGGAGTGGACAGAATACTTCTTTCATGGGAAAGCAAGGGGGGGTGTAGGAGGGGTAGGGGGGCTTTCACATTTGATAGGGATGTGTGGAACAGTAACACCAAGTATTTTGAGAAATACACATGAAAAGTCCTTCTTTTTTTTCTTTCCTCTTTTCGTTTACTGGCAACATGCAATGTACTGACCACACTGCACAAAGAGATTCTCTGTTACCACGTGGAATTTCTCTAAAAGTAAAATATTAACATCCCACATCCAAATACAACAATTTCCCTTAAAATGCCACCTTCCCTCTCATCTGAAAAACATATATATACACCCCCACCCCCCGCAAAAAAATATGCCTACCGGAGCTGGGCGGTGGTGGCGCATGCCTTTAATCCCAGCACTTGGGAGGCAGAGACAGGCAGAATTCTGAGTTCGAGGCCAGCCTGGTCTACAGAGTGAGTCCCAGGACAACCAGGGCTACACAGAGAAACTCTGTCTCGAAAAACCAAAAAAAAAAAAAAAAAAAAAATGCACATATGCAGATATGTATCCCACACCCCGTGGAAGTCTGTATGCATCAGTCACAGGCTGCAGTTAAGTATAACAGCTCAGGCGATCTGAATGCAGCCAGAACTCATTGCTCAAGGAGGCGGGTGGTCCTCAGAGGTCCAGCTGTCAGTCACGTGTCACGGAGGTGGGGGAGAACAGATAACTTGGTTGCTCTCAGACCAAGATCAAATCCTTAGAAACCTTGGGGGGGGAGGGGAGTTATAAAAGTACTGGGCGAGCCACGAGGGAAGCAGTAAGTAACGAATGGACAGGAAATGCATCTCAGAGAGCTGTGTGCACTGACATTCGCACACTCCATCCGGCCAGTTGCCAGGCAACTGAATTTGGCTGGAGAGGAGAGATTATTATTGATGTTGACTTCTAGGTTTACTTAAAGCTTGGGTGAGATTTATGAGATGCATCATGTGTGTATTCTAGTAAGTGATCTATCAGGATTGAGAGCCACTTCCATATTCTATAAGAGGGGGAGGGGTGGATAGGAATTACCAACCTGATAGGACCTAGAGTCACCTAAGGACCAACCTCTGGGTGTGTCTATAAGAAAGTTTCGTTAGATGAACTGAGCTGGGAGCAGCCACTTACATGTAGGTTTGGGCCATCCATTCCACAAGCGAGGGTCCCACCCTGAAGAAACTAGAAGACGCCAACGGAGTGTCAGCCCTAATGAGCTTCCTGACCACACATGCAGCGTGACCTGCCACCTCCCGTTCTGTTCTGGCTACCATCCTTCCTCCATCCGGCCAGAACAAACCCTCCCTTCCTTGTGGTGAACTGCTCAGGTGTTTTGTCACAGCAAAGGGACACAATACCTAGCACAGGACGGTTGTGCTGTGAGCAACAGGCTAATCCAATAGCTCCGGTTGACAGTGTCCGTTCAGAAAACCCAAGGTGGAGCCAAAGGATGATCGGATGGGCCACCTTATGGCTCTTCCTGAAACAGGAAAAGAAGGCAGGCTGCGGAACGGAAGAAGGCCGCTCCCGCCAAGCCTGACCACACGGTACAATCAAGCCTGGGCTCTCCTGCCCAGCTTTCCTGCCAAGCTCTGCCCTTGGCGTTTGATTCCTGAGGTTCTTTACAAGCTGTCCATTATACACACACACACACACACACACACACACACACACACGTCAGAAGTATATCACTGACGAAGGTTTCTCTCCCATTCTGTAGCGAGGACTGGAAATGTTCTGCGTATTCAGGAAAAGATGGCAGACAGGCTGCATGCCTCCAACCCCAAAGGAGGAGGAGGAGGCTGGGGAGACTAAAGAGCGCAAGAAAGCATGACCTCACTCACCAGCTCCTTCCTCGCCACAAGGAAGGTTAAAAATAGGACCATTGTAATGTGAATTGTACAAGGAAATCCAGCAGGGTTTCAAGTGAACCGGGCAACTTGGCAACGCGCCAGGGACTTATTCAGTTTCATAAGTATGAATATTCATTGATACCTACAGTGAAAGGCAAGGGAATCATCCCAGAGAATAGAGACAGTGAGTCAGACCGCAATCCTGCCCTCAAGGAGGATAAAAGCCAGGAAGTGCAAACAGGGACCAGAGAGTAAGATGCCAAAATATATGGTAAGGCTTCCAGGCACGCTCACACGAGGAAGAGGACTGCAGGCTGCAGAGACAGAGTGGCCTTCTGGGCTGGAAAATGTCAGCCATTGTACAGAAGGTAAGAATAAAAGTGAGGGGGGCTGGAGAGATGGTAGAGCCGGTAAGAGCGCCGACTGCTCTTCCAAAGGTCATGAGTTCAAATTCCAGCAACCACATGGTGGCTCACAACCATCCGTAAAGAGATCTGACACCCTCTTCTCATGTCTAAAGACAGCTACAGTGTACTTACATATAATAAATAAATCTTTATAAAAAATAAAAAGAATAATAGTGTAGGCTTTCCAGAACTAGACAGGACAGGTTTGGAGGAGATGAGTAGTAGATGGGGAAGATGGGAGGAGGAGGGAGGGGAGGAGGGGAGAAAGTTGGAGTGGAGAGGAGAGGAGAGACATTGATTTAGTAAAACACCAGCTTGAATTTTATCTCTTCTAGTCAAAAAAGTTTGTTTGTTTCTAGGAAAAAAAATGCATGGGACAGGACTGAAATACCGGCTCTGTGGTTAAGCGCACTGACTGCTCTTCCAGAGGACCTGGGCTCTCTGTTCCCAGGATCCGCAATGGGTGCTACATGTAACTCAAATTCCAGGGAACCTGACGCCCTCTTCTGGACATCTCAGGAACCTTGCACACATGTGGTGCAAATACAGACAAGCAGGAACACAACATAAAATATATCTTTTTTTTTTTTTTTTTTTTTTTTTTTTTTGGTTTTTCGAGACAGGGTTTCTCTGTGTAGCTCTGGCTATCCTGGAACTCACTCTGTAGACCAGGCTGGCCTCGAACTCAGAAATCCGCCTGCCTCTGCCTCCCAAGTGCTGGGATTAAAGGTGTGCGCCACCACCGCCCGGCATAAAATAGATCTTTAAAGCAATTTTTTAAAAAAAGATTTGCTAAGAATAATATCAAGTACAGAACAACTCTGTGGTAGTGTGAATAAGAATGTCCTTCACTGCCACTCTCCTATATTTGAATGTTTGGTCATCAGGGAGTTAAACTATCTGAGAAGGATCAGGAGGTGTGGCCTTGTTGGAGAAAGACTGTCACTGGGGGCGGGCTCTGAGGTTTCAGAAGCTGGAGCCAGGCCCAGTGTCTCACTTTCTCTTCCTGCTGCCTGGGAATCCAAATGTAGACCCCTCACTCACTGCTCCAGCCATGTATCTGCCTGCATGCTGCCATGGACCTTGCCTTGTTGATGATGGATTTGACCTCTGAAATGTAAGCAAGCCCAAATTAAATGCTTTCCTTTATAAGAGTTGCCATGGTCATGGTATCTCTTTGCACCGAGAGAACACTGACTAAGACAAACCCCAAGACTGGAAATGCCTGTGGATGAATGAAAACCAAATGACTATGCAAAAACCTGACCATGAATCATGAATGTCACTTACTGCACAGCAGTTTTTAAAAAAGCACGCATTAGCGACGTAATGTTCTGCACATCAATCTAAGCAAGATGCATTCAATGGAACATTCTGCACAACATAGGTAGACTTAGGCAATATAGACATAAACTAGTCACAAAAGACAATATATAGTGTGGTTACATTTATATGAAATGTCCAGAGCAGGTATATATAGGGAGAAAGTGGGTCGGTGGTTACCCAGGTCTCTAGCAGTTTCTTCCCAGATCGAAACTTCTTAAGCCAGAAAGTAAACAACTCAAAATAGCTTCAGGAAGTCCCTGAAACCAATAAGATTCACTGGGCCCCTCTCTCCCAATGTAAACAATCAAGATTACAGACAGTCACTCTCAGACTAAAGAAGCTGCAAAGAGGACTCTGAGACCAGACCTGCCGCCTGGATTGGAAGAAGCAGAGACCAGACAAGTTACCTGAAACACATCAACTGAGGCACGTAGAAAGGACAGTCTCTAACCTGCTGAGCTGCTTGTAGACTGTAGTGTGCTCTAGGTTCCCAGCTTTTGTAAGCTGTCACTCATGCTGGGGGATGGGGCTCTGGTGATACAGATGTCCTTGAGTCATTTCTGTTCCTGTAAGGAACCCCTCATCCCCATTCCAGTAAGTAACCCCAATAAAGGTCATTAGTTCAACAATTTGGACTTTGGGGGTATCCATACTTTGCTTGGCTATGGGGTCCCCATGTGGGACGAGTAGATGTGGGCATTGTCCCTCCCCAGGAAAAGTCTTCTCACACAAGCACCAGGGCAGGTGTTGAGCAGGGGTTGGGGAGATGATGGAGAGACTGCTAATGAGTACTGGATTTCTCTCTGCAGTGATGAAATGTTTTGGAATTAGAGAGCAAGGTCAGTTGCAAAGGTTTGTGAAGCAAACTTTCATTCTATGTGAGTCATGTCTCAGTTTCCACACCCACTTTGTATGGTGATGGCAGAACAACCTTAGCAAGCCAGGTCCTAGAGCCTTTCTCGTGAGAGCACCTGCCCTTAATGGGTAGCTTTGGGGATGAATGAGATGACGCACACAACACACTGAGCGAGAATTCGGATCTGTGGTACTGCTGAGCAGACGCTCAATGTGAGGATGGCAGCAGCGACGGCAGCATGGATTGCTGGGATTTGGGTCATGATAGTTCTAAGGGGGGAGGGAGAGGGTGCACTCGCACGCAAATACATGTGTCTGTGTGTACTTGCAGCGATCAGAGGAAGATGTGGGGTACCTCCTGTATCACTCTCCACCTTGTTCCTTTGAGGCAGAGGCTCTTAATGAGCTTGCGTTTCTTGGCGGCCAGCAAGCCCCAGCTACCTTCAGGCCTTTGCCCCCTTCAATGCCGGATTACAGGCGTACACAGGACCACACCCAGATTTTATGTGAGTGCTAGAATGTATACCTAGCCCTCATGTTTGCACAGCAAACACTCTTAACCACCAAGCCATCGCTCCAGCTCCAGGGATGATCAATTTTAAATTGTAGGGGGAAAAAAAATGACTAAAAGGCCCCGTGTTCAGATACGTGTTACAGACATGCAAAACAGGACAGAACAAACAGCCAAAACCAAATCCTGGATGGGCGTCTCTCAGGGCTTTTGCCTCCTTTTTTATGAGTTGCTATATTTACCACCAAGACTGTGCTCTGTTTTGTTTTTGTTTTTGTTTTTGTTTTTGTTTTCTTTAACTCTAGAAACCAAGCAATATATCGTCCAAGATTCTCTGGCAAGTTCTGGTCATTCTGCTAGGCAGAGTCTAAGTATACACACACATTGTTAACCCCACTTGTTTGTCGGTTGGTTGGTTTAATGTGTATGGGTCATTTTCATGCAGTGCCCATGGCTGTCATAAGAAGGCATCAGAGCCCCTGGAACTAGACTTACAGGAGGTTGCAAGCTGCTATGTGGGTACTAGGAATTGAACCCAGGTCTTCTTGAAGAACAGTCACTGTTCTTAACCACAAAGCCATCTCTCCTGTCTCACTCAGCCCCTCCTCCCTTTTAGGGGTTCAGAAACTCCTCAGGGGGCTTTGTATCCCCCTCATTTATAGGAAGACATGGCCTCCCCATTCCCATCCCTTCGCACTTCTCCATAACTCCGACTTCTTTTCCAGAACACACCGGCCAAAGGCTAAAGGGAAGGGGAAGAAACCCCTGTGAGTACTTAACTGGAGGCAGAGCATGTAAGTTTAGGTGATTATCAGCCGAACATTCTATAGGCTGGGCACCTTTCACCAGAGGTGTTTCAGACTGGGGGATGGGTGCGTGGACTCAAGCATGAACACATAATTCACTTTGTTTCATCCGTACTGTGTATGTTGAGGTCTGGTCTGTTGCTATACACTGTAATGCTAAGTTCTTTACCCAAAAGACTAGGCCTACAAGTGAGTTCTCTCAGTTACCCGCTTTTGTTGAGCAAACCGTGTTCCTTAATTTAAAACTAGTGGTTAAATAAAAACGGCTACAGCCAATGACTGGAGGGGTTAGAGGCAGGGAGACTTCTGAGTGACCTGGTTGAGTGGAGTGAGAAGACAAGGGGGAGAACAAGGGAGAGAGGAGAAGGCACCATGGGGGAGATGGACCATGAGCACATGGCCAGGACAAACAGCAAGTATTTGGGGTACACCACTGGGGAGGCAGCCGGGCCAGCAGTTAGAAGAGTAGATTAGGGACGTGGCACCCAGTAATTGTAAAAGTCTGAGACTCATGTATTTGTAAGCTAGTTGGGGATAAGCTTAGCTTGGTTCAACTACACTTATAGATGCATGCAGCATGAGGGTGATGTCACACAGCATGAGGGTGATGTCACACAGAATGATGGTGATGTCACACAGCTTGAGGGTGATGTCACACAGAATGATGGTGATGTCACACAGCTTGAGGGTGATATCACACAGCATGAGGGTGATGTCACACAGCATGATAGTGATGTCACACAGCATGAGGGTGATGTCACACAGATTGAGGGTGATGTCATACAGCATGAGGGTGATGTCACATAGCATGAGGGTGATGTCACACAGAATGATGGTGATGTCACACAGCATGAGGGTGATGTCACACAGAATGATGGTGATGTCACACAGAATGAGGGTGATGTCACACAGAATGATGGTGATGTCACACAGCATGAGGGTGATGCCATGTAACATGATGGTGATGTCACACAGCATGAGAGTGATGTCATGTAGCATGAGGGTGATGTCACACAGCATGAGAGTGATATCACACAGAATGATGATGTCATACAGCATGAGGGTGATGTCACACAGAATGAGGGTGATGTCACACAGCTGAGGGTGATGTCACACAGCATGAGGGTGATGTCACACAGAATGATGGTGATGTCACACAGAATGATGGTGATGTCATGTAGCATGAGGGTGATGTCACAGCAGCATCTTTCCACACCTACATTTGACCTTGAGCATCACAGAGACAGGCCTGGAATTTTCTACTTGTGGCATCACATTCATATTAGAAGATTTGGGATTTCCAGATTAAGGCTGTTCAATCTGTACTTCAGTGTATCCATGCCAGTGTTTAAATCGAGGTCTCCAGCTTTATTTCCGTTTACTATTTGTATGTTGTAGATGGGTGCATTTGCCATGGCACACACGGAGGACAGATTACAGAAGCTGATTCTCTCCTTCTACCGGGTGGGCCCTGGGACTTCAGTTAAGTCATCACACCTGGTGCCAAGCACCTTTACTCTCTGGTCTAGGCCTCTAGTGTTATATGTTGATTTTGCAGTTGAATTACAAATTCTTATTAACCAGAAAAATGGCCAACAACTTTACTACAAGTATATTCAGTGGCTCCAGCCACCTTCTCTAAATTCATCAAAAACCTTGCAAAATTAAAAGCTGACTATACCCTACCTAGAAATCCTAAGGCTGTGCAAAATGGCAGAAGTGACTGCACTGATGGACCTCCAGGAATTCCTCAGGAATAAAGTCCACGCCATCTCTGGAGGGCCTCTGTTCTGTGTACACGTACGCCTGAGGAAAACTGACATTTGCTTGTGAAACAAATTTCTCTCTTCAACCATACTAATAGTCAATTTATCAAAATGCTGTGCCATTTCAAAACCAACTTTATTATTACATTTTGCTATGTAAGTATCTGTTTTCTTCTCCATATTTTACTTCCTGTGTTCATTGGTCATATTTATTTTTTAAGCTTGTATGGCATTCCAAAACTAGAAACAGCATTTATCTATTTTTAGCTTAGTCTATAAAGTTAAAGCAAATAATCTTCCTTCCAAAGAACTGTACATATTTCAAATTCATGGGGGAAAAAATCCAGCAGTAATGAGCTCATAAAGAAAACAGTAAAAAATTTAGAGTCAAAAGATTTTGACATCCACACCTTGTGTAACAGTGAAACAGAGGATCTCAGCTTTCATCTCAGACATCTTGTGAACATTTATAATGGAAACATTCGAAAAGATCCATCTGTGTTCCACAAAATTTCTCTGTGCACTAATGTCTTAAAAATAATGACTACTAAATGGAAAAAAAAAATGTGTTCCTCCTTTAACAAAGACTTAGAAGGGGATTCAGTTGGTAAAGTGCTTGCCTTGCAAGCACAAAGACCTGGGTTCGAGCCCCAGAACCTGTGTAAGAAAACAGCAGCAGCAGCAGTCACAACAGCAACAGTAGCAATGACAACAAAAAGCAGCCGCCAGCCAGGCCCAGGCAGCGGCGGGTTTGGAGTCCGAGGCCTAGCGGAAGAAGGCGGCCGGTGGATCCTGGAACTTCCTGAATGGCCAGGCTACACGGCCTAACAGGTGAGTTCCAGACCAGTGAAAGACTCTGAAAAAACAAGGTGGACAGTGTTCCTAAAGAGCGACTACTTGGGAACGCCAACCTGGCCTGTGACCTAACACACACGTAAACACACACACCACACAAAGATTAAAAAAATAAAATGAAGACTGAAAAGCATAAAATGCTATTTCCTGACTGGTCTATTAGCAAAGAAAAACCTGACCCAAACTCTTTTCCCTACCTCCACAGCAGGTCACCGTTTCCTGTTTTAGGTAGCTGAGTTTACCTTTGAATACTTTTTTTTTAAATTTTTAATTTCTAAGACTTTCTAACTAAACTGAATCCCAGGTTTTATCTGCAGCTGAGCCCTTTCTGACAGTGTTCACTCTTCTCAAGTCTGAAATGAGCAAGCTTCTTATGCAAAAGAACTATCCTTTTAAAAATTTAACATTACTATTGTGTGTATGGGTGAAGAGGGGAGGTGGGCGTGTGTGGAAGCCAGAGGCCGCCTTGCTAGGATTGGTTTCTTCTCTCTATCATGTGTTCTGAGGGGATGAATGGGGTTGTCGGGCTTGGTGGCACACCCCTGGGCCTGCTAAGCTGTCCTGTCAGCCCTAAAGCTGTGTTTTTTGCTTTCTTGCTGTAACCTGAGATTTCAAGGTAAAATCCGGTGAGTCTCAGACTCCTGCATCTCGCCAAGTGTGTGCTCAATCAGGCTCTTCTTGGTGAGATCTTTTGGAGCACTGAGCAAGAACACTTTCCAGAAATCATGACCCAATCATGAGAGAGAGAGAGAGAGAGAGAGAGAGAGAGAGAGAGAGAGAGAGAGAGAGAGAAAGACAGAGAGGGAGAGGGAGAGACAGAGACAGAGAGAGAGAGAGAGAGAGAGAGAGAGAGAGAGAGAGAGAGAGAGAGAGAGAGAGAGAGATATGGGGTGGGGAGAATAGGGGAAAACAACTTCCAGTAGTCTCTGGGGACTTAGTGCTTAGCAAAAGGACACCTGCCTGGGTTGTAAACTAAACCACACATGCACACATGCAGCCTGGCCCCTGTGCACAGCTGGAGAAGGAACAGAACTGAAAACAGCCCCTATTGGCTGTGATGGATGCCAGGGGTGAGAGGACTTAAGGAGAAAATGGCTTCTCTTTTCCATGTGTGTGAGAATCTCATCCAACTTCTCAAGAGCTTCTGCGCAGGGGTTCTGAAGGGTAGCTCCTCTCACCTGGAGTCTCCCACCATGTGACAATGACAACACAAGCCACACGGAGTTTTCATGGTTTTAGGAATTTCAACATAAATTCAGTTTTCAGGTGAGGGCCAGGCAGCTGCTTCTGCGATTAGGTTAACTCTCGTTTGAACCTCTGAACTTTGCTCTCTCTGAGGCAGAACTGGAATGGCTCGGGGCCAGGAGGACGCGTATGCTCTGCCAGCCTCTACCTACTCAGTTCAGGGGCAGATCGCACCTGAATCCACTTCTATCCTGTCACTTATTGTGGAGTTATTATGGACTTAAAAATCTCCAAAATTCCTCCCAAGCTTCCTTTAGGAAAACTATGACATTAATGCTGAAGTGAATCCCACGGTGGCACACTGCTGAAACCCCAGCCACTTGTAAGACTGAGGTAGTTAATCCCAGCACTTGGGAGGCAGAGGCAGGCGGATTTCTGAGTTCGAGGACAGCCTGGTCTACAGAGTGAGTTCCAGGACAACCAGGGCTATACAGAGAAACCCTGTCTCAAAAAGCAAAACAACAAAACAAAACAAAAAAATCAAGCCCGAGGTAGAGGGATGTCGGGTTCGAGGCCAGCCAGAGCTGCATCCAGGGTTGCAGACTAGCTGAGCTCTGAGACTCCATCTAAAACCAACCAACCCGAGATGAGTTAACGCTCTGTTGGCCCTAGCTCACAGTTATCCTCGGTTGCTAAACTCAGAGTCAATCCTAACACTCGCCAAAGCTCCCAGAACTTTCCAGAACTCAGACTCAGTTCCTTCCTTCAGAGGAGAAATCAAGAATGGATGTCTGCCTTGTGGCTCAAAGCCTTCTCGAAGATCACTACTCAGGAGGGAAGCAGGCAGGGTCCCTTAGGGGAAGGTTTCCACCAAGAGCACATAACCTGTTTTGCCTCTAGCTACATCTAGAGGCAAAGGGGGAGGAGGACTTACGTGAGGGGGTACTGGGAGAAGAAGGGGGGCTGATATTTGGTTGTAAAGTGAGTGGATAAATAGATAATTTTTTAAAAAGAGGCCAGCTATAAGCAGTTAGACAGTCTGTTCAAGGCTGCATAGTTATTAAAATGGGAAAAGGTTGATTACAATGAGGGAGTTTTATTCCAGAAATATTTCCTGTCTTATCACAAGATTGGAACTTGGCCTAAGTTCTGAGATATGACTCTTTCAGCGTTTATTCAATATGACATCTTCATTTCTAGAGGAAATCTATTTCACCTAGTAAAGAGAGCCATGGATGGGTGGAAGAAGATACCCGTGCCCAGTAGACACTCACCTTTGACCTGCTGACCCAAGGACAAAAAGGTTACTTGTATAGAAAATTCCACCACAAAAATCTGTTCCAGGACAATGGTGTTTGGACCTGGTGGTGGGCAGAACAGTCACTGTGTCTGCCCTTGTGGGCTCTTGGTACGGTGGGAGACACAGGCAATAGCATTTAAGTTCTCAGACATCTTGTGACTTGTCTTCAGGGGAGAGAGGGTGACATCTCCTCTCTGAGCCAGCAGGGCATCCTAGCAACGAGACGTGCATAGTCTCTGGAGATCAGCTCTGAGCATCCTTTCCTTGAGAAGCAACCCAGAACTTGTGACCTGTTTTTGCCTTTAGCTACACCTAGGTGGCTTCTTGAGGAATAGCACCTTCAGAGGCTTAACCACCACCCACTCTCACCAGGATCCGCAAACCCACAAACACGTGGTGCTAACAAGCTTGTAATTTAGGAGATTCACTACACCTTAGAACTTAGCAACTGCGCGGGAGCCCCTACGAGCCTCCCAGGTGATTCGGATTGACACCAGATCTCCATCAAAGCCTCGCACAGAATCCAAGTCTCTGGCACGAAAGGGCTTCAAATGATAACAGGGGGAGCAAAAGGAACGGTTATCAACACCAACTAAGCAGTCGTTTTAAGACAATGGATGCTAACTACAAGTATAACCAGCTGCTGTTCCTTTTTCTCTTCTGCCCCGAGAACGCAAGCTGATCCTCCATCCACCCTTAAGTCTGCGCCCTAGCTCCAAGACTCCCTTTATGCTTTCATTTGTCTCCTGATGGGCTGGGAACAGAAGACGTGGGAAGATCCTGACCTGACCCTGGCCTTTCCCCCTTTCTCCTTTGCTATTTCCTGTCTCCTGTTTTGTCTATGGGAGTAAATCAGGCTCTGGAAAGCTGTGGGCCTCAGTTGGAGGGGACCGAGCAAGCACGGGAGCTGAAGTAGGATGGAACAGCGTGACCACTCATATCTAAACAGAATGTCCGCGGCGGTACAAACCACTGCGGCAATAACGAATTTACACACTTAAGACATGCTCTGAGAGCCAACAGGACTCTGTTACACACCTAGCACAGGCTCTGAGAGCCAGGAGGACCTCTTGCACGGAGCCCAGACCTCAAGTCAGACAGACGTGCCTGGGAATTTCAGTACCATCACTTTCTCTGGCTGTGAGATTTGGGCACGTTACCTGATACCCAAGGCCCTTTTCCTATACCCATACAACAAAAGCAACATCCATCCACCAGACCTGCAGAATGTTCCAAACCCCTCAAGAACAGTACAGAATAGCCAAGGCATAAAAGGCGGTTGAACAGCATTTTCTAGTTTCTAACTGGCTTTTGATTTCACTCCTTACTGTCCTTTAATGAAGCCATTTAAAAAATAAAAAATAAAACATGATCCACCCCGACTTCTCTCTCTCTATTCAACTCTGATCTGTTGGAAGTAGAACACGCCTCGGCCCACTTTCTGTTGCCATGACAGAATACCTGAGTTGGGTACATTAAGAGTTTAATAGAGGGGCTAGAGAGATGGCTCAGTGGTTAAGAGCACCGACTGTTCTTCCGAAGGTCCTGAGTTCAAATCCCAGCAACCACATGGTGGCTCACAGCCATCCATAATGAAATCTGATGTCCTCTTCTGGTGTGTCTGAAAATAGCTACAGTGTACTAACATATAATAATAAATAAATCTAAAAAAAATAATGTGCCTGTTTTTAAAAAAAAAGAGTTTAATAGAGGTTTGTTTAGCCCATGCTTAGTTCCAAAGGCTTGGAAGTCCAAGGTTAGACTAGGTACATTCATAGAGGGCTCATGCTGCTTCCATTCATGGGAAAACAGGAGGAGAAGATGGAGCGGAAGATGCGACACAAGGGACAGCCTCACTGGGTATCTTCCCACTCACACAACATTGAGTTCAGTTCTGGTCTCTTGAGCCCAGCCTAAGCTGTGGGTCACAACCTCATCATCGAGGGTTGCAAACTGAAGGGGGTGGGGGGGTGTCACGATCAACTTGGCAGCAATAGGAGGTTTCTAAATATGCCAGGGCTAAAAATTAATTCAGACTCAAACACATAATGAATCCAAGGTGCTTCTGGCAGAGTTTATGCATATCATGTCATATAGCTTTACCATGGATTTGGTCTGAACACACTACAGACACACCTAGTACTGGCAGTCTATCACACAAGGAACACCCCTTGACAATACCTTGGCTTGGATCTGAGACTACTATAGAGCAATGAATTGCAGTGTTTTTGCTGTATATACAAAGTTTCCTGTCCTTATTATAGGGTTTAATTACAGAAAACAAAGACTTTAATGTTTACCTACTGTCAGTTCTCAGCACGTAAAGTACCAAAGTAATGTGCTGTTGCATTATGTCAGTCTCTCTGCTTTTAAAACTGATGGGTGGGCCACTAAGACGGGTCAGGGTAAGGCAAAGGCGCTTGCTGACAAGTCTGATGATCTGGCTTTGATCCCTGGGACCCAGCAATGCAAAGAGAGCTGGCACCCACAAGTGACCTCTGACCTCTATATGCGTACTGTGGCATGTGTATACACACACACACACACACACACACACACACACGCACGCACGCACACACACACCTCACAATAAATAAATAAATAAATAAATAAATAAATAAATGTAATGGAAAAATTTAAAACCTGATCTTTGAGTTGGTAATTCGAGCTTCATTAAAAACAATGTTAAATTAATTTTGGGTTAGGCCAGTATTTCCAACACTTTCTAAGATGGCCCTAAGCATGCTTCTGCCATTTCGTTCTATGTATTTATGTAAGGCAGGACTCTCAGCATGGGCGATTATAAAAGCACAATAGCAATCAACTCTGAAAAACATTGAAAATGGCCTGTGTCCTGCAATATCAAATATCTGGTCACAGTTTAGTTATGTGTGTAAAAATGAATGAATGCATATATCTCGTCAATATGCAAATCTGCTTTTGTCACTAGGAAACGGTAAAATTATTTGTGTACCAAAGAATTGCTTTAGGACTGGGAAGGTGGCTCGGGGGTTAAGAGCACTGGCTGCACTTCCAAAGGACCCGGGTGGGATCAGTGCCCAGCACGCCCACGATAGCTCACAGAAGCCTGTAACTCCAACATCAAGAGGGCCACTGCCCACTTCAGATTTCCAGGGCCACCAGGCATGCGCACGGAACATAGACATACATGTAGACAGAACAATCATCTGTACAAAATTAATATTTTTTTAAAAAATCAACTTAAAATAAACTTCTTTATCATTTATTTACTATCAGTAAGTGATTTGTAGACCTATTGTACATATATATACGTATATATATGTGCATATATATGTGTGTACACATATATACATATATATACATGTATACATATACATATATGTATGTATATATGTATATATGTGTGTATATACGTATATATGTGTATATGTATATATACATGTATATATATGTATATATATATATGTACATGTATATACCTGTAGTCATGTAAAGCATCTTAGAACTAAAAAAGAGTCAAGAGTTGAAAAAGTATAAAAAGCCTTGCTTTAGTGAGACCTACCCACCAGAGAAAGATACCAACCCAATACCAACCTGTTCTTTTTGTTTTTAAAGCTTTATTATATAGAAATAGAGTGAGAAAGGAGAGATGGAGAAGCAGAAGTTACCCATGGTCACATGGAGGGGGAAGGGAGTAGGGAGGGGGCAGAGGACAAGAGACAGAGACAGGAAAGTGAGAAAGTAAGAGAGGATACCAACCAATTCTTGAGGGTCAAAGTCAAATATCTCCTGCTGTACCCAGCTCCCAGCTCTGTTCTTCTGGTGCTGTGTTTGTTGGTGACAAAGTTCCACAAAACAATGGCTAGACCCAGAGTCAAGGGCCTGGCTGGGTGGCCTGACTACGGAGGTTACCCGCTGTGATCATCAGACACAGGAGTGTCCCAAGGCCTGCAGCATTTATACCAGCCTGCCCAGCCTCTCCATTCAAGGCAGCAAAAGGGCACCTCCCCCCTCTCCATTTCCAAGCAGGATAATTAAAGACCAATAGAAAGTGATTGTGCAAAGAACTTTCAAGTTGGTGATAAATTTGCTCTTCCCACCTAGGCCCTAGGATTCTTGTGGTTCTTGTTCTGTTATTTGAGACAGTGCTTACTATGTAGATCTCACTGTGTAGATCAAGCTGGTCTTGAACAAACAGAAGTCTGCCTGCCTCTGCGCCTGCCTCCCAAGTGCTAGAATTAAAGATGTGCACCACCGCATTCAGCCCATTTTATGTTTTAAATTGTGTGTATGTGTGAGGCGTGTACGGGCACACATGTGCCGGCTTCTTCAGTGGCCAGAGTCATCAGATCTACAAGCAGCCGTGAGCTGTCTGGCACGGTTCCTAGGAACAAAACTCTCAAGAACAGAAAGGGCTGAGCCAACTCTTGAACCCTTCATTCCTAGAGAGTCTTCAAACACTATGGTAGACAAAGAAAGAAATGGAGGGGGGAGGGAGAGAGGGAGGGGGAGGGAGGGAAGGAGAGAGGAAGTTCATAGCCCACATGTCTGCAACGCTGTCCCATTATGCTACGAACAGATTGCTAATTGGCTTTGAAAGTATATGTGTTTTTCTTCTTCGTCCTGGACGTTGAGTCCAGTGCTATCCAAAAGTTGGGGGATGTGTTCTACCACTGAGCCCTCAAAACTGTATTGACACATTCTCTTTTATAAATGGCATTGAAATGTACGCTGCATTTTTTTCAGGAGTGAAAAGACACAGTATCTGAGTCCTAGAGAGGAGACAAGCAGCGCTGCTGGGGTGTGGAGGTGTGGGGGCAAACCCAGTCTGGAAGTGTTACAGAGAGGGCAGCACCGAGAAGCAACACACGGGACGTTCCTCTGCAGCAGAGGCACAGCAAACCTCATTGCGCAAAAGAAGCAACGGTAAGCAAGCAGCCTGGCAGTGGGGGCACACAGCCCCATTTGAGGGGTGGAGCAGAACGCAGACTCTTAAATCCAGAGGGAAAGGTACAAAACTCCCCATCTCCAGCCCAACCAAGGTCATCAAGGTTTCTGTCAAGCTAAGTTATCAGTCTAAGATGAAAGTGGCTTGCTCAGAAAATGGGCTGTCTGGATGAGCATGTGTTTGCTGAAGGATGCTTTCTCCCCCTACCCAACTTCAGATTTATAGTGTGTGTGTGTGTGTGTGTGTGTGTGTGTGTGTGTGGTCTTCTCCTCTCTCCCCTTTTCCATTGCCGATGGTTATTGTGTAACAGATGGTAGATTTTCATGACACCCTGTAGATGGCATATTTATTTTTAAATGCCAGATAAAATGATCACTTAGTCCCTCATGAAAACACCAATTCAGCCCCAGTTGTGTTTTGTGTTAGACGCAAACGAAGGTACCTGCTGTGATCATAAGACACTGGAGTGTGCCAAGGCCTGCAGCATTCACTAACCACACCAGCCTGGCCAGCCTTTTTTGTTGTTGTTGTTCTGCTCCGAGTAGTAGAAACACAGCTCGGGGGAGTGGCTGGACTGTGGCCACCTTTAATGCCTCCTGTTCCCATAAACATTTATAGTGACTAACTGTATCCATTCATTTATAAGTTTATATATAAGTTTTATAAACCTGTTCTAAGCTTTTATGGGAAACAGTGGTGTGGGTGACACACGTTAGGGACTAGAGACAGAAGCCCGTTGGCACCTCAGTCATTCCCTCTGACTGTGCATGCGTGGCTACAGCGGGTTTAGTCATCTTTAGCAGCCTATAGGTGTTTACTACCTCAGTGACCCCAAAGAGCAAAGCTTTACGTAACATCATGTGACACGTGCATACACACCTGCTTCCTTGTTTGAGATAGGACAGGGCAGACCTGCCTTATTGTCCTAATGTGGGCGCAAGTGCATGCAGACTCTGCAGCTTTTGCATTATCTCAGCTCATGCCAAGGTCCTAAGCGTTTGCCCAATCGGCTTGACTCTTCGTGAAAGGGAGGAAGCCGACAGCACAGGTGAATGCGCTCCTCACTCGGAGCTCTCTAGAAGAGCCTTAGAGTGGGCATTCTGGTTTCCTTAAACACCGGGTGTGGGATATGGGGCTGCTTCAGTTTGTCCAAAGTCGTTAACTATGGTTGTCTCGTACTCTAGGAGGGGCGTTGATTTTTGCCAGCTGCAGAGAGTTTACGTTTGGGACTCTGGAGAGGGTATAAATGGGAGAGCCCCAAGAGGGCCTATGGTGGCCGCTGCTGGTTCCTGCTGCTACATTTGCTATTATTGAATTGCTGGTTGGCGATATTCTGAAGATAGAGATTGTATATATACATGCTGATAGATATACACATATACATATACATATGTTGATATAGCGTGTTTCTGTGCAGCCATGGCCTTCCTGGAACTTTCTCTGTAGATCCTACTGGTCTCCAACTCACAGAGATCTGCCTGCCTCTCTGCCTTCTGAGCGCTGGGATTAAAGACATGAACCACCAGTACCCGGGAAAATATTTAAAAGTCAACCAGCATCAGAGAGCTGAGTGTGTCATCCCACCAAAGTCCCAGTGACTCTCCCCTCCACATGCTGTGTACTGGCTGGTTTTGTGTGTCAACTTGACACAGGCTGGAGTTATCATAGGAAAAGGAGCTTCAGTTGGGGAAGTGCCTCCATGAGATCCAGCTGTGGGGCATTTTCTCAATTAGTGATCAAGTGGGGGAGGGCTCCTTGTGGGTAGTGCCATCTCTGGGCTAGTAGTCTTGGGTTATATGAGAGAGCAGGCTGAGCAAGCCAGGGGAAGCAAGCCAGTAAGGAACATCCCTCCATGGCCTCTGCATCAGCTCCTGCTTCCTGACCTGCTTTAGTTCCAGTCCTGACTTCCTTTGGTGATGAACAGCTGTGTGGAAGTGTAAGCTCAATAAACCTTTTCCTCCCCAACTTGCTTCTTGGTCATGATATTTGTGCAGGAATAGAAACCCTGACTAAGACATGCTGTGATCAGTAACTGTGGCTGTCCAAGCCCAGCCCTGACTCTAATCTACCTGCCAGTGTCCTAGGTCAAATCCCATAGTCTCCCACAGAATCACTCCAAAGATCTCTTCACTATCCTCCACGTAGTTGTGCTTGCTTCTTAAACTACAGAGTGGATGACATTCACCCAAGGACAAAATCAACTCGTTCTTGTCATGACTTGGAAGACCCCTTTGTATGCAGCAACCTACACACGACAGCTACCTACCCAATAACAGCCCCCCATATCTTCACTACCACCAGAACCCTCACTTTGTTCAAACAGTAGACAAAGACTCTTCTCATGTTAACCCCAAGGGGTGCTCATGAGTTGGCAAATAGTAAGTCATCCTTTTCTAAACGGAATGAGTGACTACATGTCTGCTTCTCAAACAAATAGTCTAGAAGCTAACGGACGGATGACCCAGGTCTGGCTAATAAGAAGGTGCCTCCGCCATTCTTCCTGCTTGGAACTCGGTCGTTGGAGGAGCTATAGCAGTTATCCTAGAACTCCGAGGCTACAAACCTAAAGGCTGAAAGGTCACCAGGCTAAAGACACCAGAATAAGATGAACCCCTGTATCCTTCAGGATTGATGCACATGCTGCCTACCTGCAGACTACCGTTAGTGAGACAGGTAAACATCTCGATTGTCTGAACCACATCTTAATGTGCCTATGAATCACCTATATATCTCATTAAAATGAAAGTTCTGGTTCGATAGATCTGAGGCAGGCCTGAGCATCTACATTAATTACAGGCTCTCTTGTAATGTTGCTAAGTACCGGGTCTTGAGGGATGATGGTATGAGCCGCTATAAATCGGTGTTTAGTTATTTTGAGCTGAACTTGTACTAATTGCTGCCTTTAGCCCACATGCCAAGCTGACCACACTAACACCACAGACTTCCCACTCCCACACAAATGGAGCCAGGCGTGGCCTGAGCCCCAGTGTCCCTGGAAGGAGCCATAAGCTTCTTTAGGTGGCATCACTATCCCGCACATCTGCCTTGGTCACTTTTCCCATCTGCCATCTGTATCCCAACTTCCCCAACTGTGCTTCCTAGAGTCTTATCCAAGTCATTTCTAAACGGTTACAGTCCATGCTTAATGGGCAAAATGTTATTGAAAGACCTCAAACTTAATTGCAAAATTATTGAATTCCCCAGTCAATGTTCTGAATTATACTCCATAAATGGTTGTGTTCCGTTTCAGTAATACAGAAATTAAAAACCCCAGGAGCAACATTCTATTATGAGTAATAGCATGCAGGTGCCGCTCCTTGATGAAGCCTTAATTGCATGTGGCACTCTGAAAGCTTTGTGTGTGTGTGTGTGTGTGTGTGTGTGTGCGTGTGTGTTTAAACAATGCCTCATACTAAAATGTAGTAGCACCAAAGGAAACTCAAAAGAATAATTCACGAGCACTCCTAACTTAAAAATACCACCCTTCTCATTTCTAAGATACTCCTACCTGGTTCTCATCATTAATTATCACAGAGTTTCCATATCTCATTAGGACATTCCTCCAGAATTGAGCTTTCAGGCCTTTAGAAATTCAGCTTCTCAGGAAAAGGCATCAACTTACTATGCCTGAATGGAAAACCTGTCCCCAGCCAGAGTGGGACGAGGAAGAGGCTGTGGACAAGTGGACAAGCACCACCTGCAGCTCTCACCCCATCCTGCACAGCCACTGGCACCCTGGCAGCCAGTGGGTGTGTGGTGAGCACACACTATCCAGAGAGCTGCTCTAATGGCCCCTGCAAATAACCATCCCATAATCTGTGCAATGAAAAAGGCTACATAGGAGAACTGGAAAAAAAACAAACAAACCAGGATTCAGAGGTTTTCATTCAAATTTCCAGGATTTTGCAGAAGAATAGAGGTCCCCTTGACTCAACAGAACTTTTAGTCACTGTATTAGTTTCCCTGTCCAGGTGCTGGGGCAAAATACCTTGTTAAAAACCATCACCCCAGCCGGGCGGTGGTGGCACACACCTTTAATCCCAGCACTTGGGAGGCAGAGGCAGGCGGATTTCTGAGTTCGAGGCCAGCCTGGTCTACAGAGTGAGTTTCAGGACAGCCAGAGCTACACAGAGAAACCCTGACTCGGAAAAAAAACCAAAACAAACAAAACAAAAACAAAAACACATCCCCAAAGGGTTTATTTCAGCTCACAGTCCCCGGTTGCTAGTCTACCATCTGGGGGAAGCCACAGCAGGAGGAGCTGGGAGCTAGTCACACTGTATCCTCTGGAAGAGAGAGAGAGAGAGAGAGAGAGAGAGAGAGAGAGAGAGAGAGAGAGAGAGAGAGAGAGAGAGCAGAGAGAGAAGGATGCAGAATGCTTGCACGCCAGAGCTCAGCTGCCTTCTCCCTTTTCCCAGTCCAGTGCCTTGGGAACTTTGCCAGCCACATTCAGCGCAGGTCTTCCCACTTCCATTAACATCCTAAGAACACCCAGCCCGGGAATGCCCACAGGTTAACCTAATCCATGCACTGTGCGTCTCTTCCCAGGTGATTCTGGATTGTATCAAGTTGGCAACTAAAATGAACAACCCCAGTAACATACTGAGGTTTCTTTTTTTTTTTTTTTTTTAAATTTTAAACTCAACCTTATGAGGATTATGGTGAGGGATTTCAAGGAATGGCTTGGGGAAAGATCAACAGCCCCAGGGCCATGGCGCTGAAGCCAGAAGTCCTGCAGGCTCTGTGAGAATCTTGACCTTGCTGTGGACGTGACTCCCCATGCTGTTCTTCAGGTAGACCGTAGTCCACACTTTCTCCTCCAAAGATCCCCTGTACTGATGTGAGCAGATCATAATCCAGGAAGTGCTTATTTATTGCTGGGGACTCTCAGGGATTCGCATACAGATTTGTGTCCTCAGAGAGCTAGCTGGGCTTGGTGAAGTCCATGTGCATTATCAAACGACCTGCATGTCCATATTACAAAAGTTAAACATCATAATGATTTATTCCTCAGGACAAACCTCTCCATAGATCCCAGTGTTTTACTGTCCTAGACAAATGCTACAACCATTCTACAGATCCCAAAAGTTTTGCCCTGGCCTCTCTCTTAAAAACCTCGGTTTGAAAAAACCTTCCTTTCAGTATCATTTCCGAGGTTTGCTGATGGAGCCCACTTCCCCATCTTTGCTGAGGACACAGTGTCTTCCCTTTTCAAGCCCAGTGCCACCCGGTTCATGCCCCTTCCTCTGACCACATGACCTAGATCTTGCAGGAAGTCTAGAGTGTACTCAGGAATGAAAGAACCTGCACTCCCAATATGTTAAAGAATTGAGACATACTGGTCCCCTGTCCCTAATTAGGGATAGTTCCCTTCTTCCCATCTACCACGAAGTTCTTAGCCCAGTTTTGCTTATAAATTCTGAAGATGAAGATTCTTTTTTGTTTGTTTGTTTGTTTGTTTGTTTGTTTTCAAGACAGGGTTTCTCTGTGTAGTCCTGGCTGTCCTGGAACTCACTCTGTAGACCAGGCTGGCCTCGAACTCAGAAATCCGCCTGCCTCTGCCTCCCAAGTGCTAGGATTACAGGCGTGTGCCACCACCGCCCGAAGATGAAGATTCTTAACCAAAACACTTTAAGTAAGGAGATTCTGAAAGAAACGAGGAAGTAGTATAGTGAGCCTCTAGGTCCCAATGCTAAACCTCAACAAATGTTATCTCGGGACTAGGCTTGCTTTAGCCGTATCCACACACGGTTCTCTCTCTAGAGATTGTTTTAAAGGTTATCCTTGACACTTGTTTCATTCCTGAATATTTCAGTACATTTTCCTAAAGATAAGGCTTCTTGTGCCACTTAAACAAGATAACAGATTTTCAAATAAAGATACTAAACAAGGAGAATGTACACAGAGTTGTCTAGCCATTTATATTTTACACAATAAATCATAAACAATAATGGATTCGTGTTAGTATACAAACGCCCAGACCCACAGACTACTCACAGAGTAAACCCTAAAAGTTAAAGCACAGTCTTGGGGCTGGACAGATGGCTTAGCAGTTAAGAGCACTGGCTGCTCTTCCGAAAGTCCTGAGTTCAAATCCCAGCAACCACATGGTGGCTCACAACCATCCATAATGAGATCTGACTCCCTCTTCTGGATTGCCTTTAGACAGCTACAGTGTACTTACATATAATAAATAAGTAAATCTTTAAAAAAAAAAAAAAAAAGCACAGTCTTAGCTGATCTTTGATGTGTTTTCAGGCTGGCGAGATGGCTCAGAGGTTAAGAGCACTGACTGCTCTTCCAGAGGTCCTGAGTTCAATTCCCAGCAACCACATGGTGGCTCATAGCCATATATAATGGGATCCAATGCCCTCTTCTGGTGTGTCTGAAGACAGCGACAGTGTACCCACATACATGAAATAAATAAATAAATCTTTTTTTTTTTTAAAGTAGACCTTTTCATTGTAGCCCCTGGTGAGCCACAGGGGGGCATTGCCAGTGAGGACAGGGAACCCTGGCAATCTCCCAACCCTTCCATCCTTCTAGTTCCTACGATGCTAAAACCACTCTGTTCAAAACCAGGGCCTGGTGCTGGGCAAAGGCACATTGGGAACGCGACTGTTGCGCAGACATGAGGATCTAAGTTAGAGTCTCAGAAACTCCATGCCAAGAAGTACTAGGAGATGAAGAAAGAGGAACCACAGGGGTTCACTGGCCAGCTAGCCTACTCAAATCCGTGAGTTCAAGACCAGGAAGAGACTGTCTGAAAAGCAAGGCAGGGCTGGTCCGAAGGTAGTGAGTTATTTCAATTGATTGTTCACAGTCAGTTACAGATTGAACTCCTGAAAAGCAAGGCAGATGACTCTTGAGGAACGACACCCATGGCTGTCTTGTAGCCTCTGCACCCATGTGCACACACCCACAAACCAGACAGACCCCATCCTAATAAGATGAAACCTTCGATTAAAAAAAAAAATCAGCGGGGCAGTGGTGGCGCATGCCTGTAATCCCAGCACTTGGGAGGCAGAGGCAGGCGGATTTCTGAGTTCGAGGCCAGCCTGGTCTACAAAGTGAGTTCCAGGACAGCCAGGGCTACACAGAGAAACCCTGTCTCGAAAAACAAAAACAAAACAAAAAATCAATCATCAACTCTTACGTTTTCCTACAAAAGAACCTCAAGGCACCTTTCCATAGCTAAATGGAAAGCATGATAGCGCCATCTTGGTTCTGAGGAAGCTCACAGTGTTAGGCGCGGGTTCATTCACTTGCCGGACTGTAGCAGGTCCTGGGATAAAGCCTGGCCAGGGTCAACCAGAAATGAACAACGGTACTCTGTCCCCTCTTTGGCCCTGTGAAATCCTGCACTGGGTGGTGGCATTGTCCTGGATCTGCAGTTCAGTCTCTTACAAACAGCACCAGGGACAGGAGCTGGAGTTTGTCTTCTTGTGATGTCAGAAAGCCTGAGCCAGGGTTTGTGAACACCCTCTCAGGGAAGAAAGACTAAGATATGGTGAGCCAGTGAACTCGGGGAGGGACTGGCTTCTTCCTGAGGAACTGTGGAAAACGGGAGGTCGGCAAACAGCAGCCAGCTGTCACACACTACCGCCACTCTCTTTTATAAATAAAGTTTTATTTGGGATACAGCCAATCCCAGACTTTACATACGGTGTATGGCTGTTCACACCGTGACACGGCAGGGCTGAGCAGCTGCGACAGTGACTGTGAAGAGATTTGCTCTCAGGCTCCCGGGAGCAAGGGTTTGCCGA
Organism: Apodemus agrarius; assembly: GCA_964023405.1. Taxonomy (NCBI): domain Eukaryota; kingdom Metazoa; phylum Chordata; class Mammalia; order Rodentia; family Muridae; genus Apodemus; species Apodemus agrarius. The sequence continues at coordinate 43,543,353 of OZ030016.1, forward strand.
CCTCAGACATGAATGTTAGAAGGAAAGAGAGGGAAAGCTGGGTATTTATTCCCAACATTTGGGAAGCATCTGGAGTGTTAAATTCCCAGTGCTCCTGAAATATCCAGCAGGCAGGGGCTCCCAGAAAGCCTGGGCTGAGCAGAGAACACTGGAAACAAAAGGCTGTTCCTGAACCCTGCACCCTAAAAACAGGTAGCCTTGGCTGCAAGGCCTGTGGGCCTTAGAAGCCTCATCTGTAACAAAGATAATAACACCTCGTACAGACACTAGGGTAGGAATTATATCAGAAAATACATGCTGGCTTCAGGGCAAGTGCCTCGCACAGGAGAACAAATATTATCCACTATTTTGCTAACAGTCTTCCTAAACACTAGTAATTAGGAAACACTATCATGGAGACCTATGGACTCTGTCTGAATTCTTTATACAAGGAAAAGAAAAAGTATGGCCAGAGTCAGAGTCCTCACACATTTTCTTAGTTACAGAGTAAACAGCCTTCTGCTTGAAGCACTTGTGTCTGCCGTGCCCGCCCCTCTAACAAATGGCCAAGCCTTGTTTAAGCAAAACTGATTGAGAGCGGAATCTGGTGGCACGGGCCTAGAATCCCCGCACTTGCCTATGAAAAAAGGAGTGGGGGGGGGGCGGGAGCGGTGGGGCGGGGCTGTGGCTGGCAGAAAGTTTACGTTGCACATGTAAGGCACTGGGTTCCAAGCCAACCCTGACATCCATCCCCACACAAAGCAAAAATTAAAAAAAGCTGAGACTAGTGGCATTATTCCTAACAGTGGGAAAACAGACACAACTTCAGGGGCCCTGAACTGTTAACCAGAGAAATCAAATTCCGTATAACACAACATCGTTAGTTACGTTCAGTCACAAAAACTAACAAGTTAGCACTTCATGCCTTACACTGACAATCTTGAAAACATACTGAAAACAAAACAAAACACACTGACACAGAAGGCCACACGGAGGTGATTCCCTTCACATGAAACATGTAGAAGAAGCACGCATACACCTACGGAAAGACAAGTGCCTGGCCGGGGTAAAGGAAGGGAGGGACCTGGGGGTGACAGGGTTTCACTGGGAGAAGCCAAAATGTTATAAAAATACATTGTCGAAGGTTACACAACCCTGACACTATAATAACCAAAAGCTACTAGAGGTACACTTAGCTGAGTGAGTTTTGTTACCTGGGGATTAACAACTGAATAAGGAAAATCAAATTCTTTTTGTTTTTTTTTTGAGGCACGATTTCACTGTCTAGCCTTGGCTATCCTGGAATTTGCTCTACAGGCCAGGCTGGCCTTGAAGTCCAAGTGCTGGCTTCAAAGCAAAATCCTTGGGTACTAACTGACACTGCCCCCTAGAGGTTGTTCTGACACGCTGCACGTTAGGTCTTTTGGCTGGTTTAGGTGACTAGTCAGATCTGCCATACCTAGAGCCAATGACATGCTAACCACACCTCCGGGCTGCTGTGTGGTACTGGGAAAGTTATCTAACCTCTCTGAGCTTCAGTCTCCTTATCTGTAACAGAGATAGTAACAACTAGTGTCCGGTTATTAGTGCATATGACCTGACATTTATTGAACATGTAACAAGTCTTGTTTTTTTCATATCTTGAGACTTTTTTTTTTTTTTTTTTTTTTTTTTTGGTTTTTTTCGAGACAGGGTTTCTCTGTGTAGTCCTGGCTGTCCTGGAACTCACTCTGTAGACCAGGCTGGCCTTGAACTCAGAAATCTGCCTGCCTCTGCCTCCCAAGTGCTGGGATTACAGGCGTGCGCCACCATGCCCGGCCTCAATCTTGAGACATTTATACACCAAGCTTACATATGTACTGTGTAAAGCTTCATGTGTTTTGATATATGAACGCACCTGTGACGCCAGTACATTTCCATCACACCTCTAATTGTGATCCCCCTCCCAGGCAACCACTGTTCTGTTCTTGCCAGACGGGACTTGGCATTTTCTAAAGCTTTATATAAGTGGAATTATGACTGTACACTTCCTTTGGACAGGTCTGCCCTGCCTCACTCAGAGGATTGATTCTGAGATCACTCCCAAACCCGACACACACATACACACACACACACACACACACACACACACACACGTACACAAACATGCAGACACAAACATGCACAAATATTTAAACAAACACACTACATACATCCACATGAACAGAAACACTATACATACAGATACACACACACACACACACACACACACAAATACACAGACACACAAGAGGATGCTGATTTTATCTGCCACTCAGTATTCTCTTTACCATTCACACGCATCTGGGCTGTTTTCAGGTTCTAAATGGCTCTCCAGTTCGTGTAAGACCCTGCGTGAACACGTTCTTTCATTTCTTCTGAGTACATAGCAGGGATCCAAGTCTTGTGGCTTTCTGGAAATTTTGCAAAGCCAGTGAAGGGCATGGCTTCTGGACCGTGTGTGTGTGTGTGTGTGTGTGTGTGTGTGTGTGTATGTGTGTAGAGAACTGGTACCAGCACTGCCTCGACTCTATGCCTGCCTCACCCCTTCGCCCCAGATAGCACCGTCACCCCAGCTGCTTGACCTCAGCACCCACATCCAGCTTCCTCCTGCTACAGCAGACACCTCGAATTCTTTTCCTGAGACTCCGTCTGACCCTCCCATGCCCCAGCCACGGTCTCTGAGACAGGATAAAATCAGTCATTTCCTGTGTAGACAAATTTAAGACATTATTCCAATAGTCACATGATATAAGGTTCCGAGTGTTTCTTCCCTCTGATGACTGGTCAACCGTCAAGACACCAAGGCAAGAAAAACAACGTGTAAGTTCAATTAAAACATCAAAGGTGATTGCTTTCATCGGTGTCTACATTTTGATACTGAAACTAGTATCATCTTTAAAATGGCCAGAGTACAAGCAAAATATGATGGCTGTCATGTCAGTTATCCATGCTGTACGACAATATTTTTGTGTATTATCAACACTCAAATATCTGTGTGTTCAAATGAATCACAGCTAACTTTTATTTTGACTGTGACTCCAAACTAAAATGTTCTCCTTTTTTTTTTTTTTTTTTTTTTTTTTTTTTTGGTTTTTTGAGACAGGGTTTCTCTGTGTAGCTCTGGCTGTCCTGGAACTCACTCTGTAGACCAGGCTGGCCTCAAACTCAGAAATCCACCTGCCTCTGCCTCCCAAGTGCTGGGATTAAAGGCGTGTGCCACCACCGCCCGGCTTGGTTTTTCTTCTTCTTCTCCTTCTTCTCCTTCTTCTCCTTCTCCTCCTCCTCCTCCTCCTCCTTCTTCTTCTTCTTTGATTAAAATTTTCTCAATTCATCTATTTTAAAATTACTAATCCAGAGCAGGGCCTGGTGGTATAAGCCACCTACTCCAGGGACTGGAGCAGCAAGGTCCCAACCTGAGCAAAGAAATGAAAACCTGTCTCAAAGGAAAAGTAAAAAATTAGCTGAGAGTGTAGCTCAATGGTTTTCCCGTGCAAAGTCCTACATTCAAGCCTCAATACAGCAAGAACAAAATCTGTAATGAGATAAAAATAAATCCAGCCATGTCTGCTCATTATAGTAAATCAAAAAGATTTGACATGATTCAGGTGAGATGGTGCATGCCTTTAATCTCAGCACTTGGATCTCTGTGAGTTCAAGGCCAGCTTGATCTACACAGAGTTTGAGGCCAGCCTAGGCTACATTATGTAGCTCATGAGCATGTTTTAGAAAGAAAAAAAGAGGGGGGAAGGGGGAAAGAGGGGGGAGGGAGAAAGAAAGAGAGAGAGAGAGAGAGAGAGAGAGAGAGAGAGAGAGAGAGAGAGAGAGAGAGAGAGGAAGGAAGGAAGGAAGGAAGGAAGGAGGAAGGAAGGAAGGAAGGAAGGAAGGAAGGAAGGAAGGAAGGAAGAAAAAAGAAAGAAAATATCTCTCACAGCTGGGCAGTGGTGGCATACACCTTTAACTCCAGCACAGGTAAAAGAAGGCCAGTCTCTGAGTTCAAGACCAGCCTGGGCTACAGAGATAGTTCCAGAACATCCAGGGATACACAGAGAAACCCTGTCTCAAAAAAAAAAAAAAAAAAAAAGCCAGAGCAGTGGTGGTACATGCCTTTAATCCCAGCACTTGGGAGGCAGAGGCAGGCAGATTTCTGAGTTCAAGGCCAGTCTGGTCTACAGAGTGAGTTTCAGGACAGAGAAACCCTGTTTCGAAAAAACAAAAAACAAAAAAAACAAAAAACAAACAAAAAAAAAACAAAAAAACAAAAAACAAAAACAAAAAATTTTTTTCAGAAGTATATAAAATGGAAGTGTTGTCCTTTTAGATATGAGTAGAATGTTGATTTTAGCCATAACCCCTTCATACAGGACTCCTATCTGTCCTACATAAACGTATAGCACATGAGGCTTGGTTTAATGTAGCAATTCTGTGGGCAGGTTATTTAGTAGAGAAAAGCACATGGAACCATTCGAAGACTCATGGACAGCATCGTCTCCAGGCAGAAACCCAAGAGAAGCTTAACAGTGCCAAGGCAGTTAGCTGGTGCCTAAGTTCTCTGAAGGTCTCGGTGGTACAGACGGATCTGAGCTCCTACTTTTGGAACCGACTCAGTTACTGAGTCTGGGGCAGCCACCTGATAACCGTGGGTGCAATTATCCAATCTCTCTTAAGTACATCATTCTTTTATTGCTGAGCTCAGCCTCTAGGGCACGGAGAGCCAGCCACCCACCAACACAACAAAGAAAACAGCAGGTGGCCACCGGGAACTAACTTTTCAAGTGGTCAGGTGTTGGCGGGTTAGTTGTAGAAGTTTACTTAAGCAAAAAGTACCCAGAGGGGGGGGGGGAAATACTTTTGAATGATTTAAGAGCAAAACTCTCCACATGGTTTATTCTGTGAAGGGTTTCTGTGTAGGATGCTATTCTCTTGGGTCACTAGAATCTGACAAGGATAAGGCACAGTGGATACTTCCCTTCCAACCGAACCTATCTTGGCTTACCCATAAATTGATAGACAGGGTCACATCCTTGATCAATCTCAGGCAGGTAATACCCGGGGCTTCTTAACACACAGGAAGCACCAGCATTGAGGGCCAGTGGGACAGCTGCTATTGCCTGTGAGTTACCAACCGTCACCACAACTGGACATGGGCAGCTCTTGAGATTCTAAACGGCCATTTTCTTCCCAAGTGAAAACACCAGAGCACACACGATTCATATACAAAGGACAAGCCTACCATAACGGCCTTGTATGACTCAAAAAAAAAATTCTTATCCAAGAAGACACGCAGAAGAACTGTTACCAACTTATTATAATGGCTCTTTTTTTTTTTTTTTTTTTTTTTTTTTGGTTTTTGGTTTTTTCCAGACAGGGTTTCTCTGTGTAGCCCTGGCTGTCCTGGAACTCACTCTGTAGACTGGGCTGGCCTCGAACTCAGAAATCCGACTGCCTCTGCCTCCCAGAGTGCTGGGATTACAGGCATGCGCCACCACCACCCGGCCTATACTGGCTCTTTTTAGAATAGAATAGGACTAGGGATTGTGGATTTACATTTCCTAATTTCTATGCCTTTCTGAGGTGATAGAAACCTTTCTACTAAGCATTTCCTATTCTTCAAGTGTGTGAGGTCATTCGGTATTGAATGGCTGTCTTGTTAAGAAGTTCCGAAACAGGTGGGGGGGCATGCCCCGTTCATTGATAAGCACAAGAACTTGCTTTCACCTGCGCCCCAGCCGCAAACGAACACTTGACCTCATCTCACCCACCAGATATTCCTGTCTGAGTCTGCTACTCTCCGAGGGGTAATGTCAAGTCCCAGGGTTAATGAGAGCTGACACACAAGAAAGGCCCTGGCTGTCGCTAACGCCCAGCAGCTGCAGTCCAGGGCCTCGGTGTCTGATAGCAAAGCCTGGGTGGTGCCCTTGCCTGGGTATCCCTGTGATGTAACCATGTCTGTGGCTTCTCCTGCCTGATGCTGACCCTCTGTAGCTTGGCCAGGCTGGTTTTGCACGTGTCATGATGACTCTCTGAACTACCCTACGATTTTTCTAAATGATTCTCTTTTCTACCTTTGTTGGTTAGTGCTGGTTCTTGGAGCCAAAGAATTTTTACACACAATTCATTCATTCATTCATTCATTCATTCATTCATTCATCTATTCTTCCGCTCATGCAAGGAAGCTATATGTTGACTGTTATGTTCTAAGCGTGCAGATCATTCAGGGAGCAAGATAGAAATCTTTCCCTTAAAGGTTACTTACAGTCTACTGAAATCTACGACTTTCCTTGCAAATTTACGCGAGAGAGGCTTTCAGGGAAAGTGGTATGTATACTCAGATACGGCAAGTAAGTTAAAGGTAGCCAGCTGAGGAGGATACAGAGCAGTCTAGGCCAAAGGAACAAGGAATCTGGAATGCTCTGGGACTAAGAGAGAACATGGAAGGTTATATACTCCATCGAGAGGACGGCGTGGGCTTCGGGCAAGGAGACGTAATCAGCTGGGAGAGGAAGGCCAGATGGGACTCAGAAGGCCGAAGAAACCTTACTAAGCCTTTCCTTTTGCACCATAGCAGAGGTCATAACAGAACACAAGTGGAGGGGGCAGCAGAAGGGCGTGTCACCGGATCTGCAAAGATGATGGCGCTGCCTGGAGCTGGCTGCCTTAGAACCAGGCAAGGAAAGGGTGGACATGCGGGGAATGTTTAGGAACTTGCCCAAATAGTACAGATAAGGAATGCAGTGTAGTCAGGCAGTGGTGGCGCACGCCTTTAGTCCCAGCTCTTGGGAGGCAGAGGCAGGCGGATTTCTGAGTTCAAGGTCAGCCTGGTCTACAGAGTGAGTTCCAGGACAGCCAGGGCTATACGGAGAAGCCCTGTCTCAAAAGAAAAAAGAAAAAAATGGGAAAAAAAGTAAGAATGCAGTGTTGGGGGCTGGAGAGAAGCCTCCGAGGTTGAGAGCACTGACTGCTCTTCCAGAAGACCAGGGTTCAATTTCCAGCACCCACATGGCAGTTTACAACTGTCTGTAACTCCAGTTCCAGGGGACCTAACACCCTCATATAGACATACATGCAGGCAAAACACCAGTGCACAAAAAGTAAAAATTAAACTAAATTCAAAAGAAGAAATACAGTGTAGGATGAGAGTGAAGAAAGAGAACTTTCCCAGCCTTTCCTTTTGCACCATAGCAGAGGTCAGAACAGAACACAAGA